>JANAVB010016191.1:5312786-5718364 GCA_029216955.1 Iris pallida | reverse complement strand
TATATATATATATAGATATATATAGGCAGAATTTTAAGTAATATATATATATATTATATCTATATAATAGGCATAATTTTATATATATAATATTATATATAATATATATATATATATATATATATATATATATATATATATATATATATATCTATATATATATATATATGACACAGCACACGTCGTGAAGTCTAGTATATATTTTGATTAGCTAAGGTAGAAGTTTAGCCTAATTAAGATTAGTTTTGACAGAGTTGACTTGGACTCCTAATTTGACCTAGAACTAGCCTAGTTAAGGGGGCCGGGCATTGTTGGGGTGGCTTACTGCATCCATATTGCACCTGTCCGCTCATCATCCCTTGTGTGCAGTCATGATACCCCTACACAAATAAGTACTTATCAAAATCTGTTGTTTTCTGTGTATGGAGTGTTTTTTTTTGGCATGGGATGATGGCTTTCGAATTACATTGGACTAAAAACTGAGAATTAGTACATTGTTTGTGTTTACTGATTTAAGGATGATTAAATCATTAGGTTTAATCCTATGTCATGTCTGGGTTTAAGTTATATGTTATGATTCATGTTGGCATGGGGATTTTGGTTTTTGAATTTGAGCTGTTACATTCTTTTACATTCTGTTACATATACTTACCAGATGGCACCCATGACCCGAGGAGCAGCACGTCGTTTGAAGAAAACAGTGAATGCTGAGGTGGCTCCTCCTACAGTTGAGGAGGAAGTGGCACCGGTTGCTAGTGAGACCGGGAGTTCTAGTCATCCAGCACCGGTAGCTAGTAATACCGAGAGTGCTTTTGATGCAGTCCTGGCAAGGGACGACGCCTCTCCTCGCACCAAAAATCTCGCTTTTCGGAGGTGGTTGCGTGAAAGTATCACTGAGCGTTTGCGTGAGCAGCGTGGCAAGCATTAGCTATTAGTACTTATTTGTATTGGACTATTTTTATTGGGTTGTTTTTGTTTTAGACTATTTGTATTGGACTACATATATGAATTAGAACTGTGTCAATCTCTGGATTATATTGGACTACGACACCGCGGTAACATAGTTCCTGCAGCCATTCGACTGGCGAGGCAGAAACTATGTATCCGTAGATAAAGTGGACTGTCCTCCGACCCTCATCCCTCGGCAATGATGATACGACAACCAACCGGAGAGGATACTCCGAGAGATCCATCTGGGTAGGACGTATACTCTGAGAGATCACCCTTACAGAAATGATATCAGTAGTGGGATCGAATGTTGGAGAAGATATTATCACAGTATACGTCCTCTCCTCCACGATGGCTCTAGACCCATCTGCTCGTCCCTGCTTCCATTCTTCTTATTTGACTCTCTCAGCCACACATGATATCCAGCTCAAGTGTAGAGTAGGCGGAAAAGAAGGGGACAGGAATAGGAGGGGGAAGCAGCACAGCCGGCGGCATGACCCGGAGGAAGTACAGAGGTTTTCTTCAACATACGTAGGAGGACTATAAGGATTTATCTTTTCACAATATGTCATCTTGTCAAAGACCCTTAATGTGACAACCATGTTACCGCGGTGTCGGAAGACTAACATGTCATAATTTTCTAAGCCGTGTGTTTTGACATAATCATCCCAACTCTTTCCTCCTGTGTCATAATCTCGCATTATTACATAGAACTGAAATCCGGTTGGGAGGATTATGTCAAAACACACGGCTTATAAAATTATGACATGTTAGTCTTCCGACACCGCGGTAACATGGTTGTCACATTTAGGGTCTTTGACAAGATGATATATTGTGTTTACATATATCCTTATAGTTCTCCTACGTATGTTGAAGAAAACCTCTGTACTTCCTCCGGGTCATGCTGCCGGCTGTGCTGCTTCCCCCTCCTATTCCTGCCCCCTTCTTTTCCGCCTACTCTACACTTGAGCTGGATATCATGTGTGGCTGAGAGAGTCAAACAAGAAGAATGGAAGCAGGGACGAGCAGATGGGTCTAGAGCCATCGTGGAGGAGAGGACGTATACTGTGATAATATCTTCTCCAACATTCGATCCCACTACTGATATCATTTCTGTAAGGGTGATCTCTCAGAGTATACGTCCTACTCAGATGTATCTCTTGGAGTATCCTCTCCGGTTGGGTTGTCTTCTGAGCCATCCGTTCTCACACTTAAAATACAGGGATTGGATTCTGTGTTTCGTATTTTTGGCGAACCCAGGGATTGGATTCTGTATTTTGTTTTTTGGTTTCTGTATTTTGTTTCCAGCTCCATTTGCATTAATCTACGGTACGACATGGTGATCAGGACATATATAGTCCCTGCAGCCATTCGACTGGCGAGACATAAACTATGTAGCCGTAGATAAGTTGACTGTCCTCCGACCCTCATCCCTCGGCAATGATGATACGACAACCTATTACTATATCTTATATAGTAGTAGATGATGTCTTAGTATTACATTATGTGAGTTCATCTTGATTCTGTTACGTTCTTCAAATACTATATACGATAAGATCATATACTACACCATATGTACAGAACATAGATGATTCACACTAATGTATGCTAGAATGAATTTTGGGTTGTGTATTCTGAGCCATCCGTTCTCACACTTGAAGATAAATTTTCAGTATAACGACGGATATTAGGTTACTCTTCAGTATAATTGATGTCTTTTCTTGGATAATTGGTGTGCATTAAATTCGTATGTGCATATTTCGTCTATGTGATTTTTGGATATATACCTACGCTGGGTTATAAGCGATGATCTGATATACAAAGGAGGTGCTGCCGAAATTTTGTAGACATTTGGATACATTGTATGTTCGGATATTTTTTTTATGTTTGGATAATTTAATGTTGGATATTGGATATATTGTGTTGGTAATATTTTGTTGGATATTGGATACGTTGGATATTGGTGTCGGATATGGATATTTTGCATATGGATATATGGTGTTGGATATTGGATACGTTGGATATTCGTGTTGGATATGGATATATGGTGTTGTATATGGATATTTTGCATGTTTGATATTGTGTTGGATGTGTTGTACAAACAGGAAAGAGTCTGTTTGCAGTATTTTTTTTTCAAAAATTAGAAGTTAGCGACGGACTGGCGACCACTCAGCGACGGATAGTCCGTCGCTAACTGGAGAAACTGAGTTTAGCGACGGAAGTGGCGACGGAAAAACCGTCGCTACCTGGAGCATTTCAATAAAGCGACGGATTGGCGACGGACCATCCGTCGCTATCTGTAGGAGTTTAATGTATCGACGGATTGGCGACGTAATATCCGTCGCTACCTGGAGAATTTTACATTGAGCGACGGTTTAGCGACGGAACGTCCGTCGACCTAGTTCTGTTTGATGTCCATAAATTTTGCTGTTAGCGACGGATGTTTTGTCGCTAATACGCTTTTACCGACAAATTTACGACGGATTAGCGACGGATATTGCGTATCAGAAAATCACTGATACGGTTTTGCCGACTCTTTAGCGACGGAGTATTCCGTCGCTAAACCTATATCTTGATACATGTTTTGACGAAAGCTAGTCGGTAATCCGTCGCTATATATATTTAAATGAGCCGACGGTATTCCGTCGCTAAGTCGTCGCTGAGCGACGGAGTAGCGACGGATATGTTTTAGCGACGAGGTTATTCCCGACGGCTGTTTTACCAAAATATCCGTCGGTAATCCGTCGGTATTTATTTTTGGCGACGGAATACCGACGGATAAGGCCGTCAGTAAATCCATGTATTTTGGTAGTGTAGCTCTGAGGATCGAAGCACTCAGGTGGGGTCCAATGCGCCGACAGTATGTGGATTGGGATTAAATGATGTAACTATTCATGATCCTACAGAGGCAAGAACTAAAGGCCGACCACGAGCAGCATCAAGAATTCAGTCAGGAATACAAGTATCATAAGATCAAAGTCAATCAAGAAAAAGAACTTGTAGTATTTGTGGAGAAAAGGGCCATGACATGAGAACTTGTCGTATGAACATGGGCACCAATGGTAGAAATAAGGTATAGTTGCTCAATTCTACATGTTTTTTATACTAGTATAATTTATTTTAACATCATTGCTCTTTATTTTCTGTAGGAGCTAGAAGCAACAGATGTATGCAACCATCAATCAGAATGATGTTTCTTTACATCTGCTTTAGGACCATGTACCATCATTGCTCTTTATTTTCTTTTTTCCATTTCTTACTATGCTTAAATGCTCACTGGACAGTAGGTGGCTGAAGACTCTGTTGTGATTTCTCTGCAGCATCCATCCAGGACCTATCAATTCGTTCAGGCAATGAAGCTGAATTTGGAGAGCACTCATACTGGCTGAAGACTCTGAATTTGGCTGAAGACTCTGAATTTGGAGACCACTCAATTCGTTCAATGCATCAGTAGGTGGCTGAAGACTCTGAATTTTGAGAGCACTCATCTTGTAGAATATTCATCATTTGTATCGATGTAATGAATCAGTTATTGCTGGTTTTTCGTTAGCAGATGAGTTGGTATCGATGTAATGAATCAGTTATTGCTGGTTTGCGTATTTGATGTTAAGCTACCTTTCAACTGACTTCGTTGAAGAAATCTGGATGAGTTGATAATACCTGAGAAATCTGAGAAATCCTGCATTTCTTGTCTTCTCAATTTTATGTAATGAATCAATTATTTTTTCGTTAGCAGATTTAATGAATCAGTTATTTTTTCGTTATTTTTCAAAGTCTGCTCTATAGTTTGATGGTAGTTTGTGGTTTCTCAACCATTACCTTTTTTTGTGGTCAATTGATTGCAGGTATTAGTTGCAAATTTTTGTACTCGGCATCTGATCTTTCCGTGTGTTGATATTTGGAATCAGTTTGGTTCTATTTAGTTGCAAAAGATGTTTTAGGAAGAATCAGAGAAGTGCAAGAGAAGTCTCAATTTCAGTTTTACTACTAGTCTGCTATTGCTATTTCTTATGCTGTGTTTGTGTAGTGTGTTTAATCAATCAACTTGTGAAACTCCACATGGCCTATGGTTGGATTATAAGCTGGATTTTGTGTTGATGTTTACATTGAAGCTTTATTTTTTTTTTGTGCAGGGATGCGCGTCTTTAAACTTTAGATGAATATGCTAGAATGTTATTTCAGTTGAACTGTGTGTTGCTCTAAAATTTCTTTTATTACATACATTGAACTTTAGAGAAAAAAATGTTATATTGCAAAGTCCATGTCAATAACCATGTTCGATTCTATATTGGAAATATGTGTAATAATGCGGAAGAACTTCGATAATGAATTTCACTGTCACTTATTCGCAACCATCAGTTCTCTAACAAAAATCTGCAAGATCAGTGTTGATCGCGATTTTCACAATTAATTACTTCTGACAGGAGACTTTTGAAGGAAGGAAGGGAAAAAAAACTTAACAATATTATTAGGATGAACACTTAAAACTTGCGAAAAATATCTGGAGATAAAACCAATAATCAAATTTCGAATCAGAAAACCTCAGGCTCCTGGGTTATCTATTTTGATAGCAAGAAGCAGTGGACAAATATGCATGAGCTTCAGTTTGCTTTTGAACAAGAATGAACAAATTGAGAAATTTAAAGCATATCAATTTCTGAAGTGCATTGGAAAGCTAATAAGAGAACAACTGAAACACACCATATAAATGTATGCAAATACAACTTTACACAAATTCTTGAGAAATCTAGTGAACACTGCCGAAGACTTGGAGTTACATTGAGATAAGTTTGAAATTGATATTACATTGAGATAAGATAAGCCAAGACAACTAAAGTAAAAAGTATCCCCTCCACAACAATGGTCACCACAACACCTGTTACACATCCATAAATGAAAGATGTGTTCAACAATTTAGGCCGCCTTTCTACATTTGTATGCCCTACAATATTCCGTTCACTGATATCCTCTCTGACATCATGTCTCGTCACACCATGATTTGACGACTCTCCTACATGAACCGATGCTCCCAATCTTTGACGTTGACCCACGCCTGCGAACATGTCTCGACCCCTCCGATCTGGACGAATTGGATTGGATTGCCCGTTCCAACACTCCATAGCCTCTTCATACGTGTTGAAGCCGTGATACACCGCATTACGATATCCATAAACCTGTGCTTTGCATTCTTCCCATGTCAAATAAATGCCGCATTGCCTACCACTCTTCACATCGTAATAATTTTTTCCCATTTCAAACTACAAAATATCATCCAAAAATTATGATAAGCTGAAAATTCCATCACATATTTACTGAACTTGAAAATCTATACATTGACAACATAAACACAAACACTACTTGAGATCTTCAGAAAAAAATTCATTGGAAAAGCCTACACAGATAAATCCTACACAAATAAATGACAATGAACAATGACAGAGGATTGAGATATTTCGAAAAAAAATTCATTGGAAAAGCCTACACAAATAAATCATGAAGATCTTCAGATCTTACCCTACAGTGAATAAGCCGATATCAAATTAGGGCTTCTCTCTTGATCAACTCTTCTCCCAGATCCCGCACGGGATTTTTCTCGCTTGGGGATCTGACAGGATCCCCTCTTCTCCACTTCTAACCTTTCCTTTTTTTAACCTAGCCGCTCGGGGCCCTTTCCTTTTTGTTTAACCTAGCCGCTCGGGGCCATTAGCTTTTTTTTTTCCTTTCCTCTTTTCATCCGTCTGATCTGATCTGACGGACATTAGCTCTCGTCCGCAGGGAGAGCATCCTGAGGCCGACCTCAGGCCCATTTTCTACATATATATATATATATATATATATATATATATATATATATATATATATATATATATATATATATATATATATGTAGAAAATGGGCCTGAGGTATATATATATATATATATATATATATATATATATATATATATATATATATATATATATATATATATATATATAAACTAAAATTTCTTATTCGGTTTTCGATTTTGGACCTAAACCGAAATCCAAAATCGAAACCGAATAAAAAAATTTAGTATTTTTAAAACCGAAACCAAACCGATTTTTTTAAACCGAACCGAATCTCTTATTTGGTTCGGTTCGGTTCGATTTTTGGTCCAAAATTGAATAATGCTCACCCCTAGGCATTACAGAGGCATTAGGAAACACACAGATTCATTGTTGCAACATTAGGAAATCGTGATAGTTGCCAAATTCACGAATTCTGGAACTGGTAGAAGGTTTTGTCTTTCCTTTTTCGAGTACTTTTGAAGATTCTGATCCTTCATATTTCTATCTCGGAGAAAACATGAGGAATAACTATCAATCTTTTAGGGAGAAATAAACCCCATTATGTATATATAGGACATCACTAAATTTAAATGAACAGCGTCTTCTTTTTTTGGTGGAATTTATTTTATAATGCATCTTTCATTTGGTACATGAAATTGCTTCTCTTCAATTTGTATTCTGATTTCCGGGAGCACATGAGCAAGCAGTGGTCTCCAACATCCAGGACAAGGTGCGGATATTCATTGCAGTTTTCTTCTGGATGTCTTTATTCTTCTGGGCTAATTTTAAAGGTACTCTAAATTTTACTTGGGGCTAGCCCATTAGAGTTGGCAGTCCTAAGGAGGACTGTCAACTTCGTTCAGTCTATCTTAATATTCAAATTCTTTAGGACTGCCAACTTTATTGGCAGTCCTTGGCAGTCCTAGGACTGGACTAGTCCCAAGTAAAATTTGGAGTGCATTTAGAATTAACCATTCTTCTCGGGTAGTGCATGGGATGGGAGGGATAGTTCCGGCCTCCGGGGATAATAAAGATCCATGGTTCAGAAAATAACTGACAGGGTCACTAAAAGTGTAAATTTATGTACTTTTATCATCCGCAGACAACAGGACGTACATAGGTGTTGTGTCGTGCATACTTTCAGATACTGCTGATGAAATATATGTTTAAATCTGCCTTTCTCCTGATGCAAGCACTGTAAGTGTTCCTCGCTATGGTTTGGATTATAGTCTCTCATGCCTTCTATGTGAAGAGCACATTATTTAGTTCACATCTGTTGTGTCTAGCTAGTATAGATGCTGCTCTTCATGTGTGTGTATGATCTCAGTGAACCAATGTATGGATGGAAGCTAGTTTCACATTGGTGGTTCGGCGTATGGATGGCAAGAATTTAGTACTAACTTAGCCATTGAGTTTAATCCAAACATCAGGATACTAAACTTCAATGTGGCTTTACAGAAATTAACCTAAAAATCATCCTTCATCCTGATATTGCAGATAATGATATTTTGACGAAGGGATATGGTTGACTATGTTGGAGTTTTGGTTTTTTCCTTTAGAAAGCTTTAGTTCCACATCGGAAAAAACAAAGAGATTGTATCTCTATATATTAGCTTTGCTATTATTGGAGATGCACATGTGGTGTGGAGGTGCACATAGGTTTGCCATGTGGGGTTATTTTTCTAATGGGAAAAAGGCTAAAATCAATAATTAAAGCATTCATGCTTTTTGCTCTTGGGAAATTTATTTCCATGGGAGCTAAGTCCCGTAGGGGCTTAGCGACTCGGACTCGGACTCGGGCTCATGAGGCGCAAGGTGACGCAGGTCGCGTAGGTCGCGCAGGTTGCGCAGTGGCGCAGTACGCGCAGTGGCTCAGTGCGCAGAGTGCAAGGAGCGCAGTTGGTGCAACTTGCAGCAGAACGTGCGTTTGCATGTTCTGGACGGTTGCTACATGTTCGGGATGGTTTTTAGCATGTCCCTAACTTTGTGGCAACCGAACAGTTGCTGCAGGGCCTATATAAGGCATCATCTCTCTCTCAAGGCTAGATATACACAAGAAAGAGAAGCCACCACAGAAAGTTTACGAAGTATTTTTTAACACAAGTAAACAGAGAATTCAGAAGTGTTCTTTAACACAGTTCTGATCTTCCAGTAGCCATCGAGAGAGAGAGAGGAAAGGCGCCGCACCAGCGTTGCTTTTGCACGGGAGTTCGTGTCCATCCGAGGAGTCAGAAGAGCAGGAGTGTTTGTTCCAAGTTCTCCGACGAACTTGCAGGTTCCTGGAAGCTGTTCGTGTAGGGCGAATAAAGCTTTGAGCAACGGTGATTATTCACCCCAGCAGGAGTTCTTCCATCTTTCGCCAGTCACCTTCTTCGTTGCTGCCAGTAATTCTGATTGTATCTTCTTTTAGAAGTACTACGATCTGATTGCTGTTGATTACGAAATCTTTTTAGATTCTCGTAATTCAGAATCACCTTCCTTGAAGTGTTGATTTGAAATATTGTTTTTATAATTGTTTTATTTTCTCAGTTTTCCACTGAAAAATTGTGCCCCGGCACTAACATCTCAAAGCTTTATTGCTACGATGGAAAACGTTAATGCTTCACTCCTCAATACTGACTTTTGTAAGTTAAAAAAGTTTGATGGAGAGCATTATCAAGTCTGGAAGAGAAAGGTTTATCTCACTCTTCAACTCAGAGACGTTTGCTCACGTGCTTCTTGAAGAGGAACCTACCGTTCCAGATACTGGGTCTGCTGCCGCAATCACTGCGGCTACTAAACTTCAGGCCAAGTGGAGAAGAGAAAATAGCATTTGCAGGCTGCTTATCCTGAATGCTATGGAGGATTCCCTAGCAGAATCCTACAGTAAGAAGACAATTGCCAGAGACATATGGGAGTCTCTGGAGAAACTGTACGAAGAAGACAAGAACAGGAGCAAGATATTTGTGGTTGAAAAATATCACAAATGGCTCTTTGAGAACGAGAAGTCCATGTTGCCGCAGGTAAAAGAATTTTTGAAGCTGCGACAGAAGTTGAAAGACGAGGCGATGCCCCTCCCCGACAAATTTGTTGTTGGAGGGATTGTCTCAAAGCTCCCCGCTGGGTGGAGTAAGTTCTTTGCAAATATGCATAGGAAGAAGCTTGAAATCAGCCTTGAGGATCTCTTGCAGGAAATCTATGTTGAGGACCAGATGCGGGCTCAACTGAAGGTGGACGCACTGTCCAAGCAATTGGCTAACGCCAATCTGGTTCATACCAAGGAACCAAGAAAAAAGCAGGCGGCTTCCCACAACAAGAAGAATGACCCTAACAATCTGAACGCGAAGGGGACTTCCTTCAAGCGAAAGAAGGCAAAGTCTCAGATGCCTTGTTTCAAGTGTGGCAAGAAGGGCCACTTCAAGAATGAATGCAAAACAAAAACCAAGCAATCATAGCAAGGAGAGCCTAGTAAGGTATCTATGATCACTGACGTTGTTGCTATGATTGTGCAGGTTGATGCGGTAAGGACTGACTCTGACTGGTGGGTAGACACTGGAGCTTCCTGCCATGTCTGCTCCAGTAAGGAGTGGTTCACCACCTACACACCTACTTCTGAAGTGGTTATGATGGCGAACCAGGCACAAGCTGAAGTGCTCGGGATCGGGACGGTGGTGTTGAAGCTGACTTCGGGGAAGTCTTTGACGCTTCAAGACGTGAAGCACGTACCTGCTATCGCCAAGAACCTGATCTCAGGAGGCCTACTCTGCAACACAGGCCTCAGGATGGACATCAATGCTGGCCAGATAGTGATGTCTATCAAGGGAACATATTTTGGAAAAGCTTTTTATACCGAAGGAATGTTCAAAATTCAGCTTGTAAATCAGTCCAATGTAATTAATGTGATTAATGAAATCACTCCTTCTGCTTATACTCTTGAGTTGTGGCATAATATGCTAGGACATGTTCATTGTAAACGAATAAACAGAATGTCTAGACTAGAACTTATCTCCAAGTGTGGGGGTAAGGTAGAGAAATATGAAGTTTGTGCTCAAACAAAGATCACAAGGAAACCCTTTCCTCGGGTTAATCGAAGTACAGATCTTCTGGAGTTGGTACACTCCGATATCTGTGACTTCAAACAGTTCTCTACAAAGGCCGGGATGAAGTATTTCATAACCTTCATCGATGACTTCTCAAAGTATGCGTTCGTCTACTTGCTGAAGGCTAAAGACGAAGCATTCGAGAAGTTCAAGGAGTTCAGAGCCGAAGCTGAGCGGCAGACTGGACAACAACTCAAAATAATAAGAAGTGATCGAGGTGGAGAGTACAGGTCTCATGAATTCGTATCATTCTGCAAAGAACATGGAATTGTCAATGAGACTACGGCTCCGTACTCTCCTCAATCAAACAGAGTAGCAGAGAGGAAGAACAGAACGTTAACAGAAATGATTAACTCAATGTTGTTGACTGCTGGTCTTCCTAAGTGCTACTGGGGAGAAGCTGCATTGACGGCCACTTTTATTCTAAATAGAGTGCCTCATGCAACTTCAGACGTTACTTCTCATGAACTCTGGTTCAAGGTCAGACCTAACTTGAATATCATTCGAGTGTGGGGGTGTCTGGCATATGTCAATCTCCCAGATCTGAAGATTCAGAAGCTTGGGACAAGAACTACTAAGACGATCTTCTTGGGGTATGCCGAGAAGAGTGATGCTCGGAGATTTCTTGATATTTAGTCAAATCATATCATTGAATCTCGAGACGCAGAATATTTTGAAGACAAATTTGTAAGGCACAAGAATATTGTTCTTGCGGATGTACCGAAGAACAATGAGGGTGCGCAGGAAACTGAAGTCTTCAATGAAGATGTGGTCCATGAAGATGTTGTTGTTGAAACAACGGTTGAACCAGATCTCGCTGAGCTGTCAACGAAGCGAGTGAGGAGGCCGAAGGACTTCGGAAGTGACTTTGTCACCTATCATGCGGAAGCAGATCCGCTTACCTATGATGACACTACAAAAATAATCCCTTTTAGCGACGTCAGAAGACGTCGCTAAATAAGGAAAATCCGTCGCTAAAAGCTATTTGCGACATATTTAGCGACGAAAATTGGACGTCGCGTATATACATGTCGCAGATGGCAATTTCGTCGCAAAACGTCGCTATTTGCGATGACACGTTTAGTGTCGCTTGACGTCGCAAAATTCGCGACAGATAGCGACGTAACGTTACGTCACCAAAATAGCGACGTAGAGCGACCACGTTGCGACGCGGTAAACTTTATATATGATGACATGGCATGGCAGCCACGTGGGCACTTTAGCGACGCCTAGCGACAAATTTAGCGACGCCCACTGACAGGTTGTCATATCCCACGTAAGCATTTTAGCGACGTCTAGCGACGTTACGTCACTATTTAGCGACGTATAGCGACGAGTACGTTCCGTCGCTGTCCGTCGCAGAACGTTGCTATACGTCGCAGATATTATAAAAAAAATTTAAAAAAAATATAATTAGTATTTTTGTTATGCTGTGTGTCTGTGTTTACAGTGTGTGTGAAGTACAGTGTTCGAACCATCGACAGTTTCGCTTACTGTTCTACGTTTTATCTTGGATAGAAAGAGTAACAGTGCAGGGTGCACTTCTCAGAGCTTCCTCTTCACGTCCTTCACCTTCTCGGGAACCTTTACGACGTCCGGAGAAAGTGAAGGACGTGAAAATGAAGCTCTCAGAAGTACACCCTGAACTGTTGCTCTTTCTATCCAAGATAAAACATACAACAGTAATCGAAACTGTCGATGGTTCCGAACACTGCATTTCACATTCACTGTAAACACAGACACACATCATCACAAAAATACACATTATATTTTTTTAAAATTTCGGCAGCACCTCCTTTGTATATCAGATCATCGCTTATAACCCAGCGTAGGTATATTTGTCATCTCCGTCGCTGATATCACAAAGTAAATATCACAATAAAAATAGGAGGCAGTGCAAAGTATATATCACAGACACACATCCTCACAAACATCCAATAGAGTCAAATAAAAATGGAAGATGATAAAAAGTCTCCCACCAAGTGTACAAACAACAGTGTAGCAATAAACAATTTGTCCATAGGGCCAATACATACAAGTCATAAAAAAATCAATAAAATCACTGCGGACCCCTGCCGCGCAATTGGGATAGAATGTAGTCATACTGCTCCTGGGTGAGCTACACCGTAGGGACAGTAGGAGGCAGTACAATGTGTCACGACCCGCACCCTAGAGTAAGGACACGAGAAGTGGGTACGTCCAGCCTACGCCGCAGTGTCGGCGGTAGAACGCTTTCCTAGGTCAATCATCTAACAATATAAAGGTACATGTACAGTATATACTCTCCGAATGGAGGTGACATAACAGAAAACAATCTCAGTCACATCTAGGGTAGAACAATGAAAGATAGATAGATAGACAGTAACTCAAAGAGAACAGTAGCATAGATGAAATAAGTCCAAGTGTCTAGGATAACATAACATCCAGAATGTCAACCCAAAATACAAATAAGTCTAAGGGTCTATACATCTCAACATCTCAAAATACAACTCAGAATGTGAGACAAAATAATAATGTAGAAAATGACTGTCTAGCTAAACTAGCCTAGACTACTGGGGCAACATCCTCAGCTGCAGGTGGATCCTGCTGAGGGTCCTCAACACAAGTGTCATCTAGTCCTGCTCCATAATATGTAGTCACCCAGGCCTCATCCTCGTCCTCTGTAATATTTTCAACAGGTCCAGTCAGGACAGGAACGAGCACAATACATCTCACGCAGTGCATAGTATGATAGGAAATATAAAGCATGCAATAGAGTAAAATACAGAAAACGCTGAAAGGAAATATACGCTGTAAAAGAGATAGCTGTAAAAAAATATCTACTGTATATAGAGAACTGTAAGTGTCTAGTGATGTAGAGTACAAGATAGGCATGTGAATGGCTAGAATTTATACATGATTACACTACTGAGTTTATACATGATTACACTACTTTGGAATTATTCACATGTCTACTTCTACTCTTCCGTTTCCCCAATCAATACACAAGGATCCATTCAAGTTATGTTAAGATTCGTGATAAGCCCATAAATGGGTGATTCATGAGAGGCTCTGTGAACATGAGAGTACATGAGTCACAAGCGATTCGTGAATCTATGGAAGCATAGAGATACATGATGATTCGTGAAATGCACAAACATGCTGTATCTGATGCTCCCGAGGGGGATAATATCTCATAAAAAGATCCATATAGTACCAATCCGTGATAACAATCATGTCAGCATCAAGTAAAGTAATCTAGAGCAAGAATATAAATCCTGGCAAGTATGAAACGGTCAGAGAATGTACTCGCCTGATAACTGAACGTCTGAAGAGGATGTACTGCCTGAGGAGAGGTGTATGGCTCCTAATCAGAGCAATACAAGTCACAATGTATCCACAATGGTAAAAATAGAGTATACAATGCATACTACATGATTCTAGGTTAATCTGGTCAAAAGTCAACTCTTGGTCAACTCTGGTCAACTCTAAAGTCAAACTAGGTCACAGGAAGTTAACTAAGTCAAATAAGGTCAAACAAGGTCAAACAAGTCTAATCTAGGTTAAAGTCAACTCTTGGTCAATATTATAGTCAAACTAGTCAAGTTATCTAGGGTCTTGGTCAACAATGGTCAGACTAGTCAAATACTAGTCAACATGATCAATCTAGATCAAGTCTAGGTCAAACTTAGACTAACTAAGATTTTGGTCAAACATAGACTAGTCAACAAGGTAATTAGGTCAATCTTGACTAATGGTCAACTTCTAGTCAATCTCTAAGGCTAACACAAATCATGACACAACTCCTAAGTATTCCACTTAACCCCATACATATCTTAAATTACATAGGCTATCCTCATAACCATATGGTCAAACATAAATCAATTAGTTAGGGTTTAGTCAAACTTTAGTCAACTAGTCCTTCTATGTTCATCCAAGCCATTTCTAGGTCAATTATGTCAGGGTTGACCTATAGTTGACTTTGGTCAACAATGGTCAATTATCTAGTCAAACTAGGTCTACTAGTCAAGTTAGGTCAAACATGGTCAGACTAGTTAAACTAGTCATTTTAGGTTAATCCTAGTCAATTCTAGGTTAATTAGGTCAAGTTTTAACCTAAGGTTGACTTTGGTCAACACTAGTCAAACAAGGGTCAACTAGTTAGGTCATGGGTCATTAGGTCAATTAGGGTTAGCCCCTAATGGCCATAGGCTAGTAACTTAGACCATAGGCTAAATTCCTATAGGTTTCCATATAAACCTATATCTAGAAAGTCACAATATATACATATCTATACATATAGATATACACAAGTCTATCTACTACACATATATCAATATATGTATACACTATGTATATAATACAAAATCACACACACACATATATATATATATATATAATAACACCTATATATATAATAACATATATACATATATAGATAGTGAGAGAGGGAATAGTGTAATAGAGTGTGAGAGAGAGGGGGTGAGAGAGAGAGAAGGATACTGCTAGGGGTGTGCATCAGTCGGTGGTCGACCTATTTGGTCCCAACCGAAGTCGAACCGAAGTTAATCGGTTTGAAAATAAACAAAATCGAACCAAAACAACCAAATGGTCGGTTCGGTTTTGAAACCGACCGACTTGGTTCGGTTTGGATTGGTTCGACTTGGTCGGTTTTGATCACATAAAAAAATAGACTGTATGTTTTTTTTTGTGAAACCTCAGTCAACTTGTACTTTGCAACAGTAAATACAATTCAGCAGCTTCAATTCAACTTGCACTTTGCAGGTGGAGAAAAATGCCAATTATACATATAAAAAAATCATATACATTCAAGTAAAAATCTATTTCATGTGCACAAGAGCAATTAGAAATGAATAAGAGCCGCAAGCACTCCTCTTTGAGACTAGAGAGAGAGAGAGAGCTCTTTCAACTTCAACTTGATAAATGGTTGTAATGTGAATAAATGAACCAAATCGGTATAATACAACCCAATGAACCCATACCCAACCGGCAAACCCTAATTATTTAATAAGAATTTGGTTCGGTTCGGTTCGGTTTAGTCGGTTTTTGGCATAACCAAACCGTGAACCGAACCGAATCGGTCGGTTTTGAAAAAATTGAAGTCGAACCAAACCAACTGAACCATCGATTCGGTTTAAAACCAATCGATTCGGTTGGGCTTGGTTCGATTTGGTCGGTTTGACTTAATTGTGCATAGCCCTAGATACTGCTAAGGGGGCATGGTGTGTGTGTTCACAGAGAACAGGGGAGGGGGTATTCCAGATTTCTGGAACCAGAAACCAACACACACCACACAGATACACACACACACCTATATATATACATATATGTATATACACATGTACACACATGTATATACCCCTAAATTCCTCCTACACACACACATATATATACACTACGTATACATATACTGAAAACATACAATTTTATGTATAAAACATAACAAAAATCGTTTTGAAATTCGATTTTGAAAACTGGAAATTATCCCAAAAATCAGGAAAATGGGACTGTGTACAGTGAGATGGGGTAAACCCAAATACACGACCCAAACCGAGCTAAGGCTCGAAACCCAAGGTTGGTAACACTAGCCCCTAGTGTCCCTTAGTGTCCTAGGTGCCTGACATGACACCACGACACAATTTGATGTGTCAACTCTCACAAAAATCCAATCGGGTAAACACTGACACACACACACGTACACTGCGTCGTGCACGCGCTCCTCGCTCTCGTGGACACACCACGAGACACGACACATCTCGTGGTCATGAACACGTGTAGCCCACATATAGGGCTATACAATCGACAAACTGTTACGTGTCATCCCCGTGTCTACATGTGATACGACACGTGTATCAGTGTCGAAAAACGTGCGTTTCAGACCGCGTCGTGCACGCGGTCGAGCGTCTCGTGCTCGTGACACAGGACACGACACATCTCGTGCTCGTGTCCTAGTGTTCGCCCAGTGATAGGCTACACACGTGTCACCCTGACACGACACCATGACGTGTCCACGAGGGACACGAGGCTCGTATCAGAGCCAATTTCTCGGCTGAAACGTACGCGTGTAGTGCAGTGCGTGTCCAGTGCGAGTGAGTTTTCTCACTCGACACGACACGAGAAGTCATGAGACTTTGGGGGCATGTTCGCAGACATTGCCCCCGTGTCCACGTCAAATTTCACGTGTCTTAGTGCTCTGTACAGTGAGCACGAACAGCGTGGTAGCAGGGCACTGTTCGTGTGCATCGTGCAGTGAGTTCGTGTCCATTTTGGACACGAACACAGCACAGAAACGTGCTCAGTCATAGGGTTTCGTGATCAGCATGCCAAGGGCTACCCAAATATGTAATTCGTTTTGCAAAATAACAAAAACCATTTCTTTGAGGCATTTCACCAAACAAGATTTTATAACCTAGGATACGTGTCCGATACGGACACCAAACCAACCCTAGATTTCACCAAACTTGACCCACAGTTAGGGTAGACCTATATGCATGCATTTATGAAGAAAAAACAGAATATTAGCTAGGTTTATGGATATTTACCTATTGATGCAAATTCCAAGAAAACTCAATAAAGAAGGGGTGTTTGTCCTTCCACTTGGTGATGCCCAAAGCTTGTGAAATCTGGATTGCTAGCCTTCCTTAGCACCCTTGATGTTGTAGGGTCCCAATGCAAAAGACTAGAGTGAATTTAGATCAAAAACGATCAAGTTATGGAGGTTTGAAGGAAAGAGAATTTTCTAGGCTTAATTCATGTAAATTGATCATGAATGATTATGATGGGGTTATATAGGAAGGGGGGTAGTGTAGGGGTGTCCTTTGGCCGGCCATGGCAAGGAGGGGTGTCCTTGGCCTTTCTTCATGGTGAAGGCAAGGACCTTTGGTGCCAAGCAAGAATATTTTGAGGGTTTTATGCAAAATATCACATATGTGAATATCTAGATATTTTTCCTACTTTAACCAATGACTAATGTCTATCCTCTCGCTTTTAGGTTAGTGGCTAACTTCTAGATTAGGGTAAACTAGGTTAGGG
Source organism: Iris pallida (assembly GCA_029216955.1). Taxonomy (NCBI): domain Eukaryota; kingdom Viridiplantae; phylum Streptophyta; class Magnoliopsida; order Asparagales; family Iridaceae; genus Iris; species Iris pallida. The sequence continues at coordinate 5,700,494 of JANAVB010016191.1, read as the reverse complement.
ACTAATCATGGTACTTAACAATAATTAATAATAATAAAATCACATAATTCCAAATGAAATCAAGTAAATTACCAAAATACCCTTTTTGGCTAAAATCAATAATTTGATGTTCTAAGCCTATGGCTAGGCTCACATGGTCATGACAACTTCTAGGTTAAGGAATAACTAGGGTTTACACTAGGGTTATACTAGTAAAATCACAAAGTCATAAGTCGTGACTTAGAAAATAGTTTTAAATAACTAAAAATCACCAAAAATCATATCATGACTAAAATACCATTAATAAATAATAAAAATAATAAAATTTCAAAAATACCCCAATTTCAAAAAACTGGGTGTTACAACAATGTTTGGAGTCGGCGCCGTCGATGGACCGGGAGGACGTATCTGCTCCAGCTCTCGCAGTCGCTCACCATAAACAGCAAGGGTACTCACCACCCTCTCAGTACTCGCCTCAAGCGAAGCCGAAACCTGAGTGAGTGAAACAGACATGCTCCTCTGCGATCCCTCTAGCTCGACCTGTCTACGCTCTGTGCGCTGCGTAGACTCGGCGAGCGTGTGCAAGCTGGCAGCTGTAGCCAGATGCAGACTCATCAGCTCCTGTATACTGCACTCGACCGCATCAAATCGTCCGATGACGATCGGAGGGTCGGATCGTCGCTCGACCGCATCAAAAATCTGCTGCTGTAACTTGCGACGCAGCTCCTCGATCTGACGACGAACATCCTCAGCTCGTGACGACGCCTGCGAAGCCGGAGACTGCGCACTGACAGAGGGGGCCCGGGATGACTCCAAAGCCAAATACGCGCCGTAGGATCCCGTACCGTAGTACGTACCCTTCTGAAGACCGCCAACGGCGGTCATCCAGAGCTCGTCCGACGATGGAGCCGTAGGCGGCTGGGAGGAACTACCAGCCCCTCCTTCTGCTGGCGCACTAGCAGCAGCAGCCGCCTCCTCCTGTAGCCGAACAAACTCGGCCTAGAATAATGTTTGCTAACGTGTAAGTGTTTGCTAAAGTCTATATTGATATCTATTTTCCTATTTTCTAAATTATAGTAAATTAATATAAAGAATAGAACGTACATATGCCTGCGTCGCCCTCTCGTCAATGAACTCCCCAGCCCTCTGATGGGTGACCAGGAAGACGGTCACCATGTTCGGGTCCTCACCCTTTTTTACCTGTTAAAATATATTATCTATTATTGGTTTTAAACATTCTATCGAACTATATATAAATTAATGTCCGTCATAGAAAACGTACCAGACGACGAAAATGCTCCGTCATCGGAATGAAGCCACCACACCACTTACCGGTGCTTGACCGTGCCACCTTAGCCTTGTCAGACCGCTCCTGGTACTTGGGCTCGCTGAATCTAGCCTTCATCGCAGCCCACTGCTCTGGCGTGATCCAACCATGGATCGGCTCTCCGGAGCGATCATGACACTTCTGGTCGTGGATCGCATCACGGATGAGCTTGGCTGCAACGGCAGAAAATTGGCCCTCGATCCTCGCCGCCCGGTGTGGTGGATAGAAATAGGTCCTCTACAAGAAGTAAAATACAAAAGTTGTATAATATACACAAATGATTATTAAAATTTAAAAATAAACAAATTTTTTACCTTAAAGTGGGCGAACCAAAAGGCCTTCCTATCTGCGGGAGCATCTGAGTAGTTAATCCAAGGCCCACCATAGTTCTGCCTCAGAAATACCCCCAGCTGTCTCTGTACTGCAGAAGGCCGATACCTATACAATAATAATTCTCATGAATATATATGTACATATAATCATTTGAGAAATATATATTAACTAATTAACTTACTTCATAGGCCCGTTCGTCCAAATCTCCATACGCGTCTCGCCCGGGGGAGCGCATGGAGGGTCGCTCTCACCTCCTGCCTGGACAGGATCAGTCTGATCGCCGTCCTCCATATGCGCGGCGTCGGCTCCCTCCATAGAGCCATCGACATGAGGAATGCTGGACGGGGGATCAGGGATGCTGGACACGGGATCAGGAAGGCTAGACGACGAGGGAGGAGTCGTCAACCTGCTGGAACTGCCCTGTCCCGGTAATGGACCGGGAACAGAATGGTACAATGGCGTATTTGTGTGTGTATGTAAGTGTGTGAGTATATATATACATGTATATATGTAGATGTGTGTATTTATATGTATAGGTATATATGTATGTATTGTGTGTGTGTGTGTCCTGTGTCCTGTGTCACAGAGTCGTGTCCGAAATAGGGTTAGGGTCCTGTCACGACCCGTTACCTAAATTGTTGGGCCGGGCCGAGTCATGTCCAGCCTACGCTTGTTAAAGCGTAGTAAGCTGTTCTAAGAATAGACAATAAAGGATCTAAGCTACTAACAGTTCTAAAATCACATTTAAAGTTCATCACAACACAGCATTTATAAGCGAAGGTAACATAAGCACAGACTTAATAATACATTTCCAAAGTATCTAACTGGAGACAAAGTCCAGTATCCAAATATAAGTACAGACAAAGTCTAAGTCTCAAAACACAAGAAAGATAACTAAGCAAGGTTCCCCGCTGGGGCCTCTTCTGGAGCTAAGGCCAGGTCCTCAATGCAGTACCATAACATGTAACACATAGCATATTCTACTCAGAAAGTGAACCTACAATGTTATCCTGTCAGGACGGGAGCAAGTACAACCTCTACAACTAAAGTACTGAATATATAATGAAAGAGATGTACAATAAGAAACATGGTATGATAAGTCTATAAAACAGGAAATACTGGGAACATGGCCTTATGGTACAACTGGGATCACAATATCATAGTAACACAGGGAATATGGCATATCTGGAATCATGGTATAACTCATAATCTATCATGGCAAGGATACATATGTCATAGAGACAGATGTATATGTAATATTTAAAATTGTAGCAGGTACGTGATCGATCAATAGATGTACAATGTGCTGGGGGCATATAATGAAATGTACTTCCGTACAAGTGTAAAGGCGATAGATGTACATACGTACAAATACAGCTTTGAGATAAAGGCCTACGGCAAGGTATGCATATAAAATGCGACCTCGCTCGCTACTATGAGGGGGGCATGATCACGTACTCAACTGTCAGTTTTCCCATAACCCATATATATAACATGTGAGAGATACGAGAACGATATAGAACATGTGAGAGATACTGGGAGCAGTATAAAACATGTGAATACTCAGAGCAGTATAAAGCATAGTAAAACATGTACCGAGAACTAGTAAGAAGCATGTGAAGATATAAGAACTGTACTAAACATGGCCGGTACTGAAAGTGATACAACATGTGAAGACATAACTTGCTACCTCAAAGATCAGTATTTTAACAGGGTTAATACATATTCTAGCATTAAAAGACAGTAAATGAGTTTGTAGATGTACTTGCCTCGAGCAAAGCAAGAATACTAGTACGAAGATATAGATGTCCGATATCCTGTCAATAATGACACACAATCTCAGTTCTAAGCTATGTTCAATACTACACTAGTGGTGAGACACGACTCCTAACTGGACACTAACTAAGTGGAGACCTAGCATAAAAGTCTAATGTGGAGTGCCACTATACACAAACTAACTTCCTAGGATCTTTGCACTATTGTAGGGGGTGGTCCAATACTACAATAACTCAAAACAACACAAAACATTGAAAGTCGTAACTACGCAATAATTAAATCAAACTGTACCCTACGTTCCAATAATTTTTGAGATAGACAAAAAGCTTAAATATATATAAAATAAAGTACCAAAATGATCCTTGTTAATTATAGAAATTTATACTAATTTTTGTGGGATTTATAAACCTTCATAAATATTTATTAAAAAATCAACAAACACATGTATCCTGAAAGTGAGTTATGTTTTCCCATTTTTATAAAATACCAAAAGTACTTATTAAATACTGAAAAAATTATAATAAATTAGCTAAATTAACATAGTATTTAAATATAATTTTCTCAGATTTTTACATCAATTAAAATATATATAAAAATTCAAAAACAGAAAGTAACAATTTCTGGAAAAATAATTAATTATAAATTAAGGATAATACATAAACAAAATCTACAGATGTTGTCGGATGATAAAATAAATATCACCAACGTGTCTAGAATGGTCAAATCAGCTAGGATAGCATACCCATAAGTCCAATTTGGACACAGGGGCAAAACGGTAATTTTGGGTCAAAATAATGTCCGCCGTTGGACACACTTTGCACTGAAAAACGTGTCAGAATAGAAGTCTACAAAACTTAGCAAATTATATGTCCAAGAATCCAGAATGACGATACGAACCCATCGGTATGTCCAAAATAGGATTTCGATGTGCCGATCTCAAAATGATACGTTGACGCGGACACTTGGTATCTGGTTTGCACCGAAATGCGTGCTGGAGCAAATGTCTTCAAAACTTAGCAAATTATATGTCAACGAGTTCAGAATGACGATATGAACTCAACGGTATATCCAGAATTGGATTCCGATGAGCCGATCTCAAAGTTACCCGTTGACTCGAAAAGTGGGACCTGCTTTACACCGAAATGCGTGCCAGGGCCCACGTTCTCCAAATCAAGCAAACTTTATATGAAAACATGCCAAAACGAAGCCACGAGTCTACTGGTGGTGTCAGAAATTGAATCCAAAGTCCCGGGTTCAAAAATGGAATTTAACAAGTGCAAATTAAAGAATTCGGACGGCCAACTTTGGCGTCGAATGCGACCAACCGAACGTGCTTAAAATGAAACGAAATCTAAAGGAGGCAGGAAGAGGGTTATACCAGCTGTGTACAGGAACTGGTAGCGCGCCAACCGGAGCTGCGACGACGAAGATACGAGTTGACGAAGTCGTCTCCACGAAACTGTCCAAAAATAGTTCAATTTAAAACGTCAATTTGGTGGCCAGTTTTGAGGTATCAAACGACGAAATTAACGGACGAAAATTGACAGGAGTGAAGTGCTATATACCGAGATTGCGACGGAGTGAAGAAATTGCCGATCCAACGGTCGAATCTCTCAAAAAAAAGTGCACGAACTTACTACGACGGAGTGCCATTTTCGAGTTCAAAACTCGCGCGCGCCGACGGGATCTCGTGCCAAATGCACGAATCGTGTGTTTAACACGTCGGGGAGGTCGGTGGTGGACAGGGAGAGGTCATCGGGGGTGCGTACGTCGGTGGAGGGGGGGGGGTCGCCGGCGGCGGCGGTCGGCCGCGTTGGCGTGCACGGCGTGCGGCAGCGCGCGGGGTGGCGCGGCTATTGCGCGTACTGCTGCTGCTGCTGTGCGGTGGCGTGCGACGACGCATCGCCGGGGAGGGGCTGGCCTGGCCGGACACGGTGGCCGGGGGTGGTGGTCGTACGGTGGGGGTGGTGTTAGCTCGGGTGGAGGTGGTGAGATGGTGATGGTGGTGATGATGATGGATTTTATGATGGTGGTGATGGTGTTTATGATGGTGTAGGAGGAGGAGAGGGTGGAGCTCGGGAGGAGGAGAGGGTGGTGGAGTCGGGGAGGAGCTCGGGAGGAGCTGTCGGCCGAGAGGGAGAGGAGAGTGTGCTGTAGTGAGAGGGAGTGTGGTGAGTTTGTGTAAAGAGAGTGGGAGAGAGAGAGAGATTTATATGGGTGTGTGTGTGTATTAATATGAGAGAGGGTGAGAATAGAGAGGGGGAGAGATATTTATGAGAGAGAGAGGGGGATGTCGGTCCAGAAGGGGGGGTTGCTGTGAGGTGAAGGTGAGGGGGTGTGTGAGTGTTTGAATAATAAAGAGAGAGAGAGTTAGATATATGTTTATATATATACATATGTATGTATATATATACATGAGATATTTGTAAAGTAGAGAGAGGAAGTGATATTTTCAAAATAGAAAAAAATAAGAAAATTATGTGGGGTATTTGGGCAGTCATGGGAGAACAACATGGGGCTTGGGTTCGGGTTCGGTCGAGCCGGGTCGGGTCAAAATCGAACCGGATGCAATAATTGAATTTAAAATGGGTATTTATAATCATGGGAAAATAAATAATATGCGGGGACTCCAATAAATGGGATACAAACGTCATGCGGGTAGTAGGCTTCATGTGGGCCACTTCCATACTTTCTGTCGACTAGGTTGGATTGATGTCGGGTCTCGAAATTAAATTGGAAAATAATTCAGGTTTCACGGTAGAAAATAAATCGGCCTAAATTGACCCGGAAGTTGTGCGAAGAAAATGGAGCACAAAATGGAGTGTCTGAGTGGGACACGAAGGTCATGGGTGGAGAGCGTCTCGAGTAGATCATTCATGAGAAGTTGGTTCTTTGAAAATGACAGGTCTGGTGCTCCTAAATTAAAAGTCACGGTAACGTGCAAACGATGATCAAAAATAAAAGTGGGAATAATTATTCAACGATTATTTGGTCTAAGTTGACCCGAAGTTGCACGATACAAAAAGAGCACAAGGGAACGAGTTCAAGTGGGACATGATATATCAAAATGAAGATAGTCTTGTCTACTTCAAAACTCGTGAAGAGAGTTTACAGAGATTGGTATCCCTGACGCTCCAGAAGTCAAAGTCATGGAAAGGTACATTAATAATCTAAACAATTAAATAATAAAACATTTATCAAAAAATAATTCATTCAGAAAAATAAAAATAAACCCTGAAATTCAGGGGGCTTACAGGTCCTGTCCCCTGCCCCCTCCCCCCTATAGGGTATCCTATTACCATAGACTAATCTAGGACACTCTTAAGATACTAGGATATCTAACTATCCTAGGATACCAAATTCTAGCCAAGATACTAACTTAGGGTACTAACTTAGGGTACTAACTTCTAGCCCATATCCTAATATCCTATTATCTTGATACCCTCAAGATACTAGCATAATTCTATGCTATCGTATAAACTCGAGAAAATTTTGATATAAAATCACCGTCTACTTGGATATTTTGATATGGATGGTTTTAAAAATCTGCATATCACTTTGAAAGGTTTGGATTTGATTCAATGAGTGATCTTGATTTAATCAGTTTAATTTTCATTTAAAATGACCCCAAATATACTATAACCTGTACTTTTAATAGTAATAGTAATAGTAATAGTAATAATAATAATAATAATAATAATAGTGTAGTAGCAACACCACTACAAAAATATGTCAAATCAACATCTCGACTAGTAACGAAAGTTGTTCAATCCCTACGTAGCGACGGTACATCAAATGATTATCGACAAATATATTATTTGGATTCCACTAAAAAACCGTTGTTGCTATATTGTTGTTGTTTCGTCGCTAAATATCTAGTGACATCTTAGCGAAGGACCTGTTTCGTCGTTGCGAATCGTGATATATATTGGTAGAACAGATTTTTTTTCATTTCATCCAAAAAAAATTACCCTACCCCAAACTCAAAATTTCTCTCGTCCCCTAAAAATTCCGATTGGCGCCACCTTCATTTCCTGCGGCTCCTGACCGCCCATACACACTCGACTCATATGCCACACTACGCCCCTCGACGTAGACACCACCAGAGTCTCTGACGCAGACACGGACGCTGCCCCATCGACGTACGCGTGCACCACCAGGGTCTTTGGGGACACGATGTGTGTCCGTGTGTGTGTGTGTCCGTGGGAGAGGAGGAGGAGGAAGGAGAGGAGTTAGGTTAGGGTTTACCTGAGGAAGAGGAGGAGGAGCTCGAGGAGGAGGATCTCGAGGAGGAGGAGCTCGCCGGAGGGGGAGGGAGTCGCCGGGGGGGAGGCGGTCGCCGGGGGGGAGGGCACTGACAGAGAGGGAGGGAGTCGCCAGGGGGGTGGGGGGGAAATTAAAATTTTCGAGTATTTTCGAGTGAGAGTGAGAGGGAAAGAAGGAAACGGTGTGCCCTAAGTAAAAAAACTTAGCGACGTCACGTGTTGACGTCGCTAAACGTCGCAAAAATGGCGACGTATGCTAATAATATGTCGCCGAACGTCGCAATTCAGCGACGTAGTAAACTCCTGTCACGGAACGTCGCTAGACAGCGACGTTTTGCGATGTGTTTATAAAGCTGTCGCTAAATTACATAACTAGCGACGTCATTTCTTGCCGTCGCTAAATTATGTCGCTATTAGATGATATTTTAGTAGTGTGAGGCGATGAAGACCAGAGACGCAGTTTTCTGGAAGGAGGCGATTGACAATGAAATTGATTCTATCACCTCAAATAACACTTGGGTGTTGGTTGATCTTCCTGAAGGAGCGAAATCCATCGGATGCAAATGGATCTTCAAGAAGAAGATGAAAGCAGACGGAACTATTGACAAGTTCAAGGCTAGGTTGGTAGCCAAGGGGTTTTCTCAGAAGCAGGGGATTGACTACTTTGACACGTATGCTCCAGTAGCCCAGATGACCACCATCAGAATGTTGATTGCTCTCGCAGCAATACATAAGATGGTGATACATCAGATGGATGTGAAAACGGCTTTTCTAAATGGCGAGCTGACCGAAGAGATTTATATGCAACAGCCAGAGGGATTTGTCGTCAAGGGTCTTGAAGACAAAGTCTGCAAGTTGGTGAAATCTTTGTACGGTCTTAAACAGGCTCCCAAGATGTGGCATGAGAAATTTGACAAAGTTATAAGGTCAAATGGCTACATGGTCAGCGAGACGGACAAGTGTGTTTACACGAAGTTCGATGATGAAAGAGGTGTGATCGTTTGTCTGTACGTGGATGACATGCTTATCCTAGGTACGAATATAGGTTGTGTCACGGAGACAAAGAAATTCATCTCGAGCAAGTTTAGAATGAAGGACTTGGAGGAAGCTGATGTGATCTTAGGGATCAAGATCATCCGGATAGACACTGGACTAGCGCTGTCACAGTCTCATTATATTGAGAAAATGATCACTCGTTATGGGTATCTGGATCTTCCAGGGATCGATACGCCGTACAGGTGTGATCTGAAGCTGAAGCCTAATTCAGAGAAAAGTGTCAGGCAGCTGAAATATTCAAACGTAATCGGGAGTTTGATGTATGCTACTACTGCCACAAGGCCTGACATAGCTTTTGTCGTAGGAATGCTGAGTCGTTTTACTAGCAACCCAGGTGTCACGACCCGCACCCACTGTGAGGGTACGAGAACGTAACAACGCCCAGCCTACGCCGCAGTGTCGACGGTAGAACGCTGTTCTAGGTCATGAACTATAACTAACATAATATGAATACTCTCCATAAGGAGGCCAACACAGAGGTACAACTCAATCACAATCTAAGGTAGAATGTAGCATGATGGAAATAGATAAGAAATCCTCAACTGAGGTACAGCAGAAAGAAATAACAAAGTCTTAACATCTCTAAAATATACAACTCTGAAAGTAAGACAACAGCTAAATATGAAAAGAAAGGACAGTCTAAGCTATCTACACTATACAAGGTATCATCTTGAGCAGCTGCCTGAACCTTCCCAGGGGTCCAGGTTGTGAGTGTCATCTATACAAGCTCCAAGTAAGGGGGTGCAGGGTTCCTCATCATCCTCTGTAAAATTTTCAACAGGTCCAGTCAGGACGGGAGCGAGCACAGTACATCTCAACTGTTCATAGCAGGTTAGAAAATATAATCATACAGTAAAATAAGATATAGATACTGAAGGAAATACAGTATGTAAACAGAGAGAACTGTAATAGAAATATCTACTATAAGTAGAGAGCTACCAGTGACTAGTGATTCAGAGTACAAAGTCGACATGTGAACGGCTTGATTTGTACATGGCTATACTAAAGAGGCGTACATGGCTATTCTACTTTGGAATTGTTCACATGGCTATTTATACTCCCCCGTACCTCCAACTAATACACAAGGATCCAACCAGGTTATATTATGATTCTATGTAACAGCCCCCGAAGGGTGGTAAGTCCCCAAAGGGTGATATGCCCCAAAGGGTGATAAGCCCCCAAAGGGTGATATGCCCCCAAAGGGTGATAAGCCCCCAAAGGGTGATATGCCCCCCAAGGATGATAAGCCCCCAAAGGGTGATATGCCCCAAAGGATAATAAGCCCCCGAAGGGTGGTATGCCCCCAAAGGGTGATAAGCCTCCGAAGGGTGGTACATAGTAGTCCCATAAATGGGGATTCTGATAGACCCAATAAATGAGATAAGGATTCAGAGAAGACTCTGTGATCATATGGATATATGTCACAAGTGATCAAAGAACCAAATAAGCATATGATACGCCATGTAAGTGAAACGCACAGAACATAGAGTACCCGATGCTCCCTGAAGGGATAACATCTCAAAAAGGGATCCATATAGTACTAATCCGTGTGACCAACGTGACAGTGTCAAGTAAAGTAATTTAATACAGAAAATAATTCTAAGCAGGATATGAAATGATCAGAGAATGTACTCGCCTCGTATCTGAATGTCTGAAGTAAATGTACTGTCCGAGATGAGATACCTGACTCCTAGTTAGAGCAACACAAGTCAAGATGTATACAGGGGATGATAATAGTAATCTACAATGCATCTGCATGCTGTCTAGGTCAAACTAGACTAAAGTCAACACTTGGTCAACTCTAGTCAACCACACTAGTCAAACTAGGTCAACCTAACCCAGACAAGTCTTACTAAGCCTAACCAAGGCTAGGCTAACAACCAAGCATACTCACAAGTCACAGAGAACACACATACAAATCCAAGGCTATACAAGCCACACAACCACACATCAAGGGCACATCATATTGAGCTATAATCAACATTGTATAATGAGAGGAAGAGGGTTGCATGGCATGGTGGTTTACATATGAAATCTGAATTTAACTAGCATTTCAATTTAAGGGTTATGGGTTGCATTATAAACAAACATTCAATTAGGCACTCTATATTAGGCTTACAATACTAGGCTATATACATTACACTCACATTACATAGGAAATACTATATTGATTTCAATTTACCCTTCCACTTTACTCTATCATTTACACATTCACATTGGTTTAGACATTTAGATATATACATATAGACATGTATACACACATTAGCTATATGTATGGTATGTACATAGAGAGGGGGTGATATCTCAATGCAATGTGAGTGGGTCTATGTGTGTAAGGGAAATGAGTGTAGGCTAGTGTGTTCATGCACAAAACTTGTGTGTGTATGGGGTTAACAGTGTGTCATTTCCATATATGTGTGTGTGATGTTAGGTTATTACAATTTCAGTTAACATATCAACTATAGCTAGCAACAGTTCTCAGATTTTTGTGTGTAATGTCCTAGTGTAGCAGGAATTTCATATGTGTGTGTGTGTGTGTGTGCTACACATGAGAGTGTGTGTGCATATGTGATAGGCTATAGAACAGTGAACCATGGAAAACAGTGTATACATATAATGTGAAGCAGGAAAGGAAATTCAGTAAGCTAACAAGGCAATGTGGCATGGCAACTTGTGTGTGTGTGTGTTCAGTTAAAAGGTGTGTGACAATGAAGCATTGGTGTAGCAGGAAAAATTTATGAAAAGGAAATCTGGAATAGTGTATACATTAGGGTGTGTGTGTGATCATTCTCTTGAAATCCAGTGAGCACACCAAGCTGAAAATCAGTGAACCAATCAACCCAATGAAATCTGGAAAAGGGAAATCAGTGTATACAAAGCAGTGGGGTGTACATGTGTGTTAGGCTTGAGAGTGACAGTCCAATAGGAAAGAACAGGGAATTAGTGTATACATTCAAATCAGTTAGAAGAAAGAAAAGGAAACAATCTCAATTTTAGTTCCATATTTACATATAAACTAAAGTGAGCTATCCCATAAACTGGTGTAACTAACCACATAAAATGAACCATGTTATCTGAAATCTGCCATTAAGCCAACATCCCATATGCATACAGCTCATGCATTGTCTAATGCTGAAATTAACTAACATTTCGAATTAAGGGGATGAAGGTTAACATTACATTCATAGACATTCCACTATATTGAAAACTGAAATTGGCTTGGCAATAGGAAAAGGAAGGTATATATGCTTACATATATTACATTAATTGCATTCCTACATGCTTGCATTCAACCATATATATACATTAATGTAAAGAGGATATATATTATATATATATATATATATATATATATAATTTCATTCATCTAATATATCATGCATTACATACTCTATATTTATTTAATATCCATACTACATAGGCTCATAGGTTACACAAAATGCATATATCGTATAGTCACCCTTCTACTTAAAACCAATACTGTACCAATTGGGCATTCATTAAATTCTAGGATTAAAGTATGTTGTAGTACTTCATGTTAGCTTTTCGAAACTTCAAACAGATCGCATTTTCGTGTCCGGAAGCTCCCGGAATTGCGAAAATACCGAAACACATTCGTCTTTCATACAGCTGACACTCAAATAATTCTACAGAAAGTTACAGAAAGAATTTGGCTTATTAAAATATATATTTGGCAAGCTAACTTCGATATGGTTCTTTTAAAAAAACGGGAGATAAATCGGAGTTTTAGGCTAAAAGTTATGACATTTCTAAGTTGCTATTGTTACTAAAAACGTGGATAAAAATTATGACGAATTTGGGTAGTTTGAGACAAAAGAACACAAGTAAATAACATAATATATCAAGAACTCACTCTCTACACTAATATATATATATATATATATGAGACACTATAGAACACATCTCCAATACAAAAATATGAGATTAAACATGTAATAATTCATTCATACATAACAGCAACACAGTGTGTCCAAATTTAGGGTTTTCCTACAGGGACACAACCACAACACAAAGGACACTCCTATGACCTCCAAATGGATACGAAATGGACACAAATGGAGATACAACCATGGGGGTCATTCCTATGGGTTCAAAATAGACCTATATGCATGAGAAAATGAAAAGGAGAAGGGATTTATACCTCCCGGTAGATCGAATCGAAGAAAAGCCTTCCCGGAGCGACACCGACACGTAGAGATTCCAAAAGGACACGAACGAGCTCCGAATCCTCCCAAACTTGGGTAGCTTCCTCCTTGGCTAGAATGGAGAAGGAAAGAAGAAGATTTGGTGGCGAAATGGAAGGATTTGGTGGAGAAATTGCTAGGGATTGCTCTCTAAAAATTTGGGGAAGAACAAGAGAGAGAGTGTGGATGAGAATAATGAAATGAACTTGAGCCTATCCTCTCCCAAAGTGGCTGGCCATATGGGGCTATTCGTCCTATTATGATAAGGTCCAAAATGCCCCCACTAACCTATTCTATTAGTATTAGGAAAGGGCTAATTGGTTGGGGCTAAATTAGTCATTATAAAGTCTCTAATCACACTAACCTTATCCATAATAATTAGTCTAACCTCTAACTAAAATATTTCTATCATGTGGGCCATGGCTAACTAGTGTGGGTCTACTAAAGTCAACACTACCCCCGGGTCCCCGTTTCAAGTCGGATTGAGCTGAAATTCGAACCCGACTCAAATAACCCCAAAACAATATCATAAATAATAAAATAAATTTCAAAAATATTTCAAAAATACAAAATGACAAAAATACCCCTGTTCTTGAAAACTGGGGGTAACAAATTCATCGAAATTAAAACCAAATAATAGTAAAATGTCAAAATCACAAGTCATAATTTTAAATAGTTTAAAAATGATTAAAAATCACCAAAAATCATAATATGAAATAATTATCAATAAATAATAATTATAATTACAAAATTTCAAAATTACCCTCATCTGGAAAACTGGGTGTTATAATCCTACCAACCTTATAAAAATTTTGTCCTCGAAATTAAGATGATCGTACCTCCTTCTAGGTTAAACATAGTCAAGGGTCAATCACTAGTCAATTTCTCAGCATCCAAGTACTTGGTCATCAACTGGTCAACTTCTTAGGGTTTTACCTATGCTAGCTATCTAGGTGTTGGCAACTAGAATTTAGCAAAAGAGAAACTCTATAATAGACTAGCTCTTAACTTCCCAATCCTATCAAGTCACCTATAACTAAATACCTACAAGCTAAGCACATGAATACCAAATACCATATATATATATATATATAAAAATATATATATATATATATATATATATATATATATATATATATATATATATATATATATATATATATATATATATATATATGCTCAAGAACAACAACCCATCACATATATCCTAATTATATCATCTATATATATATAGATGACTGATCAACCAAGGGTTAAGGCAGACTAAACTTATAAGGGTCTGAAACAATGCTTAGAACTAGGCTAAGGATGAATGGTCTGAATCAAGGGGACATGGTATCTAGTGAAGGGTCTGCACACTGCCTATAAAGGTGATCAACACAAAGGAACTCAACACGAAGAGAACTTAACTAAAATGGAAAACTGAACCAAGTATAGGCTAAACAACATGTTTATAACCCTATACAACAATGGCCTATAGATACCAACTAACCTATATCCTATATGCCAATATCATCTGCAATCTATCTATGCAAATAGACCTCTCGGTCTTAGGTGAAACTATAACTATACTCAAAGGCAGGCTCTGGTCATGGGTGCCTCACTGGAAAAGGTAAGGGAAAGTAGTAATAATCATCAAGGCTGTAAGGCATACTAACATCCTATGTGTAACTGGTTGGTATTATAGATAACAGGAGAATTATCTGCAATGGGTTACTATTCTAACACCAATGCTAACTATCACCTCTAGGGTACAGACACTCTAGAAGTCATAATACCATTATACTATGAAGGAACTACCTATGAATAAGCTCTACAAAACTAAATATCCCTACTCCTAAGTCATTTATAACAATCAAAAGGGTATGATGTTTAAACCTTCTCAAGATACAATCTGTTAATCATATGCGTCTGTCCAAAATTATGTTGTCCAGAGTCTTCATCATGCTAGTGAGCAAGGCTACGATAATCACAGAGTCCTTGACTAAGGTACGTACCTCTAGGTTCATGGTATTTAAAATTTTTGCACTGCCGCATGCGACGGCGAAAACCTTAAATCCCATACCCGAGAATACATCCAAACGGCGAAAACCTTAAATTCCCATACCCGAGAATATATCCAAAATCTGACTACATGTCCTCACTATGCCAACTAACACGACTATCGAGGATTCTAGATCCCATGATTTAGGCGACCTAGCTCATATGATTTTTTTCAGAAGAAAAAAACAAACACAACAAAAAAGTAACATGATAAAATTAATCAATCAACAAGGAACAGATGGAATCGAATTTCAAAGTAATTATAAAAGACAATTGCGGGAATGGAATTGAGAAGAACGGAACTTGCAGCAAGGTCTCCAACGGTCTGTGCATCCTCGACTGTCCTGACGATAGCTCGCCCTGCTGGTTTCCTCCAGCCTGATGCTGATACTGCACAAATCTCTGCTGCTGATGCTGCATAAATCGCTGCTGCTGAGAGAAACCAAAAATGAAGGGAAAAATCTCTGTACAGACGGAGGTGCACCTCCAATATAGCAGAAATGCCAACCTGAGTCGACATAACAAAAGCTGCGGTCTCGAGACCCTGATGAACAGGATGAGAGGTGGCCAGCCTCTCGATAGTATCCTCCGAACCGAAGCGATAAGATCGTGTCTTCATAACCATCATGAAGACAGATCAAAACAAGAAGCAATTTCTGAGAATGAAGCAAAAATTCAAAGGAGAACAGTTTATATTCAAGGGAAGTCAATAAGCAACAATTTTAGACAAAAGGAATCGGATTAAAAGTTTTTCCTAATGTGATTGAGTACCTCCAAAAATATCCTAATCCTACTGCAGGCTGTAGTGATACTCTAGTTCGAATACCACTACATAAACTCGACCTGCATGGGCCACCACTAAAAACGTGTCACGACCCGCACCCACTGTGAGGGTACGAGAACGTAACAGCGCCCAGCCTACGCCGCAGTGTCGACGGTAGAACGCTGTTCTAGGTCACGAACTATAACTAACATAATATGAATACTCTCCATAAGGAGGCCAACACAGAGGTACAACTCAATCACAATCTAAGGTAGAATGTAGCATGATGGAAATATATAAGAAATCCTCAACTGAGGTACAGCCGAAAGAAATAACAAAGTCTCAACATCTCTAAAATATACAACTCTGAAAGTAAGACAACAGCTAAACATGAAAAGAAAGGACAGTCTAAGCTATCTACAATATACAAGGTATCATCCTGAGCAGCTGCCTGAACCTCCCCAGGGGTCCAGGTTGTGAGTGTCATCTAGGCAAGCTCCAAGTAAGGGGGTGCAGGGTTCCTCATCATCCTCTGTAAAATTTTCAACAGGTCCAGTCAGGACGGGAGCGAGCACAGTACATCTCAACAGTTCATAGCAGGTTAGAAAATATAATCATGCAGTAAAATAAGATATAGATACTGAAAGAAATGCAGTATATAAACAGAGAGAGAACTGTAATAGAAATATCTACTATAAGTAGAGAGCTACTAGTGACTAGTGATTCAGAGTACAAAGTCGACATGTGAACGGCTTGATTTGTACATGGCTATACTAAAGAGGCGTACATGGCTATTCTACTTGGAAATTGTTCACATGGCTATTTGTACTCCCCCGTACCCCCAACTAATACACAAGGATCCAACCAGGTTATGTTATGATTCTATGTAACAGCCCCCGAAGGGTGGTAAGCCCCCAAAGGGTGATATACCCCCAAAGGGTGATAAGCCCCCAAAGGGTGATATGCCTCCAAAGGGTGATAAGCCCCCAAAGGGTGATATGCCCCCAAAGGGTGATAAGCCTCCAAAGGGTGATATGCCCCCAAAGGGTGATAAGCCCCCGAAGGGTGGTATGCCCCCAAAGGGTGATAAGCCTCCGAAGGGTGGTACATAGTAGTCCCATAAATAGGAATTCTGATAGACCCAATAAATGGAATAAGGATTCAGAGAAGACTCTGTGATCATATGGATATATGTCACAAGTGATCAAAGAACCAAAGAAGCATATGATATGCCATGTAAGTGAAACGCACAGAACATAGAGTACCCGATGCTCCCTGAAGGGATAACATCTCAAGAAGGGATCCATATAGTACTAATTATCCGTGTGACCAACGTGACAATATCAAGTAAAGTAATTTAATGCAGGAAATAATTCTAATCAGGATATGAAATGATCAGAGAATGTACTCGCCTCGTTTTTGAATGTCTGAAGTAAATGTACTGTCCGAGATGAGATACCTGACTCCTAGTTAGAGCAACACAAGTCAAGATGTATACAGGGAATAATAATAGTAATCTACAATGCATCTGCATGCTGTCTAGGTCAAACTAGACTAAAGTCAACACTTGGTCAACTCTAGTCAACCACACTAGTCAAACTAGGTCAACCTAACCCAGAAAAGTCTTACTAAGCCTAACCAAGGCTAGGCTAACAACCAAGCATACTCACAAGTCACATAGAACACACATACCAATCCAAGGCTATACAAGCCACACAACCACACATCAAGGGCACATCATATTGAGCTATAATCAATATTGTATAATGAGAGAGAGAGAGGGTTGCATGGAATGGTGGTTTACATATGAAATCTGAAATTAACTAGCATTTCAATTTAAGGGTTATGGGTTGCATTATAAACAGACATTCAATTAGGCACTCTATATTAGGCTTACAATACTAGGCTATATACATTACACTCACATTACATAGGAAATACTATATTGATTTCAATTTACCCTTCCACTTTACTCTATCATTTACACATTCACATTGGTTTAGACATTTAGATATATACATATAGACATGCATACACACATTAGCTATATGTATTGTATGTACATAGAGAGGGGGTGACATCTCAATGCAATATGAGTGGATGTATGTGTGTAAGGGAAATGAGTGTAGGCTAGTGTGTTCATGCACAAAACTTGTGTGTGTATGGGGTTAACAGTGTGTCATTTCCATATATGTGTGTGTGATGTTAGGTTATTACAATTTCAGTTAACATATCAACTATAGCTAGCAACAGTTCTCAGATTTTTGTGTGTAATGTCCTAGTGTAGCAGGAATTTCATATGTGTGTGTGTGTGTGTGCTACACATGAGAGTGTGTGTGCATATGTGATAGGTTAGAGAACAGTGAACCATGGAAAACAGTGTATACATATAATGTGAAGCAGGAAAGGGAATTCAGTAAGCTAACAAGGCAATGTGGCATGGCAACTTGTGTGTGTGTTCAGTTAAAAGGTGTGTGACAATGAAGCATTGGTGTAGCAGGAAAAATTTGTGAAAAGGAAATCTAGAATAGTGTATACATTAGGGGGTGTGTGTGATCATTCTCTTGAAATCCAGTGAGCACACCAAGCTGGAAATCAGTGAACCAATCAGCCCAATGAAATCTGGAAAAGAAAACTCAGTGTATACAAAGCAGTGGGGTGTACATGTGTGTTAGGCTTGAGAGTGACAGTCCAATAGGAAAGAATAGGGAATCAGTGTATACATTCAAATCAGTTAGAAGAAAGAAAAGGAAACAATTTCAGTTTTAGTTCCATATTTACATATAAACTAAAGTGAGCTATCCCATAAACTGGTGTAACTAACCACATAAAATGAACCATGTTATCTGAAATCTGCCATTAAGCCAACATCCCATATGCATACAGCTCATGCATTGTCTAATACTGAAATTAACTAACATTTCGAATTAAGGGGTTGAAGGTTAACATTACATTCATAGACATTCCACTATATTGAAAACTGAAATTGGCTTGGCAATAGGAAAAGGAATGTATATATGCTTACATATATTACATTAATTGCATTCCTATATGCTTGCATTCAACCATATATATATATTAATGTAAAGAGGATATATATTATATATATATCATTTCATTCATCTAACATATCATGCATTACATACTCTATATGCATTTAATATCCATACTACATAGGCTCATAGGTTACACAAAATGCATATATCGTATAGTCACTCTTCTACTTAAAACCAATATTGTACCAATTGGGCATTCATTAAATTCTAGGATTAAATTATGTTGTAGTACTTCATGTTAGCTTTCCGAAACTTCAAACGGATCGCATTTTCGTGTCCGGAAGCTCCCGAAATCACGAAAATACCGAAACGCGTTCGTCTTTCGTACAGCTGACACTCAAATAATTCTAAAGAAAGTTACAGAAAGAATTTGGCTTATTAAAATATATATTTGGAAAGCTAACTTCGATACGGTTCTTTTAAAAAAAATGAGAGATAAATCGGAGTTTTAAGCTAAAAGTTATGATATTTCTAAGTTGCTATTGCTACTAAAAATGTGGATAAAAATTATGGCGAATTTGGGTAGTTTGAGACAAAGGAACACAAGTATATAACATAATATATCAAGAACTCACTCTCTACACTAATATATATATATGAGACACTATATAACACATCTCCAATACAAAAATATGAGATTAAACATGTAATAATTCATTCATACATAACAACAACACATAGTGTGTCCAAATTTGGGGTTTTTCCACATGGACACAACCACAACACAAAGGACACTCCTATGACCTCCAAATGGACATGAAATGGACACAAATAGAGATACAACCATGGGGCTCATTCCTATGGATTCAAAATAGACCTATATGCATGAGAAAATGAAAAGGAGAAGGGATTTATACCTCCCGGTAGATCGAATCGAAGAAAAGCCTTCCCAGAGCGACACTGACACGTAGAGATTCCAAAAGGACACGAACAAGCTCCGAATCCTCCCAAACTTGGGTAGCTTCCTCCTGGGCTAGAATGGAGAAGGAAAGAAGAAGATTTGGTGGCGAAATGGAAGGATTTGTTGGAGAAATTGCTAGGGATTGCTCTCTAGAAATTTGGGGAAGACAAGAGAGAGAGTGTAGATAAGAATAATGAAAGGAACTTGAGCCTATCCTCTCCCAAAGTGGCTAGCCATATGGGGCTATTTGTCCTATTATGGTAAGGTCCAAAATGCCCCCACTAACCTATTCTATTAGTATTAGGAAAGGGCTAATTGGTTGGGGCTAAATTAGTCATTCTAAAGTCTCTAATCACACTAACCTTATCCATAATAATTAGTCTAACCTCTAACTAAAATATTTCTATCATGTGGGCCATGGTTAACTAATGTGTGGGTCCACTAAAGTCAACACTACCCCCGGGTCCCCGTTTCAAGTCGGATTGAGTTGAAATTCGAACCCGACTCAAATAACCCCAAAATAATATCATAAATAATAAAATAAATTTCAAAAATATTTTAAAAATATAAAATGACAAAAATACCCCTGTTCCTAAAAACTGGGGATAACAAATTCCTCGAAATTAAAACCAAACAATAGTAAAATGTCAAAATCACAAGTCATAATTTTAAATAGTTTAAAAATGATTAAAAATCACCAAAAATCATAATTTGAAATAATTATCAATAAATAATAATTATAATTACAAAATTTCAAAATTACCCTCATCTGGAAAACTGGGTGTTACACCAGGTGTTAAACACTGGAAAGCTGTGAAACGGGTTATGAGATATATCAAGAAGACTCAGACATATGCACTGTACTACAGCGGAGATCCGTCGGTAGTAGAAGGCTTCAGTGATGCCAGCTGGTGCTCAGAGGTGGAGAGCGAGAGGTCCACAGGTGGATTCATTTTTACAATGGATGGAGCTGCTATATCGTAGAAGTCGAAGAAGCAGACTATGCTTTCGCGGTCATCCATGGAATCTGAGTTCTTTGTACTTGATACCGCAGTCGAGGAAGCAGAATGGCTTCGGGAGCTCATGTATGATCTTCCAGTGGTTGGGGCGCAAATACCGACAATACCGATATACTGCGACAACCAGGCGACTGCGACGGTGGCATCAAATAACCTCTTCAACGGGAAGAAGAGGACTGTGCGGTTGAAGCACAGGACAGTACACGATCTTATCAAAAGAGGTGTTATTGCAGTGATTGATGTTCGGAGTCAGGAGAACCTGGCGGATCCGTACACCAAGGGCCTCAAGCGCCAGATGGTCGAAGATACAGCTTGTAAAATGGGCTTGAAGGTATTCTGATATTGTATTATTATATTCCTACCATAAAGTTTTATGCTAATAGTTCAAAGAGAAATCTACTAGGCATCTAGCTTTTGGTTCAAGGGAGGACCACTAATCGGAAGAATATCAGGAACGGTGGGTACATGTTCTATTGGGCATGGAGAGGTTACGGACCTATAACCACTGTTGTCTACTGTTGTTTTCTGCAAAAAATGGTTCCTATGGGAAGGTTGGCTTAATTGCCTTAATGAGTTCTCAGGCAGAGTGAATGCCTGGTGTGCTTTACAGGAAGCACGGTAGAGCAGCACTACAAGGAGTGAAACTCCATGCTACAGTGGGGTGACTCTACAATGAGGTTCCTATATGTGGGGTGCTGTCCAGGAATAGGATAATGTAATGCCTGTGGTCCGTATTACGTATTTTTGGAATACGTGTACGTATTTTATCTTGTATTGCATGATTCCTTGCTTAGCTTGCATCTTGGCTTGGTTATTTCTTGGGTTGGTTCGGCTTGGCTCAATTTTCTTTGGTTTATCATGGACCAAGGGTGAACCCCCTACCTACCACCACCATTAGTATTTATTACCTATTCTTCTTTCTCTCTCTTCATTAACCTCTTCTTCTTTTCTCCATTACTTCTTCACCTACCAGAGAGAGAGAGAGAGAGAGAGAGAGAGAGGTCTAGACAAGTGCAACTTGCTTCATGGAGGAACTCCTATTTTATTGCTTCATTCTCTTCCTTACAATATTTTAACTTACTTTAGTACTTGGCATTTCCACTTTCCATGGCTAGATTCTTGTAGATCTAAGTTTATTTTATTTTCGGATTTCTCGGGTTTTGATCTACTTAACCCTGTTATTTCTGAGTTTTGATGGTTCCATATTGTAGAGCATTTCATTCTGCCCCGTTTTGACCTATGGAAGTTCGGATTTGGGCTCCGGATGATGGAGTTATGGAGCTTGAGAACTTGGCTCTCATGGTGTTTTTCTTCTCGAAATTTTGGAGAAGATGAACTGTGCTTGACTTGACCGCATGAATAATTCATGCGGCAAGTATTCTCTTCAGACGCATGGCTGGAAGTACTTGAGCCGCATGAGGGCCGAACTCATCTAGCCGCATAACTCGCTCAATCCCCAGCCGCATATACTCTGCACTTCTTGAGCCGCATGAGACGCTACCCTTTTAGCCGCATGCGCCCTCCTTTAGCCGCATGGGACTCCGCTTCTCCAGCCGCATGAATGCTCTGACTTAGTCTCATGCGCCCTCTCTTCCTGCTGGCCGCACGGGACTTTACTTCACCCAGCCGCATGAGAACTTCTTCCTGAGCCGCATGCAAGCCACTTGCTCTCAGCCGTATGTACCCAATTCATATCAGTCGCATGAGCCATCTCTTTTCGCTGGCCGCATAAGGACTGATATCCTTAGCCGCATAGGCTTTCCTTTATCAAGCCGTATGCGCCTGACCCTATTCAGCCGCATGGGCTGCTCTCCTCCCAGCCGTATGAGATTATTCCTGAACCGTATGACTCTCCTATAGCTCTGTACTGTTATTTTTATTATTATTTTTGTCCATGCTTTGGAACTCCTATGGTATGTTTTATGCCCATTTTATATCCTTACGCCTTTTGTCCTGAACTTGATAAATCACGATTTGATTGACATGATTGAAATGGCAATTGTACATGATATGGTATGACAAGTAAACATGACATGACCTGATAGTGGCCCGTCGTGGCGCAATCTTGACCGGTACACTTGATATGAAAACCTGGCATGATATATCTGATAAGCTGTTGCGACGGCTACCTGACATGACATGACCTATATAAATATCCTGGACACCGTGGGCGATTGTGCTTGTACAAATAATCCAGTCCTGTCTTGCATCATGTCTAGGAGGGGACTCCTGAGTACCACGGTCAGGAGTACCCATTGAAATGGAGTAAGGCTAATAACTAGATTAATACACTAGTCATAAAGAGATCTCCCAGCTACAGGCAATTCCGTTACCTGGGCACGCCTTGGGATCTGTAGCCTGCCGTCGAGTAGGGCACATTTCCAGCACACTGTCATGTGTTGCATCCTTCAAGCTACCTAAGGGTACATACGTTTCCTGGACGATGTACCCACCTGAATTCAACTCTAAATCTTTCAACCCGGGTAACCTGGATGGTCTGCAGGGCTTGTGGCTGTGGAGTAATCTCTCTGTATCTTGCTAGTAATTAGACCTGTGATAACCCTAGTTAGTTAAAGTATCAAGCCGTAATTCTTGCTTGGCCGTGAAATGATTGAATGGAGTCTAATCTGTCTAGTCTTGCCCTGATCTTGTTCCAGATTACTGCATGACCAGAATGCCTGTACTTATTTTACCGATAAATGGTGAGAATTCCAAGTTCTGTTCAGACGAAGGATTACAACCCCGGTCCTTGTTTGGTTTACGGGTTGTAACCTGGTTATCTGAATAGTTCCATGGTTATCTCGTCGTATATTACCATGATGTATTTTCTTATCTCCAGCTCTTACTTTTATTTATACTCTAGTGCTGATTGCTGGTTTTAGTTCCTGAGTGAAGCTTCCTTTGTGGCACTTGCTCTTTCTGGGATCTGACCCAGCTGGTTTTGTATGGCCAGATTTCGGAGCAGCTCCAGAGGATCTACCGCTTTTCCAGCCCGATGGTGAACACCAGACGTAACCAGGGCAACGAGTGGGTTATTTTTGGCTATCCCACTCTATTGTAAAAATATTCTTTTGAGGCGTTTAGCCGACGAGCACTTGTTTAGCTCGATTGCACTTACTTATTGTCTGCCTACGGGCTGTAACATGATTGACACATCCTAGGGTTGATCATGTATGACTAAAACTCTTCCTAGTCCTAACATTTTGTAACGACTAGCTTCATGATCAGCTGAATATGTATTATTTGGGACGCCTTATTATTGTATATTTAATGATCATACATCTTGTAAACACTTACTTACTTGCTTGTGATTGAGACACTAGGCTTGTTCATGACCATAGGAGACTGTTGGCTTGTAGTAAACCCTCATGTATCTAGACAGCCGTGACCGTATAGCGAGATGGATTCCATTTCATATACGTAGCTGGCTATGTCTGCCTCCGCTCTCCAGTATTCTGGTTCTGCGGAGTAACAGATAAAGCCTCGGCTTTGCAGGCCAAGTCACAGCGGCGTAGCACCGCAAATAGGCAGTTAGCCTAATGCTGTATGTTAAAAATAAAGAGGGGTGTAGTCAGCACTACAAAGAGGAAGAGTTCCTCATGTTACAGTGGCACGACACCACGATGAGGTACCCGGTTAGGGATAAAGCCTCGGCCTTGCAAGCCATGTCGTTGCGGCGTAACACTGCAAGGGAGCCTAAGGCTTCATGCTGGATAGTTTGGCGCTATAAAGAGGCGCTTGCCTCATGCTACAGTAGTATGAGACTACAATGAGGTTTCCGGTACGGGATAAGGCCTCGGCTTTATGCCATGTCATAGCGGCGTAGCACCGCAAGGGAAGCGCAAAGTGCTTCATGCCATGTCTCTTTATAATGAACTCACCTATAGTGTATGGACAAAGAGATATCAGGCCGTCTCTTGAGGGTAAACTTGTAGACGCCCAAAATTATACACTGAAACCAGGCTGGCACAGGGCCTTTAATGTGTAGCCAGAAGCACATGTAACTACATTATGTGAGTGGAAAGAATTTCAGCTATGATGCAGAATTCAAGGCTTAGTCCATTCTTGTATTATAGTCTAATTTTTGATCCATGCGGAAAGATTCAAGTCGTCAGCGACATCTCTCCTAATGCATGATGGACAGTTACTGTGGGGAACACTTATACCCATATATAGAGATATGTGGGGGATTGTTGGAGTTTTAGTTTTTTCATTAGAAAGCTTTAGTCCCACATCGGAAAAAACAAAGAGATTGTATCTCTATATATTAGCTTTGCTATTATTGGAGATGCACATGTGGTGTGGAGGTGCACATGGGTTTGCCATGTGGGATTATTTTTCTAATGGGAAAAAGGCTAAAATCAACAATTAAAGCATTCATGCTTTTTGCTCTTGGGAAATTTATTTCCATGGGAGCTACGTCCCGTAGGGGCTTAGCGACTCGGACTCGGGCTCATGGGCTAATGAGGCATAATGTGGCATTTTGTTGCGCACTTTGCACTTAGCACGTCAGCATCGTCGCCAGGGTGCGTGCCAGGTTGCGCACAGGTTGCGCACAAGTTGCGCCGGGTGTGCCGGTTGCCCACGTTGCGTACGTTGTGCAAGTTGCGCGCGTGGCGCACGTTGCGCGAGTGGCACAAGGTGGCGCAGGTCGCGCAGGTTGCGCAGTGGCACAGTACGCGCAGTGGCGCAGGTTGGCACAAGTGGCTCAGTGCGTGGAGTGCAAGGAGCGCAGGGTGCGCGCAGTTGGTGCAACTTGCAGCAGAAAGTGCGTTTGCATGTTCTGGGCGGTTGCTACATATTCGGGGTGGTTTTTACCACGTCCCTAACTTTGTTGCAACCAAACAGTTGCTGCATGGCCTATATAAGGCATCCTCTCTCTCTCTCAAGGCTCGATATACACAAGAAAGAGAAGCCACCACAGAAAGTTTACGAAGTATTTTTTAACACAAGTAAACAGAGAATTCAGAAGTGTTCTTTAACACAGTTCTGATCTTCCAGTAGCCTTCGAGAGAGAGAGAGGAAAGGCACCGCACCAGCGTTGCTTTTGCACGGGAGTTCGTGTCCATCCGAGGAGTCAGAAGAGCAGGAGTGTTCCAAGTTCTCCGACGAACTTGCTGGTTCCTGGAAGCTGTTCGTGTAGGACGAATAAAGCTTTGAGCAACGGTGATTATTCACCCCAGCAGGAGTTCTTCCATCTTTTGCCAGTCACCTTCTTCGTTTCTGCCAGTAATTCTGATTGTATCTTCTTTTTAGAAGTACTACGATCTGATTGCTGTTGATTACGAAATCTTTTTAGATTCTCGTAATTCAGAATCACCTTCCCTGAAGTGTTGATTTGAAATATTGTT
Organism: Iris pallida; assembly: GCA_029216955.1. Taxonomy (NCBI): domain Eukaryota; kingdom Viridiplantae; phylum Streptophyta; class Magnoliopsida; order Asparagales; family Iridaceae; genus Iris; species Iris pallida. Next base: position 5,674,420 of record JANAVB010016191.1, on the reverse strand, counting down.
TTTACAATTGTTTCATTTTCTCAGTTTTCCATCGAAAAATTGTGCCCCGGCACTAACAGACTATACGGTGGAAGCTAAGACAATTCTGCAGCAATAAATCTGGCTGATGGCTTAGGGCAGCATAGGCTTGCAACCTTGCAACAAAATAGGTACTAGTAAGACCATGTTAATCGTAATGTAATCAAATAAAATAATAATAATTTTTTATTTGATTACATTAAGATCCTTATTAGCAATTCGGCAACCGAAAAAAATTGGGAACGACAAAAGTACGAGTATAAATCGCCACAATATAAGTAAAATACGGTCAAAAATTCGGTCAAAAATTCGTCAAACGAAAAACATTCGGATTAGATTTAATTCGTGTTTATTACGTTTCATATGAACAAATTCGGCACTAAAAATTCGGCATATATATAGGGGCCACCCACCTCTACTCCTTCATAAACAAGGGTTCAGTGTGAGAAGAAGAAGATGTTGGATGATGAAAAACCGAAAGGTTTTTCTTTGATTGTTGCAAGCAACATGTGCAAAGACCTTTGGATTTTTTTTTTTTTTTTGTTACTGTGAGACTTTTTCTTCTTTTATTTTGATAATTTTTGAGAATTGTGCCAGTCTTAATATCTAATAGCAGCAAGAGTCAAGAAAGTTAAGACTGTTGGGTTTCTCGGTCACGTTTTTTGGCCGAATTTTTAAAAAAATTCGTACGGTACGCGTTTAAAACGTCACATGCTTAAAATTTACGTACAAATTCGAATTTTTCAAAAGTATGTAACTATTATACGTTTATGTAATATACGGAAAAATTCGCATATAATACGCGTTTTATCCGGGTGATTGCTAACAAGGATTAAGATTACATTACAGTGAATTTAGCAACAGGCACATGGGGGTTATATTTGTTTGAATGAAATTTACGACGAAAGGGGACGGTGGACTGCACACCTCATGGAACTAGTGGAGGAGCCAACACAATAACCCTCCGGCCTGAGCCTGAGCCCGAGCCCGAGGGCGAACCCTGAGGCTGAATCCCTTCGCATCTGCAGCCTGCAGGGGATCCATTACAGTGATACTTTTTTTTTATTTGCTTCACAAAATTTTCCTTGGCTGCACCATGTATCTGATCATTCATTTGTACTGTATGGGTCCATTGCTGTCAAGTAATAACCTAGCTTCTTTATGTCTCGTCCATACATATACGTCAACTTCAATTCTACCTCTATAATTACAAGTTGCATATAAATGACCAGTGCAATGTAAAGACGATGATAGCATGCTATACTTTATTTGGGCTAATTTTAAAAGCACTCCAAATTTTACTTGAGACTGGTCCAATCCTAACATAAAGTAGAATTACCAACAAAGTTGACAGTCCTAAAAATTTGAATGTTAAGATAGACTGTGAGCGAAGTTGACAGTCCTCCTTAATATTAGCAAGTCCTAATAGACTGTCCTCAAATAAAATATGGAGTATCTTTATAATTGATCTTTCTTTTAGAGTAATTGACGGGGAAGGACGAGAGCAGCTTGTTCCCAGCCACGATGCTAGTGGAGGTGCTTGTTTGTGACCAGTTTGATCCCATGGTCCACTCATCTGTGTCTCGGAAAGGATGAACAGAGATGTTTTTGTTTCAATTATTTTCCTGTAGATTACTCCTCCTCCCATGCTGGGATTTGCTGCCAGTCTTCAAGTGGAACCTCCTTCACCAGTTCCCAAGCCGAGAAGATCTGGCTGAATCTTCAATGAACCGAGCTCAGGGAGACTGGGGATTGGGTTGTCAGGATAGAAGGAAAAATTTCGGTCGTGGTCCATCTGCTTGACACTGTAAGCAAGGATGGTACGATGATTTAGGCTTTATTTGGTAGGAGAGAAAAGTGCGAGAAAAAAAATGGAGGAAAAGTGGAGAAAAGCATTCATTTTTTTTTCTTGTTTGGCATGGAAGGAGAAGTTGAGAGAAGAAAAAGTTGACGGATTATTTTTTCCTCCTCAAAAATGCTATTTGGCTCCCAAAATATTTGGATAATGCCATCTTCCATTATGTGACATATGACATGGTTGCTGACATGACAGCTGACATGACAAAATTTAAATTTAAAATTATATTAAAATTAAAATTAATATTAAATTAACATGATAATTAACCTTAACCGTAACATTAAAATTAACCTTAACATTAAAATTAACATTAATATTAATATTAATATTAATCTTAACATTAAAATTAATATTAACATTAACATTAATATTAATATTAATATTAATATATAATTAACATTAACATTAATATTTATATTTATATTAATATTAACATTAACATTAACATTAACATTAACAAAATTGGGTAATTAATGTTTTGGATTAAAATTTGCCATGTCAACTGTTATGTCAGCTACCATATCAGATGCTACATAATGGAAGATGACATCATCCAAATATTTTGGAAGCCAAATAGGATAATTGTTTCCTCCTATGCTAAGAAATTCATGGTGCATTTGGACAGTATTTATAACTTTCCATTCTATGTTTAAAAGTAAAAGCAAAAATAAAATTCAGTTTGGCTCATCCTACTGACAGTGCTCCTCTCAATTTTTTCCTTCGAAACCTACTTTATAATTCAGCTTAGCGAGCAGAAAAAACTATTTTTTAAACTCTCTACTATGAGAGTTGGCAGACCCCACCCCCTCGATTATTATGCGCTCGCGCAGCTCTCTTTCTCTCTCCTACCCCTCCCTTTCCGTCCCCTCTCCTCCCTCTCGCTCTCTCTCTCTCTATCACAGCTCACCCTCCCTCTTTGTCACCCGCTCCCCTCCTCGAGGACGACGACTTCGTTCCGGCGAGGGACCAAAATCTATATCCAAGGCGTCTCCACCCCCGCTTCTTCCCGATGAAGGACTGTCGCGTTCGTTAACGGCATCGAGGTCGTCTGTGAGACCCGTCTCACTGTATCGGTATTTTATACGGATACGTATTTATTTGAGCCGTATTTTGTATTTATCGATTTGCGTAATATTTTAAAAATTTTCTAAGTGTAGAATTTTTATGACTTGGTTTAACTTGGATTTGGTTTTATTTGGTTCGGTTCCACTTCGACTTGACTTGGTTTAGTTTAGTTCTTTATAAGATGAGGTGTATGGTTTAGATTGAGTGGAGAGGAATGAATGGTGGAGATCACTTGAGCTTGTTATATAAGCCACTTTTTCTCTCTCCCTCCTCATTCACCCTCATTCATTTCTTTTCCACCAAACCCTAGCCATTAGAGAGAGAGGCAAGTACACCTTGCCGAACCTTGAACAAATTTATTTCTGTTTGTTCCATCTTCTTCCTTGCCTGATTCTAAGCATGTTTAGAACTTGAAGTTTTTGATTTTACCGGGTGGATTGTGGTAGATCTAGCTTTGTGGTATTTTCGATTTTTATGGATTTTGATCTGTTAGATTTGCATATTTTGCTAGTTGATGGTTCCATGTTGTAGAGAATTTCATTTTACCCAAATTTGACCCATGGAAGTCTGGATTTGGGGTTTTCATTGTAGTTTGTTGGAGCATGGAGGCCATGGTATTTTCCATGGACATGTTCTCTGTGGGAGCCATTAGTTGCACTTTGGCCGCATGAGCATTAATTATTTGCTGGCCGCATGGCCTTTGGTCATTTATTTATTTAATATTTGCTTGCATTAAATATTTGCCATTTGCATTAAATATTTAGCAGACCACTTTCATGAGCTGCATAGGCTATTACACTAAGTTGGCCGCATGGACCACTAGATAATAAACTTGGCCACATGGCCATAAATCAGCCGCATAGGCCAGACCAAACTTGGCCGCATGGCCTTTACAACTTGTTGTTTGCGTGTATATAATTAATGCATGCCTTACATGTCACGTCCCGACCCGGAATCACCCGAATTATCGTCCTCGCAGGGGACGTGATGCCGCACGAGCCTGGAGTTGCGTTCGTGCAAGGCAAGATGACAAGTTCTCAAATGGTTATCTTTTGATTCGATATTTAACAACGAAAGGAAACACAGAGTATATGAAATAATTCTCTTTATTGATATTCGAAACTGAGATTTCAATGGCTTTCGATAGCCTAACAATATATGCCAGATTGGCTACAACACTCAGGTTCTCTCTTGCCCACAAAGGATTTCACCGTTCCATACATCATGCCTTCTATATCTCGGCCGCATCAATCCAGCTGCGTAGTCCGAACGTCAATACGATAGCACGCTTCAATGCGCTTCGGCATTTCCAAGCCTTAACACGTTCAAGCAACGCTTCGCCACGAGCAATCCATTCCCTGCACCCTGCATGAAGCTGGTGGGGGATCAGTACGTTCGTCCTCACATGTACTGAAGCAAAGATCATCTTTCCAAACCGACATTTTTATATTTATGTTGAATCATGCAACTTAGCTTATGATCTTGTTATGTTCTCCTTAGGGTCAATTTCATGGCATCTTCGAAAGCGTAAAGCATGTTATCATAGCAGCATGTTATCGAATTGAATAGGCAAGCAAACAAACAATCTCGTGTTTGATTCGTGGCGCAACTTACCAAGTCGACGCACTCGCCCTTGCACCGACGCAAGGTGAATACGCCGCATTCCTTCCCTGTTATGTTATATGTGAATCTCTAAGTAGGATCTCTATGCAGGACGCATCTGTGCCTACACTTTCAACCCATCGTTCCTTAACTATATGAAGGTCGTGGGCGTATCCGCGCCGGAATGGACTAAAGGAGTTTCTCTTTTATTTTTCCTTACTTTTTTTCTCTCCTTCTTTTCTCTCTCGAAATCGAATTTGGGTAGCCCGGCGTTTCACGGGTTGGGTTGCTATCCCAACAACCAAAACTTACCGCGTGCCTACCATCATTTGCGGATTCTTCCATTTACGACCGAGTGCTAATCGGACTTCGCAAATGTGCGCCTATCAAAGATTATCATCCCTCCTAGGCCGAACGGTCCCGGTGCCCCGGTGCGCCCATTCGGAGGGAACGTTCCGTGCACGGAAGAAATCATCGCAATTATCTCAAGTCCATTCTATTCGACCATGCAACGCACTATCATTCAAACAACCAAGCATAGCCTTGAGTCTAAGACTCAGACTTTATCATCTCGCGTCTCTTTCGTTAACTTTCTGTGTTCTTACATTTCATACTTCATTTCAATGATTCAATGGCATCGTGCCTCAACTCAATGCTCATCAACCGGACGACCTGAAGGTCTCGAACACCTTTCGAGGCACCATGTCATATCCGACAGTTCCGCCACATTCATGCCACAACTGTATTCTCTCGCAACGAAGCCATCTTTTATTATCCCGTGCACGTAGGTACGTTTCAACCGTATTTCCCTGTTCTATAACTTAGCAATCAATGTTCGGGGCTTGCGCGCTAGGGCGCTCGCCTATTATCTTGCAATGTTCTAGCCGTCTAACTCGTGCAGCAAAGGCACGGTATGGTTCGTGCACTAAGGCACTCGCCGATTACAGTTATCCCATGTTCTTGAGGCTTGCGCACCGAGGCGCTCGCCTTAGCGATATCCAATGTCCCATAGCGACTCGTGCATATTGATGCACGTTTCATTTCGATTGTTCTAACTTAGTGTTCGACTCACACTATGATTTATCTCCGATCGGACCATGCCCATGGCGTCGATAGGTTAACTTTTAGCATACAATGATATATTTGACTTATCGAATGAAGGAGTAAAAAAAAGTCAATCCTCCCACCTTGAGTCGATACGCCTTCGTTGTTTCGCCGAGCCGATGCGGCTTGATTCCCTAACTTTGTTGCACGGCCACTCTCCTGACTTAGCCATTCGAGCACTTCGTGCTTCGTTGAGTTATACGCCCAATTTGCCTTAGCATGTCCAAGTCTTAGCCCGTCGCAAGGCGACGATTTGATTTCGCGGACCCCACACTAAATATTGCAAAAGATCGACCTCTAATATTTTCCCGTCAAAGTATAACCTGCACACGAAACCAACTAAAATCAATACTTGCATCGATTTGGACTTGCGCCTTGGTCGATTCGATTTCTTAGAATCTTCGAGCCGATTCAACGCACTCATCCTTCGGGGCAACGCGGCGCTTCGCATCGATTCAACTCGATGCATTCTTTCGGGGCAAGGCAACTCTTCGCATCAACTTAGTTTGATGCATTGCTCGGGACAACTTAACTCTCGTATCGTTTTGCATCGATACATTATCGGGTCAACGTAACTCTTCGAGTCAACGACTCAGCATAATGCACCATGCAGAGCGGGGCATTACAGAATATACCACTCAAAACAAGGTTCGTCCCGAACCGAAACCAGTACTAAATTTCCAAGGGTTTCATTAGATCGTTCCACGATCTCGTCTCACTATCGTTTGGATCGTACAACTTAGTTTAGAATCATACACATATTTTAGGCGTCCCACCAATATATGCATTTCAGCCAAGCTCAGTTGTAAGATATCGGAACAACGCAAACATGTAACTCTTATTCTCAATAGCTTGCCATCTCGTATTCTCGATCGGACTTGGCTCTGTTACTTGTTCTCGCAATTCTAGCGCACATGCATATTAATACATATGCGATTCGCCAACAAAAGTCAAGGTACACGATGCGATTCAAAAATCGTATTTCTTACTTTGTATGTTTCATCGGGACTATCAATTCTATGCGTCGCGTCGAGCCGTCGCGCATCCAATCATAACGAGTCTCTGTAACGCCTTACGTTCGAAATCGTCACCCAACTATTTTCGAAGTCTTGCTATGCAACTTATCTCGATACGACTTCCTTTGTTGACTTGCAAATGCATCAGCATTCAGGGCTACGCCCGCTAGGTTACTTACCTAGGCACCGTGCTTAGATTCTCCCGACACAACTTTAAATTGACATTGCTCAAAGGCCATAATCTATCCGACACGAAAGTTTACATTAAGGCGACGGTGCATCAAGGCAACGATCGCCTTAGCATGAAGGTCTTTACGACGCGTCTTACATTCGATTTCCTAACGAGTAGGAATTCACTAGCCAAATTCCTAACTTATCCGTCTCGCAACATCGAATACAAGTTCGATTCACGCAAGCTTAATTACAAGGTGAATCCGAATCTAACGACATGACTTATAGGTCATTCCCTTATCGTTTTCTCTCGTGTATAGCACGTTCCTCGCAATCGCCTATCCGAATCACCAAGTCCGTTGGTGAATTCTAGTTCGACCGTCGACCAACATAACCATTCAAGTATTCATCCGACGAATACTCAAAATCTAACCTATTATTCTCAATCGAAAGCTGTTCCAACAATTCTCGATCGCCTAGACTTATCGTCAACATGCACCGTGTTATATTTGTAATCGATGTAATCTCATATGCGATATCGCATGGGTCATCTTACGGTCTGCAGCATTCAATTCGATTTTGCGGTCAAGTCTTCTAGGGTCAGCTGCCCCGAAGCTACGCTCGATAATTGTGGATCTTCACCGAAGGACAGTTTACTACGAACCATGCTATATCTTATTTCGGAGCCAAATCACGTTCCGACAATTCTATGCGAATACCCAATTTCGGACAAAATCGTTTCTATCGGCGCAACTGATGCACAACTATCCTCCGAGTCAAGTCATGCACTACCGTCGATGATTTCGCAATTTACGAAACATCTACTCGTATCGAGTTCGAGTCTATCTTATTTTGCGGTCGACACACGAGATGCTATACGCATCGAGCAATCGTCGATGACTTATAGTCTCGTCTTTGATCAATCACAAAATTTACGATCAACCAAGTTCGTTCATTTTTGTATCCTTACTTACAAAAATTTTGATAGCGCAAGGCGCACTCCATTTTGTATTCTCACATCGTGCTTACGTTTCCTTGCATATCGCTCTTGATAGTTCATATCAATTTCGATAGCAAGAGGGTCGACTTCGAATCCGTTTCAACGTCAACTTAACTCGCATCGCATACATCCAAGTTTGCAACAAACTTTTTCATATGCATCCACTCGTTCTCTGATTCGCCGCATCCCGCTATACTTTGATCGCGTAACTGAGTTACCGATTATCCAACAACGAACCCTCGAGTTATACGATCACGCCCTCTAAGTTTTGCGTGTTTTCCAGTCGTACTCAAATGAGTGTCGCCGTAGCGTAACCAACTATTTCTTAGGCACGATTACTCACATCAACCAACTCTTCACCGAAGTCGCAATTCGTGCGATTCGATTATAATTCGCATCGCCTAACATTCCTATCAAAATCGCAAGTCGTGCGATTCGATTCGTCTCGCCCAACATTTATACCGAGATCGCAAGTCGTGCGACTCATTTGTAAGCTCGAGTATTCCTTTCCCGTCGATCCGATTATTGCGTCAAGGCATAATCGTTTCGCTAGTCTCGGTCGTCCGACCAACTTATAACTTTCGTCCGACATATCGATCATCGATACGAGTCTCGCCTTATCGTCCCAACCGATTTTCGATGAATACTTGCATCAACATATCGCCATACAAATTTTCAATCGAGTCTCGGTACTCCCCCGTCCGTTGCGGACAAACCTTCCGCAATTCTCACAATGCGTCGACGTAATTCATCGCACAAGTGATATACCATATACCACTCGAAATCGAGTCATTCATCGCCTACGTGGTATGGCATATACCACTCGGAACTCAAGCCATTTCCCTCGCGCTATACTTAGTGTAAACCAACGATCTCTTCCGACTCACGATTTTCGCAGTGATCGTGCTTGATCACAACCGTAACTTTGATTCTATCAAATCCGACGCAACTCGGTCAATGTTCTTGTTTGCCAACATAAGTTTGGTGTGCAACCGAACAATTTGTTCTATCGATTTACGATTTCAATTCTTTCCTTACGTTGCATCTCGTACAACAATTTATTTGATATGCGTCGCACCTCGTGCAACAAATTTTACTTTCGATACGCGTTGCACATCGTGCTACAATTTATTTCCGACACTTTCATTTCACTTTGTACAACGATTTATTTCCAATTTTTTTTGTACTTCGTGCAACGATTAATTTGATATGCGTTGCACCACGTGCAATGATTTTACTTTCCAATACGCGTTGCACATCGTGCAACGATCATTTCCGATATTTACCGCACCTCGTGCAACGAATTACTCTCGACTTTCCAAGTCAATGCACAATCCGTTTTAACACATTCGGTATTGGCTTATCACTTCTCACTTTCATTTTAACGCATATTCACATTAACTCGCTGCACTTCGTGCATCATTTTATCTCTCATTCAACATGTTATATTACAACAACAACATCCCAAATCGTATTTCACAATTTGTTGCACTTGCAGCAACTAACATTTTTACGGCTCGTTGCATTCAATGCAATATACCCTTCGCAACTTTCTTAGCAAACATCATGAAATTTCCAAAACACATGCGGCAAAATTTCACGATTTGTATTAGACTTATTGTATGGAACATCCAGTGCGGCATCGATTAGAGTCAAGAGTGATATCAAGTGGTGGTGGGCAACTTTTCGAATTGTAATGAAGCGAGCGTCCAGAGAAAATTGTGCCTAGAGCTCTGATACCAATTTGTCACGCCCCGACCCGGAATCACCCGAATCATCGTCCTCGCAGAGGGCATGATGTTGCACGAGCCTGGAGTTGCGCTCGTGCAAGGCAAGATGACAAGTTCTCATATGGTTATCTTTTGATTCGATATTTAACAACGAAAGGAAACACAGAGTATACGAAACAATTCTCTTTATTGATATTCGAAACTGAGATTTCAATGGCTTTCGATAGCCTAACAATATATGCCAGATTGGCTACAACACTCAGGTTCTCTCTTGCCCACAAAGGATTTCACCGTTCCATACATCATGCCTTCTATATCTCGGCCGCATCAATCCAGCAGCGTAGTCCGAGCGTCAATGCGATAGCACGCTTCAATGCGCTTCGGCATTTCCAAGCCTTAACACGTTCAAGCAACGCTTCGCCACGAGCCATCCATTTCCTGTATCCTGCATGAAGCTGGTGGGGGATCAGTACGTTCGTCCTCGCATGTACTGAAGTAAAGATCATCTTTCCAAACCGACATTTTAATATTTATGTTGAATCATGCAACTTAGCTTATGATCTTGCTATGTTCTCCTTAGGGTCAATTTCATGGCATCTTCGAAAGCGTAAAGCATGTTATCATAGCAGCATGTTATCGAATTGAATAGGCAAGCAAACAAACAATCTCGTGTTTGATTCGTGGCACGACTTACCAAGTCGACGCACTCGCCCTTGCACCGACGCAAGGTGAATACGCCGTATTCCTTCTCTGTCATATTATATGTGCATCTCTAAGCAGGATCTCTATGCAGGACACATCTGCGCCTACACTTTCAACCCATCGTTCCTTAACTATATGAAGGTCGTGGGCGTATCCGCGCCGGAATGGACTAAAGGAGTTTCTCTTTTATTTTTCCTTACTTTCTTTTCTCTCCTTCTTTTCTCTCTCGAAATCGAATTTGGGTAGCCCGGCGTTTCACGGGTTGGGTTGCTATCCCAACAACCGAAACTTACCGCGTGCCTACCATCATTTGCGGCTTCTTCCATTTACGACCGAGTGCTAATCGGACTTCGCAAATGTGCGCCTATCAAAGATTATCATCCCTCCTAGGCCGAACGGTCCCGGTGCCCTGGTGCGCCCGTTCGGAGGGAACATTCCGTGCACGGAAGATATCATCGCAATTATCTCAAGTCCATTCCATTCGACCATGCAACGTACTATCATTCAAACAACCAAGCATAGCCTTGAGTCCAAGACTCAGACTTTATCATCTCGCGTCTTTTTCGTTAACTTTCTGTGTTCTTACATTTCATACTTCGTTTTAATGATTCAATGGCATCGTGCCTCAACTCAATGCTCGTCAACCGGATGACCCGAAGGTCTCGAACACCTTTCGAGACACCATGTCATATCCGACAGTTCTGCCACATTCATGCCACAACTATATTCTCTCGCAACGAAGCCATCTTTTATTATCCTGTGTACGTAGGCACGTTTCAACCGTATTTCCCTGTTCTATAACTTAGCAATTAATGTTCGGGGCTTGCGCGCTAGGGCGCTCGCCTATTGTCTTCCAATGTTCTAGCCGTCTAACTCGTGCAGCAAAGGCACGGAATGGTTCGTGCACTAAGGCACTCGCCGATTACAGTTATCCCATGTTCTTGCAGCTTGCGCACCGAGGCGCTCGCCTTAGCGATATCCAATGTCCCATAGCGACTCGTGCATATTGATGCACGTTTCATTTCGATTGTTCTAACTTAGTGTTCGACTCACACTATGATTTATCTCTGATCGGACCACGCCCGTGGCGTCGATAGGTTAACTTTTAGCATACAATGATATATTTGACTTATCGAATGAAGGAGTAAAAAGAAGTCAATCCTCCCACCTTGAGTCGATACGCCTTCGTCGTTTCGCCGAGCCGATGCGGCTCGATTCCCTAACTTTGTTGCACGGCCACTCTCCTGACTTAGCCATTCGAGCACTTCGTGCTTCGTTGAGTTATACGCCCAATTCGCCTTAGCATGTCCAAGTCTTAGCCCGTCGTAAGGCGACGATTTGATTTCGTGAACCCCTCACTAAATATTGCAAAAGATCGACCTCTAATATTTTCCCGTCAAAGTATAACCTGCACACGAAACCAACTAAAATCAATACTTGCATCGATTTGGACTTGCGTCTTGGTCGATTCGATTTCTTAGAATCTTCGAGCCGATTCAACGCACTCATCCTTCGGGGCAACGCGGCGCTTCGCATCGATTCAACTCGATGCATTCTTTCGGGGCAAGGCAACTCTTCGCATCAACTTAGTTTGATGCATTGCTCGGGACAACTTAACTCTCGTATCGTTTTGCATCGATACATTATCGGGTCAACGTAACTCTTCGAGTCAACGACTCAGCATAATGCACCGTGCGGAGCGGGGCATTACAGAATATACCACTCAAAACAAGGTTCGTCCCGAACCGAAACCAGTACTAAATTTCCAAGGGTTTCATTAGATCGTTCCACGATCTCGTCTTACTATCGTTTGGATCGTACAACTTAGTTTAGAATCATACACATATTTTAGGCGTCCCACCAATATATGTATTTCAGCCAAGCTCAGTTGTAAGATATCGGAACAACGCAAACATGTAACTCTTATTCTCAATAGCTTGCCATCTTGTATTCTTGATCGGACTTGGCTCTGTTACTTGTTCTCGCAATTCTAGCATACATGCATATTGATACATACGCGATTCGCCAACAAAAGTCAAGGTACACGATGCGATTCAAAAATCACATTTCTTACTTTGTATGTTTCATCGGGACTATCAATTCTATGCGTCGTGTCGAGCCGTCGCGCATCCAATCACAACGAGTCTCCGCAACGCCTTGCGTTCGAAATCGTCACCCAACTATTTCCGAAGTCTTGCTATGCAACTTAGCTTTTAGTTGCATTCAGCAACTTAGATTGGCCGCATGGCCTTACTTTAATTATTTGCATATAGTCATTTTAATTTTAGGCCACATGGCCTCTGTACTTGAGTGGCCACGTGCCCTTTTCTTTTGCTTGAGTGGATGCTTGCATTTATTGTGGGTCCCACTCTCTTTGTCTTTTCTGATTGCATGAATATTTCTTGCTGACATTTAATGTTTGCCGCATGGCCTCCCATCCATTCTTGGCCGCATGGCCCCTTCAGTTATTTTTTGGCCGCATAAGCTTTGGCTGGCCGCATGGGTGGCCTCCCACCCTCTTTGGCCGCATGTATATTTCTCCCACTTTTGGGCCGCATGGGGTCCACTTTGATTGTTTAAATATTTTATTTGCCTGAATTGTGGTCAAAATTTCTTCCTACTCCCAACATAAAAGTTGTAGAGTTTTTCCTTGGCTTCAAGAATATATATATATAATATTAATTAACTGTGCAAGTTTCTTTTATTTTGATATGGAGCTCCTGATTGTACTGTACATTTTCTATTCTTGGCCTAAATTGCGACGATCGCACTTAATAGCTTGCTATTTCTTTATAATGAATTGCTTAACATGATAGTGACCCGTTGTGGTGCACTCCAGATTGGTAACAAGATGAATAGTAGTGACTTGATAGTGGCCCGTCATGGCGCACTCTTGATAAGTAGTAATGATAAAGATATGATAGTTGCCCGTCGTGGCGCACTCTTGACAAGAAAACCTGACATGTTATTTCTCGAAATGCTGTTGCGACGGCTAACCTGACACGACCAGAATGGATGACCTGGACACCGTGGGCGATTGTGCTTGTACAAATGAACCAGTATTATCTTGCATCATGTCTAGGACAGGGACCCCTGAGTACCACGGTCAGGGGTACCTACTGAAATTGACTAAGGCTAATAACTATAATAATCCAGTAGTCATGAAGAGATTTTCCAGCTACAGGCAATCCCGTTATCTGGGCGCGCTAGTGGATTTGTAGCCTGCCGACGAGTAGGGCACATTTCCAGTACACTGTCATGTGTTGCACCCTTCATGAATGGATATTCGACCTGGATAACCTGGATGGTCTGCAGGGCTTGTGGCTGTTGGAATAATCTCACTGCATCTTGCTAGTAACTAGGCCTGTGATAACCCTATTAGTTAAAGTATCAAGTCGTACATATTGCTTGGCCGTGAATGTTGGATAGAGTTCAACCTGTCTAGTCTTGTCTTGATCTGGTATATGATTGTTACATGTCCTAGTTTCTTATTTTATCTTGCCGATAAATGGTGGGAGAAACCAAGTTCCATTCAGACGAAGGGTTACAACCCCGGTCCTTGTTTGGTTTGTGGGTTGTAACCTGGTTATCTGAATAGTCCCATGGTTATCCCATCGTATATCACCTTCCCAGTCTAAGTCTTGTCTAGATCCAGTTCCTAATTATTCCAGGATAATGGTTGCAATGATTGTCACTCTAATGTATTATACTCTGTATTGGGAGATACCAAGTTCTGTTCAGGCGAAGGGTTACAATCCTGGTCCTTGTTTGGTTTAAGGGTTGTAACCTGGCTTCCGGAATAGTACCTTCGTCCTCTCTGCGTATATTGCCTAGCTTTATTTATTTAACATGTGCTCCAGTTTACTTTATATCAAATGATGATTTACTTATTGTCTTCCTATGATCGGGAGGAGTGCATTGGTACTGCACGAATCTCGATCCTCCTTTACTCATTGCTTTCTCTCCCTGTTGATTGTCTGTGATTGCTGGTTTTAAGTTTATAGTTCGGCCTCCTTTGTGGTACTTGCTATTTGGGATCTGACCCCACTGGTTTTGTATGGCCAGATTCTGATAGAAGAGCCCGAAGGATCTACCGCACCATCTACTCGACGATGACCAGCCGGAGCACCAGAGTGCCTCAGTAGATTTCTTCTTCATCCTCCCACTGATATGTAAATTCTCCTCTTGTAACGTTTAGCCCCGAGCACGTATTTAGCTCATTTTTTGGTATTTTCCTTGATATTGTAGCCTACGGGCATAAACATGATATGTGTATTCTAGACTATAGCTAGTCCTTATCATGTACGACTAATACTCTAGCTAGTTATCAGTTCTGTGGGACTGGCTTCATGATCACTCATGTATATATGGTTCGGGACGCCTTATTATTGTATGTATGATGATCGTACTCCTTGCACTTGTATAATTGCCTGTGATTGAGATACCTAGGATTGTTAAACCATAGGATTGACTGATGGCTTGTAGAGTAACCCCCATGTCTTGACAGCTTATACGTGATTTCAGAGTATTAACGTACTTTGGGATTGCGTAGCTGGCTATGTCTGCTCCCGCTCTCCGGTATTCTGGTTCTGGGGCGTGACATGGTTTTAGTGGCGGCCCATGCAGGTCTCGATTTTCAGATTTGTGGGGGTTACCATGTTTAGATATCTCAATCACGATTATCCTTATCGATCTCCTTCGAATTATTCTCTATCTCTGATACTTGACTTGATATCTGTTTTGATCGTTGGTCATTCCTGTTCCCATGATTTGATCTTGTGTCCTTCAACTTTCAAGGGCAATGTTCTTGATCCTTCTGATTATCTTATTCGTGTTTTACCGAGGGCAGCCCAGCATTCTTCAGCCAGGCCAGTTATGGAGGAACAGTCTCAGCATGCAAGCAGAGATGTCAGTCCATCCCGATCAGCCAGTCGCTTCTATTTTCGTATCTTGAGACATGTGATAAAGTTCATGCATCTGTTTCAACTACGATGGTACGTCCTGGGTAGAGTCATATCTTGAACTAAGTCATTGGTACCGACTTACCTTGATGCTTAACTTTTATCCATTTTTGGGAATCAGCTTAGGCCAGCAAGGACGTGGTTTCTACACAACTGTCTCAGGAGTCATATTAATCCATATGCCTCCAGACCTTCTTGATCATGATTGTGTTTGTTCTTGTGCATTTATTTACCGCTTACGTATTTATTTACATTACTGATTGTTTTGCTTTACTTATATGCCATGCTTGATTTATTGAGATTGTTGAGTTTCCTGGAGCTTTTGTTTTGTTATCTTGCTCGACTAGCCTCAGGAAATTCCGAGGACAGAATTTTTCTAAGGTGTGGAGAGTTGTGAGACCCGTCTTACTGTATCGGTATTTTATACGAATATGTTTTTATTTGAGCCGTATTTCGTATCTATCGATTTGCGTGATATTTTAAAATTTTCCTAAGTGTAGGATTTTCATGACTTGGTTTAACTTGGATTTGGTTTTATTTGGTTCGGTTCCACTTTGACTTGGTTTGGTTTAGTTTGGTTCTTTATAAGATGAGGTGTATGGTTTAGATTGAGTGGAGAGGAATGAATGGTGGAGATCACTTGAGCTTGTTATATAAGCCACTTTTTCTCTCTCCCTCCTCATTCACCCTCATTCATTTCTTTTCCACCAAACCCTAGCCATTAGAGAGAGAGGCAAGTACACCTTGTCGAACCTTGAACAAATTTATTTCTGTTTGTTCCATCTTCTTCCTTGCCTGATTCTAAGCATATTTAGAACTTGGAGTTTTTGATTTTACCGGATGGATTGTGGTAGATCTAGCTTTGTGGTATTTTCAATTTTTATGGGTTTTGATCTGTTAGATTTGCATATTTTGCTAGTTGATGGTTCCATGTTGTAGAGAATTTTATTTTACCCAAATTTGACCCATGGAAGTCTGGATTTGGGGTTCCCATTGTAGTTTGGTGGAGCATGGAGGCCATGATATTTTCCATGGACATGTTCTCTGTGGGAGCCATTAGTTGCACTTTGGTCGCATGAGCATTAATTATTTGCTGGCCGCATGGCCTTTGGCTATTTATTTATTTAATATTTGCTTGCATTAAATATTTGCCATTTGCATTAAATATTTAGCAGACCACTTTCATGAGCTGCATAGGCTATTATACTAAGTTGGCCGCATGAACCACTAGATAATAAACTTGGCAACATGGCCATAAATCAGCCGCATAGGCCAGACCAAACTTGGCCGTATGGCCTTTGCAACTTGTTGTTTGCGTGTATATAATTAATGCATGCCTTGCACGTATATAATTAATGCATGCCATTGTAACTTGCTGCTTGCATACATATAATTAATTGCATGCATATATTTAATGCACATTAGCATGTATATAATTAATGTCTTGCATGCAAATGCCTAAGTTGGCCGCATGCACTTGTAATAGCATGGCCGCATGGCCTTCTGTAATGGTTGGCATTAGTG
The DNA here is from genome assembly GCA_029216955.1 of Iris pallida. NCBI lineage: Eukaryota > Viridiplantae > Streptophyta > Magnoliopsida > Asparagales > Iridaceae > Iris > Iris pallida. Next base: position 5,657,669 of record JANAVB010016191.1, on the reverse strand, counting down.
CATGGCCTTTATATTAAAGTGCATGTATTAGCTTGCATTAATGCATGCTTACGTAATAGTTTGCAAGCATTTGCAATTCCTTAGCATTTTTAGCTTGGCTTGCATGCATTTGCATGTTTCCAAGCACTTGGCCGCATGGTAACATCCCTGGCCGCATGGAGTAGCTTCTTGGCCGCATAGGCTATTAAATATTGCATGGCCAATTGTTTGTTTTGTCATTTCGTTGCTTGGCTATTTTGTTGCTGCATGCTTGTATAAGTATTTGTTTAATGGTTTTAGTAGCATAGCTTTAGTAGCATTTAATGCTTAGTAGCATTTAATAGCTTTTGTAGCATTTAATGCTTAGTAGCATTTAATGGCTTTAGTAGCTTTGGTAGCATTTAATGGCCTGTGTAAGCATGTTTGGCCGCATGGCCATTGCTTTAAGTTACTTACGTGTATTGGCCGCATGGCCTTCCAATTTATTTGCATGCATAATTAGCATGCAGTTATTTACATGCATAGCAATCTTTGGCCGCATGGCCAAACATTTGTAACCGCATGACCATTAGCTTTTAGTTGCATTCAGCAACTTAGATTGGCCGCATGGCCTTACTTTAATTATTTGCATATAGCCATTTTAATTTTAGGCCACATGGCCTCTGTACTTGAGTGGCAACGTGCCCTTTTTTTTGCTTGAGTGGATGCTTGCATTTATTACGGGTCCCACTCTCTTTGTCTTTTCTGATTGCATGAATATTTCTTGCTGGCATTTAATGTTGGCCGCATGGCCTCCCACCCATTCTTGGCCGCATGGCCCCTTCAATTATTTTTTGGCCGCATAAGCTTTGGCTGGCCGCATGGGTGGCCTCCCACTCTCTTTGGCTGCATGTATGTTTCTCCCACTTTTGGGCCGCATGGGGTCCACTTTGATTGTTTAAATATTTTATTTGCCTGAATTGTGGTCAAAATTTCTTCCCACTCCCAACATGAAAGTTGTAGAGTTTTTCTTGGCTTCAAGAATATATATATAATATTAATTAATTGTACAAGTTTCTTTTATTTTGATATGGAGCTCCTGATTGTACTGTACATTTTCTATTCTTGGCCTAAATTGCGACGACCCCATTTAATAGCTTGTTATTTCTTTATAATGAATTGCTTAACACGATAGTGACCCGTTGTGGTGCACTCCAGATTGGTAACAAAATGAATAGTAGTGACTTGATAGTGGCCTGTCGTGGTGCACTCTTGATAAGTAGTAATGATAATGACATGATAGTGGCCTGCCGTGGCGCACTCTTGACAAGAAAACCGGACATGCTATTTCTCGAAATGTTGTTGCGACGGCTAACCTGACACGACCAGAATGAATGACCTGGACACCGTGGACGATTATGCTTGTACAAATGAACCAATATTGTCTTGCATCATGTCTAGGACAGGGACCTCTGAGTACCACGGTCAGGGGTACCTACTGAAATTGACTAAGGCTAATAACTAGAATAATCCAGTAGTCATGAAGAGATTTTCCAGCTACAGGCATTCCCGTTATCTGGGCACGCTAGTGGATTTGTAGCCTGCCGACGAGTAGGGCACATTTCCAGCACACTGTCATGTGTTGCACCCTTCATGAATGGATATTCGACCTGGATAATCTGGATGGTCTGCAGGGCTTGTGGCTGTTGGAATAATCTTACTGCATCTTGCTAGTAACTAGGCCTATGATAATCCTAGTTAGTTAAAGTATCAAGCCGTACTTATTGCTTGGCCGTGAATGTTGGATGGAGTTCAATGTCACGCCCCAGAACCAGAATACTAGAGAGCGGGGCAGACATAGCCAGCTACGTATAACGGAATAGAATCCACACCGCTATACGGTCACGGCTGTCTAGATATGTGAGGGTTTCACTACAATCCATCAGTCTCTTAAGGTCATAAAATAGCCTATTGTCTCAATCTCAACCATCTAATAATAATCACAAGATATCAGATCTCCAAATATACAATTGTAAGGCGTCCCAAACATTACATATCCAGATGATCATGAAGCTAGTCGTTACAAAATGTGAGGACTAGGAAGAGTTCAGTCATACATGATCAACCCCCGGGGCTTGTCAATCATGTTACAGCCCGTAGGCAGACAGCAAGTAAGTACAATCGAGTTAACACTTGCTCGTCGGCTAAACACCTCAAAAGAATAATTTACAATATTACAGTGGGAGAACAAAAGAAACCCACTCGATGCCCTGGTTACGCCTGGTGACCACCATCGGGCTGGAAGACAGGTAGATCCTTTGCTGCTGCTCCGGTATCTGGCCATACAAAACCAGCTGGGTCAGACCCCAGAAAGAGCAAGTGCCACAAAGGAGGCTTCACTTAAGAACTAAAGCCAGCAAATTAGCACAATAATATAATTACATAATAAGAAACAGTAATTTAAGAAAAAGCATGATGGGTAATTATAAAAGACAATCTTGCATAGAATCACTAAAAGACAGGACATATGGAAAAGCAAGCCAGGATGATATACGATGAGATAACCATGGGACTATTCAGATAGCTAGGTTACAACCCGTAAACCAAACAAGGACCGGGGTTGTAACCCTTCGTCTGAACGGAACTTGGTTTCTCTCACCATTTATCGGCAAGATAAATATAAGAAATCAGGTCAAGTAACAATCTGGAGTGTCAATCATTATAGTGACAATCTGGAGTGACAATCATTATAGTGACAATCTGGAGTGACAATAATCATTCTGGTACAATCTTGCAATCAATCAATTCTAGACAATACCATACTGGACTAGACTCCATCCAATCAATCACGGCCAATCATTGCCTACGGCTTTCTACATTAACTAACTAGGGTTATCACAATCCTAGTTACTAGCAAGATGCAATGAGATGCTCCAAGTAGTCACAGGCCCTGCAGCTATCCAGGTTATCCAGGCAATCATTATAGTGGCAATCTAGAGAGTATAATGCATTAGAGTGACAATAGAGTTCAATCATTTAAAGTGACAATCAAGAGTGCCCCACATAACAGTGGGCTGGAAATGTGCCCTACTCGTCGGCAGGCTACAAGTCCAAACATTTGCGGCTTGGATAACGGGATCGCCTGTAACTGGGGAACATCTCTTCATGACTAGTGAATTATACTAATTATTAACCTGAGTCCATTTCAGTAGGTACTCCTGACCGTGGTACTCAGGAGTCCCCTCCTAGACAGGATGCAAGACAGGACTGGATTATTTGTACAAGCACAATCATCCACGGTGTCCAGGTTACTTATACAAGTCATGTCAGGTAGCCGTCGCAACAGCTATTCAAGATAATCATGTCAGGTTATCATGTCAAGTGTACTAGTCAGGAGTGCGCCACGACGGGCCACTATCAGGTCATGCCAGGTTACTTGTCAGGAGTGCACCACTACGGGTCACTGTCGGGTCGTGCTCCATTATCAATTCCAAACATATCAAATGAATTCATGATTTCAAGTTCAGGACAAAAGGCGTAAGGATATAAAATGGACGTAAAAATATACAATAAGGAGTTACGAAACATGGACAATAATGATAAATAATAGTACACAGGGCTATTGAAAAGTCATACAGCTCAGGCATATGCGGCAGGAAAGGAGGGGGGCACATGCGGCTCAAATAGGAGCCCATGCGGCACAGGAGAGAGGTGAGCATATGCGGCTAGGTTTAATCGGGGTCATGCGGCCCAGACTCAGAAGCCTATGCGGCCAGATCTGGGGGGGGTTCTCATGCGGCTCGAGGATCAGGGCCTATGCGGCTCGGGGATCCAGACAGTCCTGCGGCTGAGAGGACTCGAGTCCTCATGCGGCAGCAAGTGACTGGGGTCTATGCGGCTAGGAGAGCAATGCCTATGCGGCACAATTGAGTTGAGCCCCATGCGGCCAGGGTAGTAGGACTCATGCGGCTGGACGGACGGAGTCCCATACGGCTCACGGAACTAGCGGGCCTTATGCGGCTCGAGAGAGTTCAGAACTTATGCGGCTGGGAATTGAGCGAGTTATGCGGCTAAGTGAGTCCGACTCTCATGCGGCTCAAGAACTTCCAGTCATGCGGCTGGATAGAACACTTGCCGCATGAATATTCATGCGGTCAAGTCAAGCACTGTTTATCTTCTCCAAAATTTCAGAGAAGAAGAACACCATGAGAGCCAAGTCCTCAAGCTCCATAACTCCATCATTCGGAGCCTAAATCCTAACTTCCATAGGTCAAAATAGGGTAGAACAAAATTCTCTACAACATGGAACCATCAAAACTCGAAAATAACCAGATTAAGTAGATCAAAACCTTAGAAATCCGAAAATAATGTAAATATAGATCTACAAGAATCTAGCCATGGAAAGTGAAAATGCCAAGTTCTAAAGTAAGTTAAAATGCTGTAAGGAAGAGGATAAAGCAATAAAATTAGAGTTCCTCCATGAAGCAAGTTGCACTTGCCTAGCTCTCTCTCTCTTGGTAGGTGCAGGAGTTAATGGTGGAAAAGAAGAAGATATTAATGAAGAGAGAGAAGGAGAAAGGGTAATAAATACTATGGGTGGTGGTATGTAGGGGGTTCACCCCTTGGTTCTTGATGAACCAAGGCAACCAAGCCTAGCCGAACCAAACCAGAAATAAACCAAGACAAGATAAACCAAGGTGAACCAAGTCAAGGCCAATAAACTCTCTCTAGCAATTAAACCAAATGAATCATGAAATCACTAATCCAAAATAAACTAATGAACCATTAAAACTATTTAAACTATCAATGCCAATAAAACCAAGCCAATACAAAATAAACCAAGATAATTAATCATGACTGAATAAAATATGGGTCCAAAATACGTATACGTACACTAAATACGTATCACAAATTTGGGATATTACATCCTACCCACCTTAAAAGAATTCCGTCCTCGGAATTTAATCAAGAGGCTAGAGCTGTAAGGGAAAGCTATTCTATCATAGGCAATCTACCACTACCAATCAATCATACAATCATTCATGCAAGCAAGGATTCGAAGCGTAAGGCATAAGAAAGATATTACACCTTACGAGTCAAACCAGCCGGGATGACCTGATCAGATATCATCCTCATGCTCCCAAGTTTGACTCTCCCAAAGAGGGATGACTCTAAGCAACATGGACTAAACTGATAGTCTTACGCTTGAGGTCTCTCTCTTTGGTCAAACATGGACACGGGCCTCTCCTCATACGAAAAGGTTGGTACCAATAACCAGTTTCGAATGACCTAGGATATGGCTCGGGTCCGGAATATACCGTTGTAATTAGGATATATGAAATACGTCATGCACCCCGCATAATGACGGTAGAAAAGCAAGATGAGAGGACATATATACCTCTCGGCCAATTCTGAACCTGAGCCTGGGCTAAGGCAAACTGCCGCGGGTTCTGTTGCTGGAAAGTCTGGGCCTGAGTCGGCAATGGCCTCGGGAACGGGAACTGTTGTTGCTGGTGAACTAGAGCTGGTACTGGTGCTGGTGCTGGTGCTGGTTCCCTAACCGAGGGACTAGATACTGTCGATGCTGAATCAACTCTGAATGGGCAGGACCCCATCCTATGGTCCGGTGCTCCACACAATAAATACAATCCCAACGCCTTGCGATATTCCGCTACCACATGTCCAGGCTTCCCACAATAAGAACATCCTACGGCGGAAGACTGTGCTTGCTTCTGTTTCTGCTGAGGGTACGTCGGGGTCGAGTACTGGACCGACGTAACTGAGGTTGCTTGCCTCGGAGTTCCAATAGTCAAAGCCCTAGCTGCCGGGGCTGGTGCTGAAGACTGATTTATTTGATGGTGGGACCGCTTTCGACCTCCGGTCCTGTCCACAATTCTCTGGGAGGTATACTCGTGCCTCCTAGCTGCTCGTAACACCGCATCATAGGTCTGATGCTCGAACTGTTCTACTGCCAATATAATCTCCAGGTGAAGTCCTTGCTGGAACCTCTGCGCTCTGTCAAACTCGGTTGCCACCAAGGTGGGAGCAAACCGACTGAGTCTGGAAAACTCGGCCGCATAACCGTCGACCGTCCTCCCCATCTGCTTAAGATTACTGAACCTGGTCTGCAAGTCATATCGAGCCACTGCATCATAATACTTGATCTGGAACTTTTCGCTGAACACTGCCCAGGAGACAAGTGTTATCAATCCCACTGCTTGTGCGGCCCACCAACTGCGGGCTAGATCCAATAACTGTAGGCGCACCACAGCCACCTTCTCCTCTTCTGGAATCTTTACGGCTTCAAAAATCACCTCTATGTCTTGTAGCCAAGCATCGGCAGCAATGGCATCCTCGCTGCCATCGAAGAATGGAGGGTTCAGGCGCTTAAAACTGTTGACCGCACTGTTCCCTCGGGGACCACTTCTATTCAGAGAATCTTCCACTGCCTGGTGCAAGGCATCGCCTCTACGATCCTGGGAAGCTAACAATGATCTGATGAGACCCACCAAAGTGCCATCATCAGGATCTACAGGCTGGACTGGCTGAACTGGCGGCTCTTCTCCAGTAGGTACGACTCGGGAGGCTGCTCCTGAGTGCTGGGCCTGATCTTCTGGTTGCTGCTGGTCCACGGGAGGTGATCCGCCTTGCTGATCGGCAGGTCCAGGTTCAATACCGCTGAAGAAGACGATATGGGAACAATAAGGAAGGACCAGGACAGATCAACGATTACAAGCATGTGATCAGGACAAGAATTTTCAGGAATCAAGAGGATACGAGCAGAGATCAAGGGCGAGTACTGATTGAGACATCTATTCGGTAAACCCTCACACATCTTGATTAACAAGACCTGCATGGGCCACCACTTAAACCATGTCACGCCCCAGAACCAGAATACTGGAGAGCGGGGACAGACATAGCCAGCTACGTATAACGGAATAGAATCCACACCGCTATACGGTCACGGCTGTCTAGATATGTAAGGGTTTTACTACAATCCATCAGTCTCTTAAGGTCATAAAATAGCCTATTGTCTCAATCTCAACCAACTAATAATAATCACAAGATATCAGATCTCCAAATATACAATTGTAAGGCGTCCCAAACATTACATATCCAGATGATCATGAAGCTAGTCGTTACAAAATATGAGGACTGGCAAGAGTTCAGTCATACATGATCAACCCTCGGGGCTTGTCAATCATGTTACAGCCCGTAGGCAGATAGTAAGTAAGTACAATCGAGCTAACACTTGCTCGTCGGCTAAACGCCTCAAAAGAATAATTTACAATATTACAGTGGGAGAACAAAAGAAACCCACTCGATGCCCTGGTTACGCCTGGTGACCACCATCGGGTTGGAAGACAGGTAGATCCTTTGCTGCTGCTCCGGTATCTGGCCATACAAAACCAGCTGGGTCAGACCCCAGAAAGAGCAAGTGCCACAAAAGAGGTTTCACTTAAGAACTAAAGCCAGCAAATTAGCACAATAATATAATTACATAATAAGAAACAGTAATTTAAGAAAAAACATGATGGGTAATTATAAAAGACAATCTTGCATAGAATCACTAAAAGACAGGACATATGGAAAAGCATGCCATGATGATATACGATGAGATAACCATGGGACTATTCAGATAGCTAGGTTACAACCCATAAACCAAACAAGGACCGGGGTTGTAACCCTTCGTCTGAACGGAACTTGGTTTCTCTCACCATTTATCAGCAAGATAAATATAAGAAATCAGGTCAAGTAACAATCTGGAGTGTCAATCATTATAGTGACAATCTGGAGTGACAATCATTATAGTGATAATCTGGAGTGACAATAATTCAATCATTCTGGTACAATCTTGCAATCAATCAATTCTAGACAATACCATACTGGACTAGACTCCATCCAATCAATCACGGCCAATCATTGCCTACGGCTTTCTACATTAACTAACTAGGGTTATCACAATCCTAGTTACTAGCAAGATGCAATGAGATGCTCCAAGTAGTCACAGGCCCTGCAGCTATCCAGGTTATCCAGGCAATCATTATAGTGGCAATCTAGAGAGTATAATGCATTAGAGTGACAATAGAGTTCAATCATTTAAAGTGACAATCAAGAGTGCCCCACATAACAGTGGGCTGGAAATGTGCCCTACTCGTCGGCAGGCTACAAGTCCAAACATTTGCGGCTTGGATAACGGGATCGCCTGTAACTGGGGAACATCTCTTCATGACTAGTGAATTATACTAATTATTAACCTGAGTCCATTTCAGTAGGTACTCCTGACCGTGGTACTCAGGAGTCCCCTCCTAGACAGGATGCAAGACAGGACTGGATTATTTGTACAAGCACAATCATCCACGGTGTCCAGGTTACTTATACAAGTCATGTCAGGTAGCCGTCGCAACAGCTATTCAAGATAATCATGTCAGGTTATCATGTCAAGTGTACTAGTCAGGAGTGCGCCACGACGGGCCACTATCAGGTCATGCCAGGTTACTTGTCAGGAGTGCACCACTACGGGTCACTGTCGGGTCGTGCTCCATTATCAATTCCAAACATATCAAATGAATTCATGATTTCAAGTTCAGGACAAAAGGCGTAAGGATATAAAATGGACGTAAAAATATACAATAAGGAGTTACGAAACATGGACAATAATGATAAATAATAGTACACAGGGCTATTGAAAAGTCATACAGCTCAGGCATATGCGGCAGGAAAGGAGGGGGGCACATGCGGCTCAAATAGGAGCCCATGCGGCACAGGAGAGAGGTGAGCATATGCGGCTAGGTTTAATCGGGGTCATGCGGCCCGGACTCAGAAGCCTATGCGGCCAGATCTGGGGGGGTTCTCATGCGGCTCGAGGATCAGGGCCTATGCGGCTCGGGGATCCAGACAGTCCTGCGGCTGAGAGGACTCGAGTCCTCATGCGGCAGCAAGTGGCTGGGGTCTATGCGGCTAGGAGAGCAATGCCTATGCGGCACAACTGAGTTGAGCCCCATGCGGCCAGGGTAGTAGGACTCATGCGGCTGGACGGACGGAGTCCCATGCGGCTCGTGGAACTAGCGGGCCTTATGCGGCTAGAGAGAGTTCGGAACTTATGCGGCTGGGAATTGAGCGAGTTATGCGGCTAAGTGAGTCCGACTCTCATGCGGCTCAAGAACTTCCAGTCATGCGGCTGGATAGAACACTTGCCGCATGAATATTCATGCGGTCAAGTCAAGCACTGTTTATCTTCTCCAAAATTTCAGAGAAGAAGAACACCATGAGAGCCAAGTCCTCAAGCTCCATAACTCCATCATCCGGAGCCTAAATCCGAACTTCCATAGGTTAAAATGGGGTAGAACGAAATTCTTTACAACATGGAACCATCAAACCTCGAAAATAACCAGATTAAGTAGATCAAAACCTAAGAAATCCGAAAATAATGTAAATATAGATCTACAAGAATCTAGCCATAGAAAGTGAAAATGTCAAGTTCTAAAGTAAGTTAAAATGCTGTAAGGAAGAGGATAGAGCAATAAAATTAGAGTTCCTCCATGAAGCAAGTTGTACTTGCCTAGCTCTCTCTCTATTGGTAGGTGCAGGAGTTAATGGTGGAGAAGAAGAAGATATTAATGAAGAGAGAGAAGGAGAAAGGGTAATAAATACTATAGGTGGTGGTATGTAGGGGGTTCACCACTTGGTTCTTGATGAACCAAGGCAACCAAGCCTAGCCGAACCAAACCAGGAATAAACCAAGACAAGATAAACCAAGGTGAACTAAGTCAAGGCCAATAAACTCTCTCTAGCAATTAAACCAAATGAATCATGAAATCACTAATCCAAAATAAACCAATGAACCATTAAAACCATTTAAACTATCAATGCCAATAAAACCAAGCCAATACAAAATAAACCAAGATAATTAATCATGACTGAATAAAATATGGGTCCAAAACACGTATACTTACACTAAATACGTATCACGAATTTGGGACATTACATTCAACCTGTCAAGTCTTGTCTTGATCTGGTAAATGATTGTTACATGTCCTGGTTTCTTATTTTATCTTGCTGATAAATGGTGGGAGAAACCAAGTTCCATTCAGACGAAGGATTACAACTCCGGTCCATGTTTGGTTTACGGGTTGTAACCTGGTTATCTGAAGAGTCTCATGGTTATCCCATCGTATATCACCTTCCCAGTCTAAGTCTTGTCTAGATCCAGTTCCTAATTGTTCCAGGATAATGGTTGCAATGATTGTCACTCTAATGTATTATACTCTGTATTGGGAGAGACCAAGTTCTGTTCCGACGAAGGGTTACAATCCTGGTCCTTGTTTGGTTTAAGGGTTGTAACCTGGCTTCCGGAACAGTACCTTCGTCCTCTCTGCGTATATTGCCTAGCTTTATTTATTTAACATGTGCTCCAGTTTACTTTATGTCAAATGATGATTTACTTACTGTCTTCCTATGATCGGGAGGAGTGCATTGGTACTGCACGAATCTCGATCCTCCTTTACTCATTGCTTTCTCTCCCTGTTGATTTTCTGTGATTGCTGGTTTTAAGTTCATAGTTCGGCCTCCTTTGTGGTACTTGCTATTTGGGGTCTGACCCCACTGGTTTTGCATGGCCAGGTTCTGATAGAAGAGCCCGAAGGATCTACCGCACCATCTACTCGACGGTGACCAGCCGGAGCACCAGAGTGCCTCAGTGGATTTCTTCTTCATCCTCCCACTGATATGTAAATTTTCCACTTGTAACGTTTAGCCCCGAGCACGTGTTTAGCTCGTGTTTTGGTATTTTCCTTGATATTGTAGCCTACGGGCATAAACATGATATGTGTATTCTAGACTATAGCTAGTCCTTATCATGTACGACTAATACTCTAGCTAGTTATCAGTTTTGTGGTACTGGCTTCATGATCACTCATGTATATATGGTTCGGGACGCCTTACTATTGTATGTATGATGATCATACTCCTTGCTCTTGTATAATTGCCTGTGATTGAGATACCTAGGATTGTTAAACCATAGGATTGACTGATGGCTTGTAGAGTAACCCCCATGTCTTGACAGCTTATACGTGATTTCAGAGTATTAACGTACTTTGGGATTGCGTAGCTGGCTATGTCTGCCCCCGCTCTCCGGTATTCTGGTTCTGGGGCGTGACATCGTCTCCGCCCCTGTCCACCGACTGTGTCTGTGTCGGACACGAATTGAGCGGACATGATACAAAAGTTTTTTTTGGACAGAAAAATTTGTTAGGATACAGAATTGACACATGGACAGATTAATTTTAATACAAATATTTCGTAAAATTTTAATAAAAAAATTTCTAAAAAAATTCAGCAAACAGAATTTTTTATTTTTTTTTGGTTTCAGAAAATTATTTTCTATATGAAAGTAACCAAACATAAACTCAGAATCTCAATACTTAGAAAACAACTATATAACTTACTTCTAAAAACTGTTTTCAAGAAAAAAAAATTCAGAAAATATATCCAAACTGATCTCTCCAGAAGTGAAAAGAAAAGTAGGAGCAAAACGTGGAGGTTTATATTAATTAACAATTATACACCTATGAATTGTATTATTTTAAAATTATTCATTAAATCAAATGGTAAATTAGTATTTTTAATTGAGGATAGAATTGGCAGAAAATATTTACTTTTTTCCTCCCATTTTTTTCTTCCATACTACACAAAAAAAAATGCACTCTCTCTCTCTCTCTCTATTTTTCTCCCTGTAGCAAAACACAAAGGAAGAAAATGATGATCTTTCCATTTTCATCCCTCCTACCAAACACAAACGAAATAATTTTTCATTTTTATATGTAAGAAAAATATATATTTTTTACTCTTTTTTCTTCCTTTCAATTTTCCATCGTACCTTCCAAACGGATAATGATCATCATCATCTAAGCGTTCTAGCATCAAAACTTCTAGCATCAAAACGGAATTGACTAGGTCTTGTGGATCATTAAAACTTCCGTAAAAGATTTGACAAAATATTTATTGCCAAGTTGACCTGACATCAACCCTATAAGTTGATGGTAATTTTTTTGCTAAGATATAACTACTAAGAGGAGCTACTGGTGATAGGCACTCGATGTGTATTGCGCCCTGTCCTAATGTATCATCTCTCACCAAGAACATCCATCTTTCTCGTCTATCAGTGATCTAGGACTAGGAAGGGTCTCCTATTTCTGTGGAAAGGCGAAGGTGAATGATCCTGAGTAACAATCAAAAGTTCGTTGTCTATCGATCTGGTTGGGAACTGTGTAAGGAATCACATGTGACTGCTGCTGATACCATGTTCTATTGTTCTGCTCCGGTCATCTGCTGGGAAAAGAGTACAAAGGAGTTTATTATTGGAATGCTTCAAGTTTCATTTCTTAGTCACTATGGTTACTGGTTTACTTATTGCAATCTTCACCTCCTCAAGTCAAGACTATGTAGTTTCAGTATGGCAGGAATTCTAACATGAAAGCATAACAAACTTAGATTTAACTCATGAAAGAGAAAATCCAATCTGTTGCATGAACTCTTATAGCAGCAATGGTACATATAAGACCCCTGAAGGATTGAACTTCTCAAAATCGTTCAATAATGGAGGTTCATGTCACCAACTAATGTTAGGAAACAGAAAGAGTTATTTATTCTCTTAAAATGTTAGAAATTTGCGTTTAAGTCTCCATGTTGCCCAAAAGATGGTTTGGGTCGATGGTTGATTTGGGCTAGCCGTTCAAAATGGAGACCTAAACACAAATTTTGAATATTATACGAGTTCCTAAATCCAAACGGAATTACGTAAAGGTTGAATGACTTGTGTTATTCAGTTTTTTCATGAACAATCGATAATGAGACTTGTGGCACTGTTGTTTGCTTCTATTTTGATTTCAACAACCACAGAACTCTTCGGAGTCCTTGAGTTACAAGAATTCAATAATGCGACTGGGACGAGAGACATATGACGAAACATGATGTCTACTAAGTCGTCTCCATCGAAACTGTCGCCATGAATTCTTGCCAAAAAAAAAAAAAAATCTCTCTTTAAGTTGGTTAGAAATTTTAATTATCTTAGACATAAAAAAAAATAGTTCATTTCTTTTGCTTTCTTGAGAGTCTATATAAGTAAATTCCTTTATAATTGTTGTAAAAAACTAATAATAGTTAATTGTTCACAGTCCCATTTTTTTTCAAATCCCTAAATTCTTATTTGTCATACTAATCTTATTTTCCTCCCCAATTTCTAAATTCTTAATTTTTATACTAATCTTATTTTCCTCCCCAATTCCTAAATTTTTAATTCTCATATTAATCTTAGTTTCTCAATCAATTACTTATGCTTGAATAGAAGGAAATATCCACGTTTCTACTGTATTACCGGGACTTTAAATCGCTGCCATGGGGGCGTAACATAAGATAAGTACCAGGGCCGGCCCACGGAGTTGGGTATCCTATCTGAAGAACCCTAGAGGAGAGGGGAGGGGGGATAGGATAATAAAAATAACCAACACAAATTAGCTAAGCAAATAGCAATTTAAAAGAAAGAGAGCAAGAAATCAAACGTCTGATGTATCATGGTGTGCTTCCTTGAAGACAATCTAGTCCCAGACCTCTCCGGCTTTAATCCACTATTTGAGTAAATAGTACACCACGAGATTCAATCCGAAGGCTCGTCGACTTCTTACACAAGAGTTTTTGATCCAAAGGCTCGTCAACTTCTTACACATGAGTTTTGATGCGAAGGTTCATCAACTTCTTTTAAAATAGAGGATTTTGATCTTCTAGAACACTTGAAGATCCAGATTACAACTCTTAATAACTCTTAACACTTTTGTGGATGACAAATAAAAGCTTTGTAGAGTAATGGTTAATGCTTTTGGTAGTTGAGAAAATTTAAAGCTCAAGTGAATAGCTTTGAATGAAGAAAGGACAAGTCTATTTATAACAAAGCAAAGAGAATCAGTTCATAAAGCAAACTCTGCAGACTTTTGAAAGATCCTTCGGTGATCTGTGAATGTCTGAAAGATTTTCGAAAGCTTACAGTAATGGTTATAAATAAAGTCGTTGGATTGCATTTAATGCACCCGATTCTAGCCATTGGATTTGAATTCAAAATAGCCAGCTTTACCATCCGGATTATCCGATAGTGGTTCCCAGATATGATCCGAAGGATGGTCCGAATGAGTCCACAAATACTTGATGTGTCTATTTGAATTATTTGACGGTGATCCGCGGATATCCGAAGGATGATCCGAATAAGCCCAACAATGCTTGTTGTGTTTATTCGGATTATCCGAAGATGATTTGCAGATATCTGATGGTTGATCCGTATGAGCCCAGAAATACTTGATGCGTCCATTCGGATTATCCGAAGGTGATCCACGGATATTCGATGGATGATCCGAATGAGCCCATAAATACTTGCTGCATCAATTTGGATTATCCAAAGGTGATCCATGGATATCCGATGGATGATCCGAATGAGCCCACTAATACTTACCGTATCCATTCGGATTATTCGACGGTGATCCACGGATATTCGACGGATGTTCCTTTCTTCATGACAAAGTTTCCAAAGAAGTAAACTACTTAGCTTTTGGTTTGTCATCTATAATCAAAGTGTTTACAACGATTCTAGACACTTACAGACTCTAGAGAGCTACTGTAAGCCCCCTGAATTTCTGGGATTTATTTTCGAATTTTCTAAATGATTTACTCTCGATAATTAATTTTGATTTAATTAATTTTGATCATTAAATGCTCTTTACCGTGACTTGGAATTCTAGAGCATCAGGGATGCCAGTCTCTGGAAACTTCCTTCTTGAAGTTTGTAGTAGACGAGATTATCTTCATATTGATATTTTGTGTCCCACTCGAACTTGTTTCCTTGTGCTCCATTTGCTTCGCGCAACTTTCGGGTCAATTTAGACCAATTTATCGTCTGCCGTAATTCGTGATTTAATTTCCAACTTAATTTCCGGACCCGACATCTGTCCAATCTAGTCGACCCAATATATGGCCCTGGCCTGTTTTGAGCCTACTGTGCACGTGCCACTTGCGTGCCATCGAATTGATTTCCCTTGTGCTCCCATTTCGTCCATGATTTTAAATAGTTTAAATTATTATTTTAATTAAATCTTGGCCCCAAGCTTGTCCAAACCTGACCGAACCGGATCCAACGCCCAACCAGATTTTATGTTATTTCCTTATGAACACCCCCACACAATTCCTCTTTTTTCTACTTTAAAATATTCCTTCTCTTTTATTTTATAAATATCTCTTTCTAATATATATATATATATATATATATATATATATATATATATATATATATATATATATATATATATATATATATATATATATATTTATACAAATATCTCTTCCTTAAATAACTCCAACACACACACACACACCCTCTTCCATCACCATCAGCACTCTCCTTTCCCCCATGTGGCCGAACACACCCCCCCTCTCTCTCTCTCTACTTTCTCTTTCTCTCTCTCCCTCTCATTAATATTTCTTTCTCTCTCATTCAAATATATATATATATATATATATATATATATATATATATATATATATATATATATATATACATATATATATGTCTCTTTCTCTCTCTTCAAAACACACACACACAGCCCCCCCTAATACCAGCACACCCCCCTCTCTCTATCAACCGACTTTCTCTTTCTCTCTCTATAATATCTTTCTCACTCTCTCTCTCTCTCTCTTTTCTATATACAATATATATATACACACACACAACCCTCTCTCCCTCTCTCAACAGCCACCTCCCTCCTTCCTCCTCCCTCTCATGGCCAACACCCTTTTCCCCTCCATGAGCACAGCCACCACCACCTCCATGTACACCATCACCACCACGAGCTCCAACACCATCACCTCCATCATCATCTTCAACACCATCTCCACACAACACCACACTACCACCTCCACCACACCAACCTCCGTTGCCGTGCCCCGGCGACCGCTGCCGTGCCGTGCGCCACCATGTGGCCGGCGTGCCCCCGTAGCAACAGCAGTGAGGCAGCCGCAGTAGCGCACGCACAGCCGCAGTAGCGCGACTATCTTGACTCGACACGGCCTAACACGATTTTTAAGTAATTGTTTATGACTAGTACGGTTTTCGAGATTTTCTGTGAATTATGATCCTGGTATTCTCTGATCTCCTTGCTAATGACCCAGTGGGGTGCACACCTAACTTGTAACTTGTAATTAATCTTTGTGACTTGATAACTTGATAGTGGCCCGTGGCGGCGCACTCCTGACTTGTAACATGACTTGATAGCTTAATGTTGTTACGACGGCTAACTTAACTTGACCTGCCTTGACACCGTGGGTGGTTCTTTCTTGCTTGCTTGTTAAATCCACTTGTCCTGTCTTGCATCATGTCTAGGATGGGACTCCTGAGTACCACGGTCAGGGGTACCTACCAAAATGGATTAAGGCTAATAACTAGAATAACACAGTAGTCATGAAAAGATGACACAGCTACAGGCAATCCCGTTACCTGGGCGCTCTTGGGATCTGTAGCCTGCCGTCGAGTAGGGCACATTTCCAGCACACCGTCGCGTGTTGCACCCTCTAAGTTGTCACGCCCCGACCCGGAATCACCCAAATCATCGTCCTCGCAGAGGGCATGATGCCGCACGAGCCTGGATTTGCGCTCGTACAAGGCAAGATGATAAGTTCTCAAATGGTTATCTTTTAAGTTGATATTCACAACGAAAGGAAAACAGAGTATACGAAATAAATCTCTTTATTAATATTCGAAATCAGATTACAAAGGCTTTCGATAGCCCAAATGGAATTTACCAGATTGGCTACAACACTCAGGTTCTCTCTTGCCCACAAAGGATTTCACCGTTTCATACATCATGCCTTCTATATCTCGGCCGCATCAATCCAGTTGCATAGTCCGAGCGTCAATGCGATCGCACGCTTCAATGCGCTTCGGCATTTCAAGCCTCAACACGTTCAAGCAACGCTTCGCCGCGAGCAATCCATTCCCTGCACCCTGCATGAAGCTGGTGGGGGATCAGTACGTTCGTCCTCGCATGTACTGAAGCAAAGATCTCCTTTCCAAACCAACATCTTTAATACTTACGTTGAATCATGCAACTTAGCTTATGATCTTGCTATGTTCTCCTTAGGGTCAATTTCGTGGCATCTTTGAAAGCGTAAAGCATGTCATCATAGCAAGCATGTTATCGAATTGAATAGGCAAGCAAGCATTCTCGTGTTTGATTCGTGGTGCAACTTAGCTTATCGACGCACCCGCCCTTGCAACCGACGCAAGGTGAATACGCCTATCTGTTTTCCCTGTCATGTTATAAGTGCCCTCTATTCGGATCCATCCATACAGGATATATGCATACCTTGCACTTCCAAACCCATCGTCCTTAACTATATGAAGGTCACTAGCTTGTCAAGCTAGAATAGACTTATATTCGAAACATAAGACAATGTTAACTCCGTGCGGTTGCTAACCAACATCAGAGGCCATCGAAATAATCGTAGCAAGTTGCTTAACACATTCACCATAAGGTCGCTACCCTGTCCGGTCGAAGTGGCGCCAACAATACTCAAACGAATCCCTCCTAGGCCGAACGGTCCCAGCGCCCTGGCACGCCGCGTTCGAGGGAAACCCATGCACGGGCTTTTATATCTTTAAGTCCATTTGACCATTTGACCATTTGGCCATGCAACGAATCTTATATTTCATACAACCAAGCAAGTTCGCTTATCGCTATTTCAATTGGCACAACGCCCGAATGTCCTCAACGAACGCCCGAAGGCCATGAACATTTTGAAGGGCACCATGCCGCATTACCCATATCGTATTTTCTTCGTTAACTTTCTATGTTCTTACGTTTCTTACTTCGTTTCAATGTTCAATGGCATTATGCCTCAACTCAATGTTCGCCAACCGAACGACCCGAAGGTCCCGAACACCTTTCGAGGCATTATGTCATATCCGACAGTTCCGCCACATTCGTGCCACAACTGTATTCCTTCGCAACGAAGCCATCTTTTGTTATCTCGTGCAAGTAAGCACGTTTTGACACATTTATCATTTATCCTTCGTATCGTGCACTTGCTGCACGCGTCGAAGCCGTATTTCCACGTTCAATGTCCGTGGCTTGCGCGCTAGGGCGCTCGCCTATTGTCTTTCAATGTTCTAGCCGTTCTAACTCGTGCACGAAGGCACGGTATGGTTCGTGCACTTAGGCACTCGCCGAGTACAGTTATCTCATGTTATTGCAGCTTGCGCACCGAGGCGCTCGCCTTAGCGATATCCAATGTTCCATAGCGACTTGTGCATTTGATGCACATTTCATTTCAATTGTACTAACTTAGTGTTCGACACACGTTATGATTATCTCCGATCGGACCATGCCCGTGTCGTCGATAGGTTAACTTAGCATACAATGATATATTTGACTTATCGAATGAAGGAGTAAAAAGAAGTCAATCCTCCCACCTTGAGTCGATTTGCCTTTGCCGTTTCGCCGAGCCGATACAGCTCGATTCCCTAACTTTGTTGTACGGCCACTCTCCTGACTTAGCCATTCGAGCACTTCGTGCTTGTTGAATTATACGTCCGGTTTGCCTTAGCGTGCCCAAGTCTCAGTCCGTCGCAAGGCGTCGATTTGGTTCCGCGGACCCCTTACTAAATATTGCCGAAGATCGACCTCTAATATTTTTGTGTCAAAGTATAACTTGCACACGAAACCAACTAAAATCAATACGTCATCGATTCGGACTTGCGCCTTGGTCGATTCGATTTCTTAGAATCTTCGAGCCGATTCAACGCACTCATCCTTCGGGGCAACGTGGCGCTTCGCATCGATTCACTCGATGCATTCTTCGGGACTAGGCAACTCTTCGCATCGACTTAGTTCGATGCGTTGCTCGGGACAACTTAACACTTGCATCGTTATTACTCGATGCGTTCCTCGGGTCAATATGTTTCTCGGGACAACGTAACTTTCGTATCGATTCGCATCGATACGCAATCGGGTCAACGCTACTCTTCGAGTCAACGACTCAGCATAATGCACCGTGCGGAGCGGGGCATTACATAAGTCACCTAAGGATACATTTGTCGCCCGGGCGATGTACCCACCAGAATTCAACCCCTAATTTTCGACCTGGGTAACCTGGATGGTCTGCAGGGCTTGTGGCTGTGGAATCATCTCACTGCATCTTGTTAGTAATTAGGTCTGTGATAACCCTAGTTAGTTAAAGTAGGAAGCCGTAGTATTTGCTTGGCTGTGATTGATTGAATGAAGTATAACCAGTCTAGTCATGTCTTGATCCAGTACAAGATTGCTTCATGTCTTAATTTCTTACATTATTATCTTGCCGATAAATGGTGGGAAACCAAGTTCTGTTCAGATGAAGGATTACAACCCCGGTCCTTGTTTGGTTTACGGGTTGTAACCTGGCTATCGAAATAGTTCCATGGTTACCTCGTCGTATATCATCCTGACATGTTTTTATAAATTTTAGTATTAATATTAGATTTCTTGTGGTAATTGCTGGCTTTTGTTCTTATTTCGTGGCCTCCTTGTGGCACTTGCTCTTTCTGGGGTTGACCCAGCTGGTTTTTTGTGGCCAGATTTCGGAGCAGCTCCCGAGGATCTACCAAGCTTCCAGCCCAATGGTGACAACTAGACGGAACCCGGGCCAAGAGTGGGTTTTCCTTTTTGTCTTGCCCACTTTATTGTAAAACTATTCTTTTGAGGCGTTTAGCCGACGAGCACCTGTTAGCTCGACGCACTTTTACTTACTGTCTGCCTACGGGCTGTAAACATGATTAACAAATCCTAGGGTTGATCATGTACGACTAAACTCTTGCTTGTCCTAACATTTTATAACGACTAGCTTCATGATCAGCTGAATATGTAATATTTGGGACGCCTTATTATTGTATATTTAATGATCATACATCTTGCGACCTTACTTACTTGCTTGTGATTGAGACATTAGGCTTGTTCATGACCATAAGAGACTGTTGGCTTGTAGTAAACCCTCATATATCTAGACAGCCGTGACCGTATATCGAGGTGGTTTCCATTTCAATATACGTAGCTGGCTATGTCTGCCCCCGCTCTCCAGTATTCTGGTTCTGGGGCGTGACAGCTGTCCCGCTCATTCTACGATTGTCAGGTTAAATAGTCCCACGATCCCAAGGCCCGTCATATAAACTATGACTTGGGCGATAGCGTCGCGTAGAACGGAAGTCGGTTTGAGGCACGATGCACGGACTTAGTGTCTAGAGCATGAACCACGGTTGATTGAATGAGTTTTGGAGAAAGGATTGTTGAATAGGCATTGAGCTGAATGAAATGATATGGTAACATGGAAAGAATGCTCGCGACCGTGGGTCGTCGAGGGGTCTCAAATGATAGAAAGAATGCTCGCGACCGTGGCTCGTCGAGGGGTCTCAAATGATAGATGGTTTGATATTGGTTTTGAAAGAGATGGTAACATTGGAAGAGGAATGACTGTGTGAGACGTCAGTTTGTGTCGAGTCTTGCATGGTCATTGGACAACTTGTCGACAAGGAGGAGTTTCCACGCGCGACAACCTTGGGCGCCATGGGACCGCGGCATTCCGGAGGGAAACACGGTATAGCCGTAGCTGGACGAACCGCTCGGGTCATTCGGGAACTTTCAGCGGGGCTAGCTACTTGCGCTGAAAGGGTCGCCGAATGGCAAGGCTATAGTCCAGGATAGCTTGTGATGTTAGTGACCAATTCATATAGATGGATCGGCACGGACGGCAATCCGCGTGTGTGCCTTTGGATTGAGTCAGTTGGATGTGTGTACAGTTAGAACACAAGGTTTGGTCCTAAGATTTGGCATCAACATAGGCGACGTGCTACGGCACGAGATGCGGCATCGGTCTTAAGTTGTCGGCATATAAGTTGCATAAGTTGGTTTGAGTTGTCTTGAGTCTAAGTCAGGAAACGCCGCAAGGCAAAGTTGGTCGAGTGGCACTTAGCCCATAAGTCTTGGATTGGGTCGAATGATGAGTTAGTAGCAAAGGGCCGCACGACGGCGATACGATTGAGTCACATTGAGTTGTGAAGCACGGTATGATGGATATGTAGCACGGTCACAAGGAATTGGGTACTATCGCGTAGTTGCATCTCTTATTTTGGCCGTAAGGCAAACACGACTTGATAGGTTAACGTTGTTGAGTTAACATTGATGTTGCGAGCACGGGATGGTCTAAAGACATAAAATAAGCAAGGCATCGGTCATAAAACTGATCCTAAGGCAAGACTAGAAAGACAATCGATAAGAAGTGACTATGTTGCACAAAGTAAATCAAACGTGTTGGGTTTGTATGGGTGGGCGAGGAGCTCATTCCACCAGTACAGTTGAGTACTGACACCCACATAGTTTCCATGTGCAGGCACAGGTAGAGGCTCGTGGCGCGGAGCTCGCTTGGATGCGTCGAGGCATGGAGTCCCTTGGCGATTAGAAGCGTGCGGACGCATGAAGTAAAGACTTATACATGACATAATGTATGGACATCGTCTTCCGAAGCATCCGCTGGCTCAAGACTTGTAACTGAGAGATGAGAGAGAGCTGAGTGACTTGTAAATGTGAGATGAGTGAGCTTGATTGATTGTAATATTGGCCTTGCGCCCCACTGTAACCTTTGTTTCAATATCAATAAAAGAGTTTCTTCTGAATGACTTGTGTTTGTTCTAATTTCCGCTGCTATTATTCAATGTCTCTGTACGGGACTTCTGTGCGACGACCCCGTCGCAGCCGCTGAAATCGGCCGTTATGGAACCCGTCTTGCACGAGCGCAATCTAGGCTCGTGAGACATCGCGCCTTAGCGAGGACGATCGCTCCTACAGGAGCGGGGCGTGACAGCCAGGGGGGTGGCAGTCCAAACTCTAATATTCTGTGACAATTTGATTCACACAGGAAACTCCACATAGAGTTTGATATGTAGGACTGCCAACCCCATGGCAGTCCTACACTGAATTAGGACTGCCTGGGTGCTGGCAGTCCTAACTAAAACTTGCTGTTACAGCAAGTTTTAGATAGGACTGCCAGCACCCTGGCAGTCCAACACTGAAGTAGGACTGCCATGGGGGTGGCAGTCCTAACTATCAAACTCTATGACACTTTGATTCAAACATGAAAATCATCACAGAGTATTAGAGTTATGACTGCCACACCCATGGCAGTCCTACAATGAAGTAGGACTACCACGGAGGTGGTAGTTCTAACTAAAACGTGCTGTAACAGCAAGTTTTAGTTAGGACTGACAGCTCCCTGGCAGTCCTACTTCAGTATAGGACTGCCATGGATGTGGCAGTCCTAACTATCAAACTCTGTGACACTTTGATTCAAACATGAAAATTATCACAGAGTATTAGAGTTAGGACTACCACACCCATGGCAGTCCTATACTGAAGTAGGACTGCCAGGGTGCTAGCAGTCCTACTTCAGTGTAGGACTGCCATGGGTGTGGCAGTCCTAACTATCAAACTCTGTGACACTTTGATTCAAACATAAAAATTATCACAGAGTATTAGAGTTAGGACTGCCACACCCATGGCATTCCTACACTGAAGTAGGACTGTCAGGGTGCTGGCAGTCCTAACTAAAACTTGCTGTAACGTACTGGCAGCCCTACTTCAGTGTAGGACTGCCATGGGTGTGGCAGTCCTAACTCTAATACTCTGTGACAGAGTTTCTCAAACTGAAACGCTGTGACAGTCCTACTTTTGTCGTACATAATTGCACACAGGTACACTCATATAACACAGATAACACACATGTTACCACATATAACACAGATAGCACACAGGTAACCACATATAACACAGATAGCACACATATAGGCACATATAACACAGGTATAACACAGGTAAATACTTATAACACAGGTAGCACACAATAAACTCATATAACACAAAATTTACTCCATATATATTAGTGGACTTCATATTTCACTGTATACAAAAGTGGTCCTCCATATACAAAATGTCAAACTATAAATATATCTATACTTAGTCGATTTCGACGTCGTAGTGGTCAGCAGGTAAGTCTCTTAGCTCCTCAATCTTCAACAACTTCTTACAATGGTTGATCTGATCAACGAAAGGTGTGGTCCAAGCGATGGCTTCGACCGGTGCTCTTTTGTACCAAACTGTTGAAGGTGGAGGAATCGAAGAATGAGCGATCATCTTTAGTATAACGAAGTGATCTCCGATCATACCTATAGTATATAGGTTAGACACTCCGTGGTCCGTCGGAGGAGCGCACAACGAAAAGAATGTATTGTTAATATCCGGTGAGATAAGTACAACAGGTAGCATGTACCTATTAGCAAATAAATAGTTGGCAGACGGGACTGACATGTAGTGGTCTTTTCCTGTAATACTGTCGGTGCAAGGGATACTTAACAACAAACTTGCAATCGTTTCTTCACTTAGGATGCGAGAGTAGAATGGAAGACGATTCTCTAACTCCTCGTACAGCTCCTGCCTCACCCGTCTCCATTCATCTTTGTCATCATAACCAAGATGCCTTGCAAGCACGTAAAATCCGTAATGGCCATCACCGGGGACATCGACAATAGACCAAATGTAACTTCGAAGTGCAGGTTGAAATTTGTCAATATACAAACTCGTTGTTTGGCTTGCAACGGTATCTTCTCTTGGGAGGTCCATTTTCTCCATTTTTTGGCGAACGACAAGCTTGCCCTTCCGTGCAGGTGAAGGATGCTGTAAGCTTCATTCAACATGCTCAAAGGAACGGTAGATCTCTCTTAGTCGACTCCAGCCTTCTCTTCTGTGAACTAGTCAATCTTGTTTGAGGCCTGCCTTTAGGATTGGAAACAACGGACGGCTCATGCATTCTAGTAGTCACCGGTGTTTGCCATTGATTGTAAAAGAACAGAACAATTATCGGAGGACTGAACTTAGACTCACAATACAAACTCGCTCGTACAAAGAAAGCCTAGGGACGAAAACCTAGGTACAGCAGACTAAGTACGATTGTTTATTTTTGATTCTGGGGGGTGACGATAGAGGCTCGGGAAAGCGACGGCCGCTCTGCCTTACTCCTTGGACGATCAGTATGCAGCCTTGGCTCGGGGAAGATCTGCTTGGCGTTGACGAAGAAAGGCTCTTCTTACTCTCCTCGGGTGGCTCTCCTGGCTTCTCTCTCTCTGTGAGTATCAAGAAGAAAGGGGGGAGCTCTCTCTGTGTAGATCTCTCTCTTCTTAGTTTTTTTTTATTCTTTTGTTGCCGACCTCTCTCTCCCTCTTCTTCTTTTTTTTTCGCATGGGGAGGATGCTGGCTATTTATAGGAGTGGGGTGTGATCATTAGGGTTTGCTGATGATTATCTGTTTGGAATGTCGGCGCTTCCTTCATTCTATCTGAGCCCTTGATCCTGATCATAATGAATCTCGGCCACTAATGCTGATAGCACCAAATCTTATGAGCAGTTAATGCTGACTGCTTTAAATCCCCGTGATTGATTATGCCAATATTTGATTGCTCGTCACGTGTCCTATTGGCTTGATGATAAATGATATGCCCTGATCTCGGCAATTATGATAATGGTGTCAAATATTCTTATTGGGATTCGGTTGAATCTTCAATGCCACGTGTTTTAATTGAAGGTCCTGCCAGGGCCGCATAGGATGGCCAACACTTGAACCGCAGAGAGATACTCTTCATGAGCCGCATGAGTCAATGCCTCATCGAGCCGCAGGGGACGAACTTTCCGTGAGCCGCATATGCGTAGTCTCTGCGAGCCGCAGGGGACGAACTTTTCGTGAGCCGCATATGCGTAGTCTCTGCGAGCCGCAGGGGACGAACCCTCCATGAGCCGCATATGCATAGTTTCTGTGGGCCGCCTGAGTTAACATGGTATTGAGCCGCATAGACCGGGCTAATGGGTGGACCGCATATGGCGGATTCCTGTTAATCATATTAGAGTGATTCCTCGCTGAGTCGCATGAAGCTGTTCTCTACCCGAGCCGCATGAGACTTTTGCCACGTGGCCATCTAGGATTTCTGACAGATCGGGTCAGAGATTGTCTTCTTTCCCCGAGGAGTCTGTCATTATGGCAGAGCCATTATGACGCTTTATGTCAGAGACGTCGCAGCCGTCGAGTCGTATCAGAGCATTAAATGAGGCCATTACTCCCGTAGCCAGCTGTGGGGGGATCACACGTGGCGTCAATTCAGCCGCATGTTCCTGCTGAACCGCATATATCCCCGAACCGCATGAGTCTGAGGGTCTTCTTTCGGGCCGCATGGGGCAACTCCAGTTATGAGCCGCATAGGCTTGCTACCCAAAGCCGCATGGGCTATCTATGCTTTTATTCTAATATTTTCCATGCTTCTACAGGACCCCCTTCAAAGTTTTCAATTTGTAAAATTGAAACACTTTGAATAAGAAGCATGGCCCCGTTTATGCCGCATAGGATGTTCTGTTTACCTGAGCTTCCTGGCCGCATTAGCATCTCGGCCGCATAGATCCTTCTGGCCGCATAGGCTCTTTGCCACGCGTCCTGACCTCGTGAGCAAATCTTCATTAATTGCTTTCGATTTGATTTAACGCCGTCTTTTGGGGGAGGATCCCAAGGGTCGGTTTTTGCTTTGACCGAAGCGTTTTCGCCTTTATTTTTGGAGGCGGCGCGTAATCCGAGGCGTCTTTCTACTTCATGGATCGCCTATAAATAGGAGTCTTTCAGCTCTTGGGGATTTCTTTATCTCCTTTCTTTGCTTGAATTCCCTGTTGTCAGTTTTGCTCTTCGTTGTCCTCCTTCATCTATCGACCATGGCTCCTAAGAGATCTGCTGCATCGAAGGCCGCGAAGGGCAAGGCAGTTGCTGCGGCGGCGACTGCAGCGACGAATGTGGTCGCTCCTCCGTCGGCTGCTGTAGGCGTTGTCCATCCTGATGTTCACCCGCCCATCGCTGGTAAGGGGGTCACTCCGAAAAACCCTAACTGCTGCCATGGCTCTGTTGCATACTTTATGCACAAGCCACATGTACGAGATGTATCGATGTGGCCGTATAGGCACTTCGCCCATTATGGCCGCATGAGTTTGTCATATTCGATCAGTGCCGCATGTGTGTTTTCGACTTGGGCCGCATAAGCGTTGCTCACTTTTGAACCGCATGAACTTGATGGTTTGTAGCCGCAGTGGTTTATATGAGTCGGGCTTAGCCGCATGAATTTATAAACCCTTCTGAATCTGAGTCGTACGGATTTGGTTAATTCAGAGCCGCATGGGGCTATGACGCGCAGAGCCGCATGGACCTATCTGCTGATGAGCCGCATGAGGCTGTGGCAACCTTAGCCGCATAGACTTCAGTAATCTTTTCTAATACTTCTGTCTTCTTTGTTTGTCTTCTGACCTTGTTTTTTTTATCTTTTTCTAGTGAATCTGCCCGTGAATCCTGCGGGGGAACTTTTGGTTGGTTCAAATCAATTCGCTTTGGGTGTGCGTCTTGACGACCTAATTAAGCATGTATTGAATCAGTTCCCTGCTGATGAGCCTTTGGAGAGGTTGAACGCCATCGAGAATCAGACCCTTCATTACCTTCGTTCCATGATGAACACTGGGAGGCTGGATGGGAAATTCCTGAAGCCTCTATTCCTCTTTGGAGATGCTCTAATCATAGGGAACTCTCGAGTGTTAGAGATTTCCGAGAACTGGGATTTCTCTTTGGACGGGGAGTCAATCCATATTCCTTTTATGGAACGCCATTATCCCTTATCGTGGTTCAACATGGTGCCGTTGAACAGGAAGATGGTGTGCAACTTAACCCCTACTCAATCGGGGATGTTGATGGGCGACATCCATTACAATCCGAATATGCGGTCAGCGTACCCAGGTAAGGATCCCGTCCCTCGGTATATGATGGGTCTGGCCCCGGGCTCCTTTATGAATGCATACGGCCCCAACTTCTCATTTGCTCAGGCTGACACCTTCTTGAATCGGCTTGTCCGTAAGAAGTCCTATCCTGTTGGTAGGATAGCGTTGCCGAACTGGATAAACCCTACTTCTGCGTGGGTCCAGTTGACCACCTGGGTCCTGCAGACCTACGGAACACTCTTGCGGGAGGTGGGACTTTATCATGCTGTTCGAGGGACTTGTCACGGGCTCCCTATTAACAAGCCGCTATTCATGGCGCTCTTGGAGATGTATAGCCAGCGAACGAGGACATTCTTCTCACCAGTAGGGGAGCTGGGGCTTGCTCTTCACGAGATGTATACTGTCTCTAAACTCCCCTGGGGAAATGAGCCTTTCGAGGTGTACACCCCTTCGAATGATGAGTTTGAGGACTTGAACCGACGATTCCTAGGTTTTGTTGCAGTATACCGGGAGTTGCTGTGCCACCATAGTGCTTGTCATCAGATGGCTATAAAGACAACGGATAGCTCCGAAGGGACCGCTCTCCACACCACATCATGGATTAATTACCTTTTTAAAGTTGGTCCTTCTGGCGAAGTTACTCCTCGAACCCCTAGAACGCACGAGGAGGTGAAGGATTTGATGTCAGGCGTCAAGAAGTCGCGGTCCCGGAGCGATATATTTGGGAGTCAATCTGACTCTCTTAGCTACTTTTACTACGGGACCACGCAGATGTCAGAGAAGGCGCTTCTGGCTGGCTTTTTAATGATATGGCTATGGAATTGCGTCGTCTCGGGAGGAGCAGGTTCTATCGAGAGGATCGGTCGCCATTTTATTCTTCCTGCCGTTAAACTGGTGTTCGAAGTTAGGCTGGCCCTTCTTCCTGCCATGGTGTGCAGCATCCACCACGGTCTTCGAACCTTCTCATCCAAAGTTGTTGCTCGTAAGAAAACCTTGGATTTTGAGCGCGTAGAATTGCCTTTCCATTACTTGATGGGGTGGTTGGCGATGCACTACAAGTCTTTGCTGGGACCCGGGATAGCAGAAGATGCTACGGATGAAGATGCTTTCCTCTTCAAATGCCATCGCCAGTCTTGGGAATACAATACTATGCCGGTTTGTCGGAGGGCGCTGGCGAGGGTAGATGGGTGTCACCTTTTTGTGTCCGTTCCTCCTTTTTCTGATGAAGATGTGAGTAAGGTACACCTTGATGGTACTGGACCTCCTCACTTTCTATCTCCGGATATGCTCACCTGGTTGCGTAACATCCGTCCTGCTCATTTGGTTTATCGCAACCGCGATAGGGTGTACCTGGAGCCTTACCTACCTAGTAGGTTTTCTCGGCAGTTCGGTTATAGCCAGTTATTCCTTGATCATCCCAATCCTGGTTTGGGCTTCGAAGGTAGCGTTCTTGATGGCGTCAGGGCGTGGAATTATTATGATGCTTATCATACTCGAGCCAGCTTCTCGGTCCCTGATGCTCAGGCGCCAAGGGAAATTTTATACGTGGCTGCTTTGTATCATGTCATGGCGAACAAGCCTCCTATCAATTTCGATCCGAGTACCAGTTTTATCGTGGGTACAGGCTTAGAGGAGAAGCCAAAGGGGGCTAAGGCTAGAAAGCAACTAGCGCTTCAGACTCCTCTCCCTGAATCAGAACCTTCCGAATCGGCTGGGGAGGAAGATGACAGCGAAGATTCTCTTTTTGATGGAGGCGAAGAAGTAGCAGATCAATTGCTTTCCATCCCTGACGAACTGGCGGAGGGCCCATTGCTTTCTACAGAAGGTGGAAGAGTGAGGGAAGAACAGCTTCCGGCTGTGTCTAGTTCCTCACGTAAGCGAGTCAGGCACGAGTCTTCTGGCAGTGGTGCGACCTTTTCCGTGAAGAGAGCTGCCGTTAAATCTCGTGGATTGCTTATTACCGAAAGGGATGACAGTACCGATGCTACTCCGGAGGTAAGGCTAAATTGGATTTGTTTCTTTGTTGTAGTTCCCTTTTCTCTCGCAGATATGATTTAATCACTTTTCTTTGTAGGCGTCCGACGGACCGGGGTCTTCTGAACCATCTACTGCCTCCGAGGCTGATCCCGCCCTCGCTGTCTTAATCAACGATATGTGCGCCGCGGTCCTTTCTGCTGGGGCTCTCCCGGAGGCGGCTGGAAGTTCCCGGGTTGCTGAAGCATCAGCTCGGGGGAACAAAGGTTCCTCTGGGCCCGCCCCTGCGGTCGTTGAGCTTCATCGAGATGACACCGTTCTCAGTACCTCTTCTCCCGGGGACGACTCTCTGATTCCTGATTCGGAGGTTATTGGTGAGGAGGCTATGGTGGCTGTAAACGAACCTCAGACTCCGTACTCCTCCATTGGTAAGATAGGCCATATATTGACTACCGAAGGGGCTTATTCGCTCTATCAACATATCCTTCGGGTCAAGTTGATTCATGGTTGCCTTGGCCCTGCAGGTCCTGACCTTTTACCTCCCGCCGCGGATGTTCTCAGGGAGAGTTCGGTTGGCCATTATTCGGACGAAAGGAATGTTTCTTCTCCTCTCTCTCATGTTGAAGAGCCTCCTGCCGTCTCCGGGCAGACGGGAAGGGAGTTGGCAATGGTTTCCGCCTCGTCTTCTGCTGTTGACACGGCTCCGGAAGTCGACTTCTCGACCTTGTCGAGCATCCAAATCCTGCAGGCTGCTGAAGAGGAGTTGGCCGCTGTTCAAGCGTCTTTCCGTGCGGAGTTGGTTTCTCTGGTGGCAGGAGCGGCAGACTCCGTCGCGTCTTCTTCCGTGCTACCAGCCACACTCCCGCTGACACCGGTTTCCTCGGAGGCTCTGGGCGAGGTGACGCAGGATGTGGTTGACAGCTTTTATCGCCACTTAGGGAGGGGTATAAATGCTGCCGTGGACCGGGGGGTCCCTTTTTCTCTGTCTCTACGGGGAGCTCGGGGTCAAATTGACACTCTGAAGGGTCTTCCTGGCGGGCTGGGGTTAGCAGCGTTCCTGGAGCCTAAGCTGACAGAGGCTGACCAGCTTGTGACCCAACTGCTGGCAGTACGGCAGGCTGGTTTGCCTGTCACGATCGAACGAGAGCGGGGCTTCCTGGTTGCGGCTCGGGACAGGATCAAGCTCACTCGAGAAACTGCCGGACCGGCTGTGCAGGGGGATCTTGACAAGTTTTCCGCCTCCTATGACCGGCTGGGTCGTCGGAGTCAGGCTTGTAGGGCCCGGGAAGAGTCTACCTCTCGTGGAATAGCTGACACGAAGGAGCGAATTCTCGCGCTCCAGGAGGAGTTAGCCTTCTTAGAGTCAGAGCGGGAGGCTGCTCATGCAGAACATGAGTCGATTGCTCGGGAGGCCGAGCGGATTTTTCGAACTTCTGCCAACCTGGAGCGATCTTTTAAGAAGTTCGAGGACAACTGGCAGGCCCACGTTCATCTGGAGGACCCGGCGGTGTTGAACCAGGAAGCTGAGCGTCGAGCCAAACAGAGGTTTGAGCGGTCGGTCGCCTTGATAAAGGACCGCCTCACGGTGTTATGTGCCCCGGAACAGTGATCCGCCCTCTGTCTTCTTCTGCCTTTTTTTTTTTTCATATGTGTATATTTTTATTTGCAAGGGATGTGATCCCCAATGATGTAACCCTTTGATTTTTGGATAAATGAGCATGTTTTAACTCATCTTTTCTTTCTTGTATCGGCGTTCATGGAATCGGACTTGCTGGGGGATTATTTGTGGACCTGTTACCCTAGGCGTACCTTGGTTTTAGGTACGGATAACAAGTTTGATCAGGATGTCCGGGACAGCCATGACAAAATGGTCATGGATGTTCTCGGTACTGGGGAAAGGAATGCCGTAGAGTAGCTGGGCTCCCGGGGCATGGTAAGATGGTGGATTTATGCCAAGAAGCTTAGCAAGGGATATTTGTGGACCTGTTACCCTAGGCGTACCTTGGTTTTAGGTACGGATAACAAGTTGGAAGGAAGCCAGTCATATTTGCTCCGAGGTTACGAGGGCGTAGCAAACATGAGGGTTTTACCGTGAAATCTTCATACTCAGAGGTAATGAGAACATGGTAGGGGGAGACTTCACAGAAGACTTTTCTATAATCAATAGTGGTCAACAGAGGACGTTTGTGGTCAACAGAGGACATTTGTGGTCAACAGAGGACATTTGTGGTCAACAGAGGACGTTTGTGGTCAACAGAGGACATTTGTGGTCAACAGAGGACATTTGTGGTCAACAGAGGACATTTGTGGACCTATTATCCTTGTCGCACCCCGGTTGTGGGTACAGACAATAGGTTGAAAGGGAACCAACATACTTGCTCAGAGGTAATGTGGACATGGCAAATATGGTGATTTCTTCGACGGAGCCTTCCCACTCAGAGGTAATGAGGACATGGCAGGAGTGGGCCCAATGAAGAAGGGGTGCATAGAATTACTCAGAGGTAGGAGGACATGGAAGTTCTATGCGAGGGGGCGGTTTGTTTTTGGTGGAAGTGAAAACGACTCAGAGGTAATGAGGACATGGTCGTTTCGGAGATTAGTGGATCGATTACCCTTTTTGTGCACTGGGAGCACGGGTAGTGGATCATGAGGGAGGATCTCTTTCAGAAAGAAAGTTCAGAGGTATGATTATACGTGACTTACTATCTGAGAGAGTGACCGGAATGTAAGTACATAATTTGGATTTTCTAGAATATTGAGGAAATGAGAGTTCGGTGGCACCAGCGGGTGCATGGCTCGGTAATCTAAAATGTTGTGGATGTGGGTTCAGTGGTATCAATGGATACATGACTCGATAATTTGGAAAATGGTGGGTGCGAGTTCAGGGGTACTAAGAGGGTACATGACTCGATAATTTGGAGAATGTTGTCTAAACATAGTATTTCTTCAGAAACTTGCCGTTGACGGGCAACATAAGCAAGTCCCCATTCTGCTTGGCGAGGCGGTAGGCGCCGTTGGAGAACACGGTCTCGATGACAAATGGACCTTCCCATTTTGGCTGGAACTTGCCTGCGGTTTTGTGAGTCATGACCATTGGTCTCCGAACTGCCAGAACGAGATCGCCCACTTGGAATGTTCTGATTTTGACCTTCTTGTTGAAGGCTCCTGAGATACGTGCTTGGTATAGCTCGATCCTTTGCTGGGCTAGTAGGAGCTTTTCGTCTAAGGCCTCCAACTCTTGTAATCGACGTCGATAGTTATCATCCGTTGTCAATTGATGAGTGAGGGCGACGCGGAGTGAGGAAATCTGAGTTTCCAGTGGGAGGACTGCCTCACTCCCGTATACTAAAAAGAATGGTGTATTCCCAGTAGCTGTTCGAACTGTGGTGCGATAAGCCCATAAGCATTCGCCGAGCTTCTCGTTCCAGTCGCGTTTGTTGGAGGAGACAAACTTCTTGAGGAGTTTGATGATTGTTTTATTGAATGCCTCTGCCAACCCGTTTGCTGCTGGGTTATATGGTGTCGAAGCGACATTCTGAATGCGGTGCTTATCGCAGAATCGGTAGAATGCATGGCTTATAAACTGTGGACCATTATCATGGATGATCCTCCGCGGTAGTCCGAAGCGGTAGATGACGTGATGCTTAAGGAAGCTGATCACGTTTGAAGTCTTAACTTCTGTGAGTGGGACGGCTTCCGACCATTTGGAGAAGTAATCGGTGATCGCAAGTATGAAGCGATGTCCTCGGGAGGAAGGTGGGGTGATTGGGCCAATGATATCCATTCTCCATGCTTCGAATGGCCAGGATGCCACCGTTGGATGTAGAAACTCGGAGGGTTGGTGAATGAAGTCTGCGTGGACTTGGCAAGCCTTGCATTTTTTGGCATAGTCTATTACGTCTGCCACCATCGTGGGCCAGTAGTAGCCCATACGGCGAAGGCGGTCCTGTAGCTTAGGGCCAGGCTGATGGGCCCTACAGACACCATCGTGAGCTTCTCGTACAGCTTCTTTGGCTTCTGCGTTTGACAAGCACCGGAGTAATAATCCGTCGTAGGATCGTCGGTACAGCATTTTTGTCTCTGTGTTGTAGAAGAATCTGAGAGAACGCCGTCTGATGGAGGTGGCTTCCCTTGGGTTCTCCGGGAGGATGTCGTATACGACGAAGTCAATGAACGGCTGTCTCCAGTCTGGTGTTTCGTCGACCGTCCGGGCGGAATAGCTCGCCACGAATTGAATATTATTCTTGGGACAGACCAGTTCGTGGCCTATCACCTCAACCGAGTGATGCGCTTGGTTCGGCACTGCTAAGGAAGCGGCAAGGCCTGCTAGGGCATCGGCTTCGATATTTTGAAGTCTGGGGACGTGTTCGATGAAGAATCCCTCGAATGAGGAGATAATGTTGATTGCTATTTGGTGGTAGGGGATCATGTCTTCATGGCGGACTTCGTACGACCTCCGAATCTGATTGACGATTAATTGTGAATCGCCGTATGCTTCGAGATATTCTACACCCAGCTCCTTTGCGAGTTGGAAGCCAATGACCAAAGCGTTGTACTCGGCCACATTGTTGGAACAGGGTTCCATGAGAGAGTAGGCGCGATTGATCACTAGCCCGGTAGGAGAGATCAACACCACTCCGACCCCGACGACGATATTTCCCTTGGGTCCGGTTCTTGAGGCGCCATCGAAGAACATTCGCCATATGTTATCG
The DNA here is from genome assembly GCA_029216955.1 of Iris pallida. Classification (NCBI taxonomy): domain Eukaryota; kingdom Viridiplantae; phylum Streptophyta; class Magnoliopsida; order Asparagales; family Iridaceae; genus Iris; species Iris pallida. The sequence continues at coordinate 5,624,126 of JANAVB010016191.1, read as the reverse complement.
TGAGTGGCTGTATTCGAATCGGCGACCTCGTCTGGGATCTCTTCATAGATTATGGATGACTCCGATCCTAGGTGGGCTGCCAAAAAGTCTGCTAGGGCTTGACCCTTGACAGCCTTCTGTGGGACGAAGATCATATGATATGGGGATAGCAGTATTTCCCAGGTAGCGAGGCGAGAGCTGAGCCCCCCTGGTTTAGTCATGAGGACCCTGAGGGGATTTACCCGTGAGATCACATGTATGGTTTGTCCTGTAACATAGTGCCGCGTCTTTTGAATAGCGAACACTAAGGCGAGGCATTCTTTCTCCACGGCAGTGTATCGGTGTTCGGGCCCGACCATCATTCGGCTGAGGTAGTATATAGCCTGTTCGTGTCCTGCGTCGTTATTTTGTGCCAGCAGGGCACCGAGGCAGTGTTCCATTGCTCGTACATAGAGCAAGAATGGTTTTCCAGGGACCGGGGCCACCAGGACTGGAGGATTTGACAAATATTCTTTGATGTCGTCGAAAGCGCGTTGGCATTCTTCGTCCCATACGAATGAGACTCCCTTCTTCATGAGGTGTGTGAACGGCCGGCATCGTCCGGAGAGATTGGAAATGAACCTTCTGATATAGGCTAGCCTCCCTTGGAGGCCTCTAAGTTCGCGGAGATTTTTCGGGGGACCCATCTCCATTATTGCCTTGGTTTTCTCAGGGTCTACATGGATACCCCGTGCAGTGATGATGAAACCTAAGAACTTTCCGCTGGATACGCCCAAAAACGACTTTGTAGGGTTCATTTTTAGGTTGTGGGCTCGCATCAGGTCGAATACCGTTTTTAGATCTTGCAGATGATCCTCCTTGCGGCGACTCTTGACAGCGATGTCGTCGACGTAGCATTCCACTATTTTGCGCAAATGTTCTCTGAAAATGATACTCATAGCCCGCTGATATGTGGCACCAGCGTTCTTTAGACCGAATGGCATGACTGTGTAACAGTATGTGCCGATCGGTGTTCTAAATGATGTGTGCTTCTCATCGTCGGGGGACATCTTGATTTGATTGTATCCCGAGAATCCATCCATGAATGACATACGTTCGAAGCCGCATGTGTTGTCAATCATGATGTCCGTGATCGGGAGGGGAAATTCTTCTTTCGGACATGCCTCATTTAGATTGCGAAAGTCGATGCAGATTTGGATCTTCTCGTTCTTCTTAAGGACCGGGACTATATTGGCGACCCAGTCAGGGTGTTGCTCCTCACGGATGAAGCCGCTGGCTATCAGTTTGTTGACTTCGGCTTCGATCGCGTCCATGACGCCCGGGCGGAAGCGTCGTTGCTGCTGCTTGACTGGCTTTGCATCCGGCCGTATATTGAGTTTATGGAGAGCAATGTCGGGATCTAATCCCGGCATGTCTTCGTAACTCCATGCAAATACGTCAATGTATTCTCGGATGAGTTCCAGCAGTGATTCTCGTTCCTTATCTGTTAGGCTTTTACTGACGAAGATTGGCTTCGGAGAGGATTCGGTGCCGAGGTTGACCTGCATAACTTCGTCCTCCGTAGGAGGTTCTCTTAGCTCGAACCGCTTTTCCCATTGTGCGTCTAACTGTTGGGCCCACGGCTCAAGCTCGAGAATTTTAGGAATGTCCTCGTCTTCTTCGTAAGCGTCGGCAAATGCCATGTTGACTGATAGGACTTGTCTGAATACGTCTCCAATGCTTGTGTCTGAGTCGGAAGTTGGTGACCCGGTTGAGTGTGACTGCCAGTCGCATTCTTCATCTGAGCTTTCAGGGGTCGTAGTTGGCGTTACATACCCTAAACCGCATCGGATTTTGTTATAGTAGTTCCGTGGTTTGCCTGCCGGGGCTGGCGTCTTCAAAGGTAATCGTCGTCCAGTGCCGTAGTTCAGTCCTGGCGTTGTCTCTAGATCATACCCCTGTTTCTGCATGAGATATTTGGATTGAGGGCTATAGAGATACAGAGGCAGTCTTCCGTTAGCTGACCCGAAGTCGACTTCTTCCATGGCGAGGGGATGCGGGTTGTTCGTCCGGCCGAAGATGATTGGGTGGTCCCCTCCTTCGATTATTCGGTAAGCGTCTTCTACTGGAGTAAGTTGGATAGCGGTGTACACATTTGTCACCTGTGTATGTAGGTGAGTGCCTATACCGTGGTCCATAGCATACATTGTACATAGCTTGTTGAGTTCGATGTAATTCAAAGATAGCCCTTTATTGATAAAATAAGGTATCTTCTCGAGAGGGATTACATCATCCGCGGAAGGGGTATCGGAGTGGGCAGCCACATACTTGGCTAATTCTGGTTCTCCTTCGGCCACCCCCTGTATAAATGAAGACTGGGAGAGCGACCTAGTCAGCTTGATCTTTAGGGGCTCGACCGGAGGAGCAGGTCGTGGAGTTGTTGGTGGACTAGCAACCCCCAGCTTGGCATCTGACGTGGGGCGAGAAGTGGCTGGTTTGCTGGAAGTGTCAGACCTCGCGTCGGGGTGACGGCCCTTTTTAGGAAGACGTATCGTGAGCGGTCTGTCGGAGGGATTGAGTTTCTCTGCTTGGAGCTGACCGACTCTCGGTAGTCTAATGGTAAAAGGTCCTGGTGTGGGTCTCGGCACTTGGCCAGACCTCGGCAGCCGGATCCTCATCTGCTCTTCTTGCGCCGATAGACTGATTGCGTCCTTACGCAGAGTAGCCGTAAGGGGTGCAGAACTGCCCGGTTTGCGAGCCTGGAGATGGATTGTCAGGGGTTCTTCTGATCTTGTGGTCGTCTTGGTGTGAGCTTGCACCTCCTCTTCGACCAGATGCTTCTTTGATTTTTCGTAAAGACAGGAGTCTGAGTAATAAGATTCGACCCCCTTGAAGGGATCGATATCAGCAAACTCTATCCTCACGAAGCCGTGCTTATCGACATATTTGAAGCACTGGTGTAGCGTGGAAGGCACGATCATGTAATCGTGTATCCAAGGCCGCCCCAGAAGGATATTGTAAGAAGTGTCGGCATCTATGACGTAGCAGGTAACTTCTGATTGGAGATCGCCAATCTGACATTTCAAGCGAATCTTCCCTATTGGGTAGCTCCTGCCCGAATTGAAACCGCTAATGGCGGTGCTTGTAGGCGTCAGGCGATGTATTGGAATGCGAAGATGATGTAGCAGACCCTTCGGAATGATGCTTATGGAGGACCCGGGGTCAATGTGCATTTGGTCTACCTTTACGTCGCCGATGTATCCAGTGTAGTACAATGGACGATCGTGCAGGTTAGTTTTGATGAGCATATCCTGCGGAGAGAATACGATATTGTGCATTGCACCTGTATACGCACTATCTTGGAGATCTGTAGGCTGATTATCTCCCGTGAGGTTGACCTGAGCCAAGTATGCGTCGGCATTTTGGAGCGCCTCACTTAGAGCTGTGCGGACATCTTTTGAGAGTCTCAGGAGTTCGTATAAGGACAATTTGGCCGGTGTGTTAGCCAATTGCACCAAGATGTCGAAGTTATAGGGCCTCTCCAGCCCCTGAGGTGTCTCCTTTCGGAGAGATTTGTCGAAGCGAGTCTCCTTCGGCCTAGGCTTGTCGGTCGTCGAAGGCTGAGCCGGTCCCGGAGTATCAGCGTTTGTGGGCTGCTGATCATTAGTCGGATTCTCGGCCACTGGTTGGGCTTGTGCTCCAGATCGGGTAGTGATGGCTGAGACTTCCCCCTCCTCTGCCGAGGCGGTGCGGCATGATCTGACCTTTCCACTTTTCTTTTTAGAGGATAAAGTGGGCTGAGTCACCTCATGGACTAGGTCCGGATGGACCCACATGATCTTCCCTCGTGATGTGGTGAGGGGTATTAGGCCGGGAGTTTGATCACGGGCAGGCGGAAGGTTAGTGATTTCCATTGTTGCCAGAGGGATGGGCATGACACCGTCTTGAGTCTCTGTTGGAGGGAAATTGCCGAATTGTACGGACACCATGTTGGCTGCTACGGTTACCTCCTCGAAGTCGATAGCCAGAGCGTTTGAATCGATGAGGTTCTGGATATAGCGTTTCAGTTGGTAGCAGTCGTGTGTAGCATGGTGGACGTAGCGGTGGTAATGGCAGAACTTCGGATTTTCCAAATCAGCAGGCCGAGGTTCCCGCCTTGGTGGAGGAAGCTGAATTCTATCTCCTTGTATAAGCATGTCCAAGATAGGCTTGACGTGGCCGTCTTCGAAAGAATAAGTGATTTGAGGCCATTGTTTGTCCGCTGGCTGTTGCTCGGGCTTCTGGGCTGTATCGGTCACCATGGCCTGCTTGCCTTTGTTATCTCGGTTGGAGGGGCTACCCCCATTGTCGTTGCTGGCGTTGGGACGCTTTCCCTTGTTCTCTCCCTCTGAGATATGCAACCCCAGTTGGCGAGCTTTCTTCAATCGTTCCTCGGCACTTGTAGCGCTGATGATAAAGGCCTTCCAGTCCTTGAATTGACTTTCGCCCATCCAGAGACTAATTGTTGGGAGTAGTCTCTTTTGGCAAATTTCAATCAAGGAAGAGTCCGGGTTGCCAGATGGTAACTTCATTGCGGTTTGACGAAACCGCTCAATGTAATTCCTTGTCAGCTCTTTCTCTCCTTGGACGACGTCCATGAGGGTAGACATCATGACGTCCTGTCCTACCTCATAGAACCTCTCCAAGAACAAGCGCTTGAAGCCAGCGAAGGAGTGGATGCAATTATCTGGCAGGTTGCGGTACCAATCAAAGGCGACTCCTTCCAGTGCCCCAATGAATAACCGTGTGAGGATGGCGTCCTCATGGGGCAGATGGTCGGTAGTGACCTCAAAGTAAGTGATGTACCGGCTTGCTGAAGTCTTACCATCATATGGGTTGATATTGAACGGCTTATATCTTGGAGGAAAGGGCACATCCCTCCATTCAGCTGGGTATGGTTGCCGTATTCTGAGGTCTTGAGAATTTTCTCGGGCGTGGAACATCGCTCGAAGCTCCTGAACCTCTCTCCTTACCTCTCGGGCCTCATCTGTCGCGGTAGGGGTCGTTATCTCGGGAGCATTATTGCCCGGGTTTGGTGCCGCTGAATTTGAATCTATGTTGTTCGTGGGACCCGTGCTTGTCTGACCAGGTGTCACTCCCTGCAGAGTAGGAAGTGCCGCTTTGATCTCATCTACGGACTTGACCAAGGCGTGCAGTATGGCCTCCAAAGTGTCGATACGTTGGCGATCGCCGGAACCACCTTGGCTGTTGTCTGTCATGAATACCGTCCTCACGTGAGGAGTGACAGAAGGAGAGGTGGCGGACGTGCCCTCCGAGTCATACTCATGCATCGAGAAATCATCGGGATATGTGGGGATGTTCTCTTCAGGTTCGGACTCGAAAGGAACAGTACCCCCAGCTTCAGAACTTGCTTCATTTAGGACGTCCTCGAGGGCGTCGGTATCTGTTGTATCCGTCGGAGGATTTGCTTCCTCCAGTCTGTCTTCTTGGAATGTCGGGTTGTCGTAAAGGTTTGGAGGAGTGCTACCCCCAGTTCCGACGACCCCCAATGACGTAGATGGCGAACTTCCTACTGTAGCAGTTTTCGTCTTTGAACGGGTGTGTTGGAAGACTCCAGTAGAGGATAATCCTTTAGACGACGGCTTCTTAGCTGCAATAGTTGACATCTTTGGGCTGGAGATGCTTGTCTTCTTCCCTCTCCCCTCCACGGGGACTTTTCGCACGGAATTGCAGGAGGCAACGGGAGGTGCCTCGTCTTCCGAGCTCGGATGTTGTAATCTTTGGAAGACGGATGGCCGGTCTTCTGTTACTGCCGTGTTGTTGCAACAGCAGTTGACGATAATCTGGGTGCAGTGACGTCCCTGTGAGGACTCTCTTCACGCTGAGGCTCCTTCTCTTTCTTTGCGTTTGTGGAGGATAGCTTCACGCAGGTCAGAGGAACCACTTTGTCCGTTTGCCGCCGGGGGCTGGACTCGAGTGGTTTTATACAACTTCCCGTCAGAGGCCCGCGTGATACTCAGCAGGACGCCCCGATAGTCAGAGGTTGGGGCAGCTGTCTGGACTTGATGAGTCCCCGCTGCCCTAGACTTTTTCTTTTTAGCACTTGTGGGTACGTAATAGGAAGAGTCCACATTAGGTATCACAGAGTCTGGATTCTCATCCAGCGAGTGATCAAAGTTAGGACCGCATGAGAGTCGGTCGAAAACTGATCGAGAGAAGCGCGGTAGAGGCGCTATGCGGCTAGCGTTGGGTACCGTGCAGGCTATCTGCATGCGACTGTCTTCTGTTGTGGGACGAGTTCTTATGCGGTTAGGAGTCACGGCCGTGTAGGCTGTCCGCATACGGTTGGCATCTGTGGCCGCATGGGTTTTCTGCAAGCGGTTGACTTTACTAGCCGCATGAATCTCATCTATGCGGTTGGGAACTGTAGCTGCATAAGTTATGCGGCTGACAGCAGTGGCCGCATAAGTTTTCTTTGTGTGGTTGACGGTTGTGGCCGCATGGATTTTCTTTCTGCGGCTAATACCCTTCTGCGGTTCAGGTTGAGCAGAGACCCTCTTTGCCCCTGCAAGTCCAGCATCATAGTATTTTCTTCTGCCGGACTTGGGGGCAGCAGAGGTGTCTGCGATCTGAAGTGGGGCCGCAGGAGAATCTTTCTCACCGTCTTGAGCGACCGAGGGTATCCCATTGAGGGCTTGGGGAGGAGCAAATGACTTTGGCCTCCACTCTTTGCGAGCCTTCGTGGTGCGGGTGCGTTTCTGGACCGGGCCAGCGTTGCCTTCAGAGAGCATCTCTTCGAACGCCTGTTGGTCGAAGCGGACGACCATCTTCTGTTGTGTGGAGCCAAGTTTGGCTGCATCCGATTGCGTCACCAACTCCTCAGCCGTGGAGAAGTTAGTCCCCAGCAGAGTCGCCATCGTGTTTGCCATTGATTGTAAAAAAACAGAACAATTATCGGAGGACTGAACTTAGACTCACAATACAAACTCGCTCGTACAAAGAAAGCCTAGGGACGAAAACCTAGGTACAGCAGACTAAGTACGATTGTTTATTTTTGATTCTGGGGGGTGACGATAGAGGCTCGGGAAAGCGACGGCCGCTCTGCCTTACTCCTTGGACGATCAGTATGCAGCCTTGGCTCGGGGAAGATCTGCTTGGCGTTGACGAAGAAAGGCTCTTCTTACTCTCCTCGGGTGGCTCTCCTGGCTTCTCTCTCTCTGTGAGTATCAAGAAGAAAGGGGGGAGCTCTCTCTGTGTAGATCTCTCTCTTCTTAGTTTTTTTTATTCTTTTGTTGCCGACCTCTCTCTCCCTCTTCTTCTTTTTTTTTTGCATGGGGAGGATGCTGGCTATTTATAGGAGTGGGTGTGATCATTAGGGTTTGCTGATGATTATCTGTTTGGAATGTCGGCGCTTCCTTCATTCTATCTGAGCCCTTGATCCTGATCATAATGAATCTCGGCCACTAATGCTGATAGCACCAAATCTTATGAGCAGTTAATGCTGACTGCTTTAAATCCTCGTGATTGATTATGCCAATATTTGATTGCTCGCCACGTGTCCTATTGGCTTGATGATAAATGATATGCCCTGATCTCGGCAATTATGATAATGGTGTCAAATATTCTTATTGGGATTCGGTTGAATCTTCAATGCCACGTGTTTTAATTGAAGGTCCTGCCAGGGCCGCATAGGATGGCCAATACTTGAACCGCAGAGAGATACTCTTCATGAGCCGCATGAGTCAATGCCTCATCGAGCCGCAGGGGACGAACTTTCCGTGAGCCGCATATGCGTAGTCTCTGCGAGCCGCAGGGGACGAACTTTCCGTGAGCCGCATATGCGTAGTCTCTGCGAGCCGCAGGGGACGAACCCTCCATGAGCCGCATATGCATAGTTTCTGTGGGCCGCCTGAGTTAACATGGTATTGACCCGCATAGACCGGGCTAATGGGTGGACCGCATATGGCGGATTCCTGTTAATCATATTAGAGTGATTCCTCGCTGAGCCGCATGAAGCTGTTCTCTACCCGAGCCGCATGAGACTTTTGCCACGTGGCCATCTAGGATTTCTGACAGATCGGGTCAGAGATTGTCTTCTTTCCCCGAGGAGTCTGTCATTATGGCAGAGCCATTATGACGCTTTATGTCAGAGACGTCGCAGCCGTCGAGTCGTGTCACAGCATTAAATGAGGCCATTACTCCCGTAGCCAGCTGTGGGGGGATCACACGTGGCGTCAATTCAGCCGCATGTTCCTGCTGAACCGCATATATCCCCGAACCGCATGAGTCTGAGGGTCTTCTTTCGGGCCGCATGGGGCAACTCCAGTTATGAGCCGCATAGGCTTGCTACCCAAAGCCGCATGGGCTATCTATGCTTTTATTCTAATATTTTCCATGCTTCTACAACCGGACATGCAATTTCTTGGATTTTAAGCTCAATGGACATCCGTTCCGCTCCTACTGAGGCACACCACCTTGCGTGGAGAAGTTTCACTTGTGACAAAGAGAAGAAATCATTGTCCGTCTTCACCAGGGCCATCACAGACAACTGCCTCCAACGTTGATCGACAGCATCTACTGGAATATGAATGGATTCACAGCGATATTCATTAATCTGATGTGCACAAGGGAGGCCCAGTGTATGTCGATATACACACCCCCAAACCTCGGGATCAAACCCGACAAACTTTGACCTTTCAATCTCATCAACTATTAAGGCCAACGCCTTGTGAGATACAACGCGCATTAAAGCATCTATGAGTACTTCCTTTCTATGCTCATGCTTGACTATATTCAAACTCATATCAAATGATGCCTTAATTTCATTCACCGTCCGGTCTACTGATAAATGTATAGCTTGCCAAACAGAGACAATGTCACGACCCGGTCCCAATTACTTGGGACGAATCGGATCATGCCCAGCCTGTACCGTTGTTGAGACGGCGACAGTAAGCTGTTCAGTAGCAGGTAACCATACAACAACACTATATTTGTCACAACTCAAAATTCGGAAATTTAAAACTTTATTAAACTTTTACAATGGAATGAAAGATACAACTTAAACCATTTTCTACATACATCAAGAAGAAAAAAGAACTCTAGGCAAACAGCTCATCAGTCTCGAAATCTTCGTCTTGCGATCGCGGAACAAAGCCTCATCAGTGATACCTAAAATGTTGGGTCTCCAGTCAGGAGGGAGCAAAGTACAATTCATGCTAATTTAACAATTGAAATAATAATAGAATTATGCACTTTTAAACAGTTTTGAAAATCAACTAAGCATTTACAGTTTTAAAACAGTTACAGTTTCTGTGATGTGAATAGGCAATGAATATGACCGGCTTGGGTTGTACAGTTGTATCATATTGATACGATATGGCTTATCCCCGTGTGTATGAGGGGTAAGCTAACACAGTCAGTATACAGTTTTGGATGTGGTCATACTCATTACACTACTCCCCCAGTCCCCAATAGTTACAGTAGTTACAGTCAGTGCTCTCAGAGAGAGTTCCGTATTGCATCGTGGTTTAAACTTGCATTAAAACGATTACTAAATAATTGTAAACTAACACAAAATCTACTTGCCTTTGTTATTGTGACTGGATCGAGAGTCTGTACCGGGAAACTAGGTCAAACACTTCCTCGAAATCCTACATTTGAGATTTCAGACTTAGAAACAATATTCAACCCATATCTAGATGTGCTAGGTACAATCTCTAGTTTTTGTCCTAATCAATTTTAATTCTTTTAATTAACAAACACAGAAAACACGATTATTTGGTGCGTTGATTTAATACGAGGGAAAATGATCATTTTAACTTTGAATTTGGAAAACATCGTCGCTGCCAGATTATTTTAGAAAAACTCGGTATTTTCTATAAATATAAATATAAAACTAATTTTCTTATTTTAGTGAGAAAACTCGTGATTTTTAATTATTAATAAACTTGTCAATTTTAGGTGAGAAATATTAATTAATTTTTTTATACGAAGATACTTTTTAATCATTTTAATCGTTAAATAATAAAACACGAAAAGCCAGAAAATGACAGGAAAACCTAAGCTATTACAGTTACAGACCAGCCAGCTGGGCTTATGCCCATTACAATTTATTTACATAAATTGAAATAAGATAAACTGCCGTTAGTCCTAAACTGAAATAGAAATTAAATAGAAAACAGAAAATAAATAATAAAAATAAAGATAAATAGTAAGTCTCAGATAATGGTCCGATCCTCATCTTGGCTAATTGCCTCAACATCCGGGCGGGATCGGTATCGTTTGCACTTAGCCGGGTCCATTGACCGATACGGTCGTCACCCAAAAATCAAATATCGAATAAATTCCGAAAATCATTTTAAATTCGTTTTGAAAATAAATTCAGGATTTACGGAAAAATCGGGCAGCATCTCCTCTGTTTTTGGTCAACCCAAAAACTGGGAAATGGCGCCGATAATTTTCTGCAAGTCCCAAACCAGGAAAAAACCCGCATTTATATATATAAAATATCCACAACCAATCCACAGCATAATCGGGACGACCCGAAATAATTTCGGAAGTCCGATTCCAAATCCACAAATCACAGAACTTTCCCGAAAAAATTCGGAGAACTAAAACATACCACAAATCCATTCCCAAAATATTTCGGGAATCTAAAATAACTCACAGGACTTTTCCGAAAGTCCCGGAAATTACGACGTCGCTAAAACCGAATTCCCAAAGGAAATCGGGGACCATTTCATCATCGACAAAAAATAGCGGGACAGGGGGTTATACCTCGGATTGTTCGGCTAGAGCTCTCAGATGAATAAATAGAAAGAAAAATAGTCCAGAACAGCGACAAATCCCCAAAATCAGCGCTGGAACCAGCGTCGACGACGACGAACGCCGAAGAATTCGGAATATAGGGCACGACCGGGGGAAACAGCAGGGAAATCTCGCCAAAGGGAACTGACCAGGGCGCTACAACGAAGAACGGGCGCGGCCAGGGGCAGCATTGACCGGCAGTAACGCCAAGGGATGCTCGGCGTCGGGGGAAACGGCCGGGGAGAGCCGACGACAGGGGCTGTCGGCGGGGCGCCGGCGAGACAGCGGGTCGGCGGTCGGGGAACACCGCACGAAGGGCTGCGGGCGGCCGACAGGGTCGCCGGAGGGGCGCGCCGGTCGGGGCTAGGGCGGCTCGGCCGCGAGGGACAGGGGGAGCGAGTCGCCGGAGTTGGCGGAGAAGCTCGCGGGCGGACGCGCGAGGGGCAGGTCGCCGGCGGAAGTCGGCGTGGGCGGCCGAGGGTCTCTGGCGGGGTGGCGTGGTCGGCCAAGGGGCTCCGATGGTCGGCCGGAGACTAGGGCTCGGGTAGGGGTAGGTGGAGGGAAGTTGTTCCACTGAGAGAAAATGAGGAGGGAAGTAGTTGTGAGAAGTAGTGAAGGGGAGATGAGTGTTCTGTGGGGAGAAGGAAATTAATAAGGAAGGGTGGTTGTGAACGTGTGTGGTAAAGAGGAGAGTGGGGAGAGAGAATTAATGAGGAGTTGAGAATGTGAAACGAGGGGTTGAGTAATAAAGGGGCTCGTGAGTGAACGTTGGGGGTCTGTGGAGACGTGTATGGAAGAGAGGGATTTGAGAGGAGAGTAAAGAGGAACGGTTACCAATTCGTGTATGTGAGGTGCTGGTCTTACGGGACCAGCCAACATGTGTATTATATTTTTTTTTAAAATTTATTAGAACCATAATAAATCAGATTTGGTAATAGGAAAAAGGATTGGGCTCAGGCCTGGGTCTGGGTTCGGACTCGGGTCTGGGTCTGAAATCCAAAAGCCATGTTAATTCATTATTTTCGAAATCGTTTGCACTCCAAAATATTTAATAATAATAATAATAATAATAATAATAATAATAATAATAATAATAATAATAATAATAATAATAATAATTTTACCAATAATAATAATGATAAAACACCATTTAATAATTAATTACAAACTATGGGTTTCACAGACAAAGTTGCCGAGAGATGATTTTAGGTGCCTCTTCAATAAAGAGTGTAGTCCTTCGACATGGTTGGTAGTTTTCGTACCGTAATGCTTCACCACATTCGACCATGCTAAGACGAATTATTCTTTGTACGGTTCAAGACATGTATCTTTGATGTAACAAATGCATGTCGGCTCCCTCGTCTCCCACCTTTGCTTGAACAAGTACCATGCGGCATCGTAACTGGCAATCTTAGAGGCTCGCCACACACAATTCTAATCATTGTAGAATTCGTCAAAAATCTGCATGTCGATTTTACTATCCTCCTTCCGAAACTTCAACTTACATTGGACTTGAATATTACGATTGACATGCCAAGTGATGTATCTGCTTGAGGAAAAATAATGCGAATAGCATTAACTAGGACATACTCTCTGTCGGTAACAAATACCGACGGCTCTGTTTGACCAGTGTAAAGTGTTTTCAGTTTCTCCAACGCCCATGTGTAGTCTTCAAGTTTCTCACTCTTCATGAAGCAAAATGCCACTGAAAATATTTTCCAAGTAGAGGTGAACCCGACAACATGAAAGAGAGGCATCTTGAACTTATTGGTCTTGTACGTGCAATCAAGGATTAACACGTCGGCTAAAGACCTGGCCAAACTTGTGCAATCGGGATGAGCCCAAAATATTGAAATTACTTCATTACTCTGGGGATGTCTTCTATGGAACTCAACATAATGATTGTCGGCAAAAAACTTGAGCACTTCTTGTATCGCCATTCTTGATTTCGTCCGGACAGCGTTTGAAGAAGATAGGGCGTTGTATGTTGACTTCATTATAGACTTGTTCTTCTCATCTACATGTCGTATGACAGAATATATTTGTCTCGGTACAACTCTGGAGGTGGACAAGTCTTCGACTATCTTCTTCTCTGTATTGTTCAACCGTCCGACATACGGATGACCCAATAGTGTCTCGACAATCTCATGGTTGTGGGTTCCATTCTTCACTTCTACTGTCCATTTCTCTTCTTCTTCGTTTCTAATATGTATCGTGAATGGACAACCACATTTCCTCGTTCCAACATTTCTTCTTGGAACTTTACTTTGGATAACTGTGTTTTTCTTGTGCGTTCTGAACACACCACCTCTTTTACAGCCAACCACCACAGTTTGTCGTCCCGGTCGATTTTGGGCCGATCTGGATATCACTAGAACTATGTTATTTTTCCGTCCAACTTCTCGACACCAATGTACCGCACCCTCGCTTGATTCAAAACATAGATCGGTCCAGAATAAATGGGCTACATTGACTGTAATTGGAGCCGGTACTGCAAAATCGAAAGATCTCAACTCCTACAATAAAACTTAAAAGTTAGTACAATTAGACAATATCCTAAAGCAAATAGGTTTCATAGATTAGGACCGTGCATAAGATTGGTGTCCATAAATAGCAAATTATGTTAATAGCAAGACCGTCTTATGTACAGCAATTGGTGTCCATAAATATCAAACACCTTTACTGACTAAAACTTTGCATTCAGGTATCACAGACTAGGACTGCCAGAGTGGTGGCAGTCCTTCACATAAGAAGGACTGCCAGGACCCTGGCAGTCCTACATATGTGTAGGACTGCCAGGGTCCTGGCAGTCCTTCTTATGTGAAGGACTGCCACCACTCTGGCAGTCCTACTCTATGATCGGGACTGCCTCACAACACGAATTTTAACCCGGTGATAAGTTAAAATGTAGTTACCAAGAGGGCTTCCGATGCATCAAAGTGGTCTTCGGACGTTGCGAAAACGTGTTCTTCGGACGTGGCTGGAACATTTGATGATCCCGGTTGTTCCATGTTCAATATTTTTCTACATTAAACACATAATTCAACTTTTATATGTGAAATTCTTGTTTACAACATTAAACATATATTAATTCGATGACTTACCAATAAATGGGAGAAGTCAATGACCTAGAGTTGAGGGAGAGAACAATTTGAAAAAAATGTAGGAAGAAAAGAAATGAGTTGGAGTTTAAATTCTTTGACCTAGAAGAAGGAAAGAAGAAAAGAGTTGAGGGAGAAAAGAAAAGAGAAGAAGGAGAGAGAAAATGAAAAGAAAAGTTGGTATTTATACCTTTGCTTGGGCTAGCCCCAAGTAAAAAAAATTGATGGCGAACTTGTAATATTTTTGAACTATTTTGGGCTAGCCCCTAGCAAAAAGGGTGGTGCCCCTAGAAAAAAATCCTTATATATAGTTTTAGGCCTCGTTTGGTTCGTGGAATCTCCGGATTGGAAAAGAAAAGTGATTACTTTCCTATGTTTGGGTGCCAAAGGAATTGAGAAGGAAAGGAAAGTAATTCCCAAAAGAAAAATTAGGGGGAAAAGTGATTCCATCCATTCAATCAAGGAATCACATTTTCACATTAAAATAATCACTTTCCTTTCCAAATTGTTTGACATTTCCAAACATCGGAAAGAAAAATCAATAGAAAATAAAATTCTCCAAAGGAAAGAAAATGACAAAAAAATGATTTCCTTTCTCTTCCATTCCGCGAACCAAACAAGACATTATTGTAAAATGTCAACTCAGTTGGCTTTTTATTTTTGAATATGTAAATAATAAAAAAAAATTTATGTTCTAGTTCTACACAAATATGCAAAAGTTCTCACAACCGACTCCAATTTTGTCTGTTTCTATTGGGTCTGAACTCTGAAGTAAAGAATCACATGGGCTGCCATGTAGGAAATCAGACAACTGACGAGAGGAACTCGTAGCATGTTCCATTGTTCCACTGAAGTGAGAAGAGTATAGGGAGTTCATTATTGGGCTGCTTCAAGTTTCATTTTAGAACCATGAATGTCACATGCTTATAATATATATTTTGCAACCTTCACCTCGTCAAAGAATGCAAAGGTTTTCTGTAGCAGGAATTATAACATGATCAATGATCTTTAGTTGAGTCCAATTGTCAATGGGAATTACAGGTCCTTTCTTTGAACATGTTTATATAGCAAGTCAGATTTGAATTGCTTTCCACACATTACTTGATAGTAGTTGCGAAAACCAAACCTTGAGACTAATTAATTGAATCTGTCACTATATTTCCTTTATTGAGATTTCACCATTTGTAGAGTATAACAAATCCAAGGTTCCAAACGAGGTCCCGTTCTGCGTGGTAGCAGGACCACTAGGGGATTGGCTCCGGGTGTAGGTAGGGTCAAATACACACGAGACACGCAAAATACATACTCCCCCCCTAGGGCTGCAAACGAGCCAAGCCGAGCCAAGCTTTTGTAAGCTTAAGCTTGAGCTTGGCTTGACTAGAATTTATCGAGCTCAAGCTCGAGCTTGATAATTTTTTTTATTTTAGAGCTTGAGCTTGGCTCGCGCTTGTTTATATTAAGCTTGAGCTTGGCTTGGTTTGAGCTCGAGCTTGGCTTGATAAGCAAGCTTGATTCAAACTTGATAAACAAGCTTGATAAGTTCAAAATCAAGCTCGTTAAGCTTGATTTTAAGCTTGCTCAACTTTATTTTAAGCTTAACAAGCTCGATTTCGATTTAGTTAGGTTTGAATTCATGTACCTGTAATATTAATAATATATTTATAAAAATTTAATCAAAAAAGTATCTTAATATCAATTATTAAAGACATATAAATATATAATGCACACAAATATATATATAATATATATAAAATTAGAATTCAACAAAGAACAAACGAGCTTCTAAACAAGCTCCTAAACGAGCCAGCTTGCGAGCTCAAACGAGCCGAGTACTTCTAAGCTTGAGCTTGGCTCGTTTATTAAACGAGCTCGAAAATGAAAATTGAGCTCAGCTTGTTTACTAAACGAACCGAGCTCAAACGAGCTTTTATCGAGCTGAGTTTCGAGCAGCTCGTGAACGGCATGGCTCATTTGCTGTCACGCCCCAGAACCGGAATACCGGAGAGCGGGGGCAGACATAGCCAGCTACGCAATTCCAAAGTACGTTAATACTCTGAAATCACGTATAAGCTGTCAAGACATGGGGGTTACTCTACAAGCCATCAGTCAATCCTATGGTTTAACAATCCTAGGTATCTCAATCACAGGCAATTATACAAGAGCAAAGAGTACGATCATCATACATACAATAGTAAAGCGTCCCGAACCATATACATGACTGATCATGAAGCCAGTACCACAGAACTGAGGACTAGCTAGAGTATTAGTCATACATGATAAAGACTAGCTATAGTCTAGAATACACATATCATGTTTATGCCCGTAGGCTACAATATCAAGGAAAATACCAAAACACGAGCTAAACACGTGCTCGGGGCCAGACGTTACAAGAAGAGAATTTACATATCAGTGGGAGAATGAAGAAGAAACCCACTGAGGCACTCTGGTGCTCCGGCTGGTCACCGTCAAGTAGATGGTGCGGTAGATCCTTCGGGCTCTTCTATTAGAACCTGGCCATGCAAAACCAGTGGGGTCAGACCCCAAATAGCAAGTACCACAAAGGAGGCCGAACTATGAACTTAAAACCAGCAATCATTAGCAATCAACAAGCAGAGAAAGCAATAAGTAAGGGAGGATCGAGATTCGTGCAGTACCAATGCACTTATCCCGAACGTAGAAAAATAGTAAGTAAATCATCATTTGACATAAGGTAAACTGGAGACCATGCTAAATAAATAGAACCAGGCAATATACGAAGAGAGGACGAAGGCACTGTTCCGGAAGCCAGGTTACAACCCTTAAACCAAACAAGGACCGAGATTGTAACCCTTCACCTGAACAGAACTTGGTCTCTGATCATTTATTGCTAGAGGTGACAATCATTAAAGTGAAAAGGAGAGAGAGTACGATGATAAAAGTGACAATGAAGAGTACAATACGCTAGAGTGACAATAGAGTTCAATCATCATA
The DNA here is from genome assembly GCA_029216955.1 of Iris pallida. Taxonomy (NCBI): domain Eukaryota; kingdom Viridiplantae; phylum Streptophyta; class Magnoliopsida; order Asparagales; family Iridaceae; genus Iris; species Iris pallida. The sequence continues at coordinate 5,607,291 of JANAVB010016191.1, read as the reverse complement.
GTAACAATCTGGAGTGTCAATCATTCAATCATTCTGGTACAATCTTACAATCAATCACTTCTAGAAAATACTATACTGGACTAGACTCCATCCAAGCATTCACGGCCAATTATTGTCTACGGCTTTCTACATTAACTAACTAGGGTTATCACAATCCTAGTTACTAGTAAGATGCAATGAGATGCTCCAAGTAGTCACAGGCCCTGCAGCTATCCAGGTTATCCAGGCAATCATTATAGTGACAATTTAGAGAGTACAATCATTAAAGTGACAATAGAGGGTGCCCCACGTAACAGTGGGCTGGAAATGTGCCCTACTCGTCGGCAGGCTACAAGTCCAAACATTTGCGGCCGGGATAACGGGATCGCCTGTAACTGGGAAACATCTCTTCATGTCTAGTGAATTATTCTAATTATTAACCTTAGTCCATTTCAGTATGTACTCCTGAACGTGGTACTCAGGAGTCCCCTCCTAGACATGATGCAAGACAGGACTGAATTAGTTGTACAAGCACAATCACCCACGGTGTCCGGGTTATTTATACAGGTCATGTCATGTCAGGTAGCCGTCGCAACAGCATTTCAAGGAGTATCATGTCAGGTTTATCATATCAAGAGTGCGCCACGGCGGGCCACTATCATGTCATTATCATGTCAAGTTTACTGGTCAAGAGTGCGCCACGACGGGCCACTATCAGGTCATGTCAGGTCATTAATCAGGAGTGCACCACTACGGATCACTATTGTGTTTAGGGTACATGTGCCGGACAGTATAGTACAAGCATTCAATTAGGAGACTCAAGTTATGCTGAGGTTACAAGACACAAGTCATCAGTAAAGATCAAATAACAATAGAGAAATAATAATAGTAACAATAATTAAATAGCTGGACAAGGCACAGGAAGGAGTCCTGCGGCTCAGGGTCACTATCAAGTCATGTGTAGCAGGTCAAGTTATCAGGTCAAGTTATCATGCATGTCAGTTCTTGGTCACACCATGCCAGGTACAATTGTCATTTCAGTCATGCCAATCAAATCGTGATTTATCAAATGTGTACTCCGTAGGAACTCAAGTTACAAAAAGAGCCACAAGACTTGGATATACAAAAATAAACAAAATATAAAATACAGGACATGACAGAGCCATGCGGCTCGGAAAAGGCTGGCTCATGCGGCAGGATTAATCAGATGCATGCGGCTGAATTATGGGGTTCATGCGGCTCATGAAATCTGAGTCCATGCGGCTCAGGGAATGAGCAGGGTCCTATGCGGTTCAGGGAGTCCCAGCCTTATGCGGCTGAAGGGGGAATCGGGCTTATGCGGCTGAGACAGCACATCCCATGCGACTCAGGGAGATGGGTCTCATGCGGCTCAAAGAAAGAGCCTCATGCGGCTGGGTCAATCAGGGTCATGCGGCTCAGGACGGGTCAGGGTACATGCGGCCTCGAGATGATACGGGTTCATGCGGCTCAGGAATGTGGCGCATATGCGGACAGGGGATGAAGGGGGTTCATGCGGCTAAGGTAGACGGAGTCCATGCGGCTCGGTTTATGCCGAAGCCTATGCGGCTGGGTCAATACAAGAACTCATGCGGCCAGAGGAAATACAAGTTCATGCGGCCAGGGAGACGAGGGCGCATATGCGGCTAGGATCACATGCGGCCAGGAGAGACAAGGGCGCATATGCGGCTAAGTGGGGAAAAGTCCATGCGGCTGGGAGAATACTTGCCGCATGAAATGTTCATGCGGTCAAGTCAAGCCCATGCGGCCAGAACTATCGTATGAAGGCTCATGCGGCTCAGAATCACTTGCCGCATGAAGTATTCATGCGGTCAAGTACTCTAGCACTGTTCTTCTTCTCCAAGCTTCCGAGAAGAAGAACGCCATCCGGAGTCCAAATCCGAACTTCCTTGGGTCAAAACGGGGCAGAATGAAATGCTCTACAACATAGAACCATCAAAACTCGAAAATAACAAGATTAAATAGATCAAAACCCATGAAAACTAAAATTACTTCAAAGCTAGATCTACAATAATCCACCCGGTAAAACCGAAAACTTCAAGTTCTAAACATGCTTAGAATGTAACAAGGAAGAGAATGGAACAAACGAAATAGAAATCGTCCAACATTCGGCAAGGTGTACTTGCCTCTCTCTAATGGCTAGGGTTTGGTGGAAAAAAAATGAATGAGGGTGAATGAAGAGGGAGAGAGAAAAAGTGGCTTATATAACAAGCTCAAGTGATCTCCACCATTCATTCCTCTCCACTCAATCTAAGCCATACACCTCATCTCATGAGAAACCAACTAAACCAAACCAAACCAAGTCAAAGTGGAACCGAACCAAATAAAACCAAATCCAAGTTAAACCAAGTCACGAAAACCCTGCACTTCGAAAAATTTTAAAATATCACTTAAACCGAGAAATACGAAATACGGCTCGAATAAACACGTATCCGTATAAAATATCGATACAGTGAGACGGGTCTCACATTTGCAGCCCTACTCCCCCCTGCTCGAGTAGGACCTTCGGTCACAAAAAATTTTGACGATCGAATGGTAGCATTTGTTCAACTAGCGAGGGACCGACCGGCCCAGCGTTCACCTCCCTTCGGTCATCTCACTCGTGTTCGCCTTGTCTTCTGGTTGCTTTAGAGTAGTATGACCTTACGTTTAGGCGTAGAGTGTACAGTAAATAATGAGAAAAACACGAGCATTCTTGGAACATTAAGTGCACTCTGACAGCGCAAGAGGCTATAGGCAAGTTCCCTCCGTCCATTGCTCCACCTGACGACAAACTTCGACGGCCCACTGTCAACACCATCACGGGGCCGCCACCAAAGAGGACTCTTCTTCGTCTATAAATTTGATTGTTCTCCTTTTTTTTTCCATCCGTTGAAGAGAAAAAAGAAGAGTGAACAAATTAAAGATCAAGAAGAAGAAGAGGAGCAAGCATGTTACTCCGCAGCTCATCTTCTCCGATACTGAAGTCCCTGATATCGGTGTCGGCCGAAGCTAGTCCCGGCTCGGCCAGCCACCTCCATCTCCCCAGCTCCGCGTCCTCTCTTCTAGCTCCTAGGAGCATTACAACGTTGGCGAGGGCCAGGTCGGAGAGCAACATATCCGAGCTGCTCGCCCCTTCCATTCCTAAGAGGAAGGAGCGAGTGGCGATCGTCGAAAGTGGCGAGGATGAAGCAGAGGAGGAGATGGTCAAGGACGACAGCGGCCGCTATCCGGCTCGGGCTTGGGCGTGCCATGCGCTGCCGCTGTCTCCATCGCCGGCGGCGATGTCTGGCGGTCGTTCGGGCGCGCTTGCTCTCGACGAAGGGTGTGTTGGCGACGGAGGGGGTGGCGGTGGAAGGATCTGCTGCTGCGGCGGCGGCGGCGACGAGTTCTTCTCGGATTCAAACAGGAGTCCGGATGTTTACTATCAGCAGATGATGCAAGCTGATCCTTCGAATCCACTTGTACTCGGAAACTATGCCAAGTACTTAAAAGAGGTTGGCATTAATTATTATTGATTGATATTTTCCAAATATAAATTCCAACACTATGAACACAAAATTATAAAACTTCATTATCAGGTTCGAGGCGATCTTGGTAAAGCTGAAGAATATTGCGAGCGTGCGATCCTGGCGAACCAGGAGGATGGAGGCGTGTTATCCATGTATGCTGACATAATCTGGGAGAGGAGCAAGGATGCCGAGAGAGCCGAAGCATATTTTGATCGCGCTGTTCAAGCTGCTCCGGATGATTGGTACGAAACCTATATATACGAGGAGTGATCGGAATCTCGTCCTTAAGTACTTTAATAGCAGCAGTTGAATTGTCTTTATGTACTGTTCGATATTAATTAACCTGGACGTTACATACAAATAATTCAACGGTCGTTGTTTCAGAAAACATACGAAAATGCTTAAGTACAGATATTCCGATTCTTGTAAGTTTATATAGAAAATAATTATATATGTTCTTGGATCTTTCTTAGCTACGTAGCTGCATCATATGCACGATTTCTGTGGGACGCCGAGGAGGAAGAGGAGGAGGAAGAAGAAGAAGAGCTAGGAAAGAATGAGACTACTAAAGGGAAAGAATTTGCTCCTGCGGGCTCTTGGACGCTTCCCTCGTCCTTTCTCCATGGACAAGCTACAAGTACTCCAATAGCTGCTGCTTCATGAACCTAGCTCTGATGATTGATTGATTGATTGATTTATGTAATTTAGTTAGTAGTGTAAAATTCCTTTGCTCCTCTGCTTTACGAAGCTATGTAATTTGTTAATTAACAGTTTGTAGCTGTGTGTTCTATCTATTTTTGCTGGTAATGAATTAAAAATGAGCAAAAAAAAAAAAAATTGCAACATATTTCTTTCTCCTGTGGTTCGTTGCCCATTTACTTCTCTATCACTTGAATATATATAATTAACAGCATAAAAAATCATGGGATATTTAAGGTATAATAGTGGATACTAGGATTTGGATTCCGAAATTGTCTAACGTTAGGGTGGGTTTGGGTTCGAAATTATCTAACGTTAGGATTTGGGTCTCGAAATCACTGTTCGCGTAGGCTAATGAAAAGTAATTTCGAGACCCAAATTCTAACATTTGACAATTTCGAAACCCAAACTCTAATATCCACTATTATATTAGACCGTAATACTAAATAAAACTATTGCATCGCGCTATATTCGACATTGGTTACGAGATGATAAACTTTTAGGGAAAAATAAGAAGCAAGAGTTGCAGTATTACATAAAAGTAGTATATATGTTGGTGCAAAATATTATTTGGAAAGAGCAAATAATAATCTTTTAATTTACAACGAAGCCCCCTAATTTTACTATTTGGGAAGAATAAATAACAATTCTTCTAATTTTTTTCTTTGCGCAATTATCAAACTATTCTGTTATATTTAATGAATAATTTTAATTAGTAAAGATTGACGAGGATTGTCATGTCCCGGTTCCCAAATAGATATCGGAGCATTGTGATACATCTTCCCAAGCTACGCACCCGTACAATGAATACTGTATTGTACCCGCGATTGTCGCCTGTGAGGTCCGGGATAGGCATAGACATAAGGCATAACCACAGAAAATTTTCACAATTTACATAGCATCCACTTGTCCAAAATATTACATATTTGTCCAAGGTTCTTCAAAACACATAATTTACATATTTGTTCAAGGTTCTTCAAAATACATAATTTACATATTTGTTCAAGGTTCTTCAAAACACATAATTTACATATTTGTTGATATTCCCAAATAAGGCTACTATCCTTCAATTCCACATCATTCATAGAGTTCATCCTCAGTGTACGTCTGACATCCATCCCGGTCTCCATCAATCCATAGTGAACAAAACTAGGTCGTCAATACGATGAGCAAGCTCTCGGTCAAAGGAGAGAGTTAAGAATATAGGAGGATAAGGTAAAAGAATGCAAGAAGGAGGATGTTTGAACAATTAAACTCATACCATAGGATATCATGCAAGGAATACATAGCTCTCTAAAATAATGTCACAAGGAACATATAAGACCTTACTATACCTAAATACAAGTTAGAGAAATTCTTCTGGATCACACACACACACGCCTAGCATCTCGACAATAATCCCATTTACCCGGGATCAGGCTTGTACAAAACGGGTGGTGCTTAGATTATCCATCCGTCTGTACTATCACATATTGATGTGACTGCAAGTAAGATAGCATCATGAGTTGGTTTTCGAATCATCTGGATCGATTATCGATTCATGCGCTACAAAAGGAATTCGTATGACTTAAACTTTTCCAAGAATATCGAATTCATTCATTATATAGCTGAGCTGAACTCATGGCCTGGATGTCTAATGAAATAAAATATAGGCTGAGCTGAGACTCAGAGCCTGAAAATATATACAATGGATATCTGAGCTGAAACTCAAGACCTGGGTGTCCAATTGTATCAGGAAGATGAGCTAAGTCTCACCTCGGATATTCGTACGGCCGCACGAACACCGATTCAGGGACTGATCAGTACGAAAGATAAAAAAAATTATATTGTAAAGATTCAGCCGGGTGTGATCCAGTGGTTTCTCTTCCAACCCAATGCAACCTATTCTAGTGAATTTTATGATACTCTAATTCTAATAGAAATTATTCTTTAGACGGGAATCTTATACAAGTCAAGTTGAATTCACTAGATAGTTTCGTCCTTTCTGAAACTTAAAAAGTCCAGGAAAGTATTTGGAACCAAAAGGGAATTCCAAAAGTATCTATTAGGACAATGGTTTACAAGAATTTCCTGGTGTTATTAATCGGAGATGGATGGTTCCAGGATCTAGGACATAAATCAAAAATTCGAAAAAGGTATGGATTCTCGAAAAAAATGGTTAACTCTGAAAATTTTTAAAAATTTCGGCAGAGTCTCCTTTGTATTTACTGATCCGGATATAATTCTAATTCAAGCAAACACAAAATATAAACCTGGGTACGCCGACCCATTCGGTGGAGCAACCCTCAACACCGAAACCACGCATAAAATGAGTAAGGGATGTCATGTAGATTTGCATAAAGAAAAATACGATTAGTTCTAAAGACAATAAAAGAATTGAAAAGTAAAAGAGGTATACATGCTACGTAAAATATTGCATAAAATATATAAATGGATATAGATTGTGACAACATTCCCAAAAGAGCATAGTTTATGGTGCAAAAGTATTTCTCAAGATATATACATATCCGGGTGGTTCGAAAATGATTTTCTTAGTAAGTAAAACTTTATGATAGCTATATTTAAGTATATTTGAATATTTGGACAACATTAAAATATAATTAAAATAAAAACAAAATTCATTGATTTGTATTTTAAAGTTATTTTAAGAACTTTTTTTTTGAGAATAAGAAAGTTCGGGTTCTAGGTGTAGTTCCTTAAAAATAAAATAAAAATTACCGAAACGTATACTATTAGTACACATAATATAATGTAAAAACGTACAGTTATGAGTGTGCCCATATACATGTACATCGATATGTATCTAGTGTGGGGGTCTCACCATTTCTAACTTGTGTGTGTGTGTGTGTGTGTGTGTGTGTGTGTGTGTGTGTATATATATATATATATATATATATATATATATATATATATACAAATCTCTAGTACTTATACATATTGTGTGTGTGTGTGTGTGTGTGTCTATATATATATATATATATATATATATATATATATATATATATATATAAGTACTAGAGATTTGTATATATATATATATATATATATATATATATATATATATATATATATATATATATATATATATATATATATATATTCTTCTCCCTGACATGGCCTCCGACTCCTTCGGCAGCGTCCTCCTCGAACCCCCCGGCCACCGCCCCGGTCCCCAGCGGCCCAGGAGTGGCCCCACTCTTCATAGAATAAATATTTAAAAATATATAAAAATGTCTAAAAATCATAATAAAATATAATATAGCTATAGAATGCTTATAGACCCTATCTAGAGATCATGTGACCACAAGATGGTCATAGATCACTTGTGGGCTTAGTCACAACTCCTATGATCATAGAAAATTAAATATAAACTAATCAATTAAAAATAAAAAAATATCACTAAATTATAATCGAGATGGAAGATGCCACAACAGGACCCTTTTGTGTTTTATGGCCCTGTACCCGTCTGTAATGCTCTTCATGAGCTCCTTTTAGATTTTCAATAAAATGCCCTTTTTGACGTATATATATATATATATATATATATATATATATATATATATATATATATATATATATATATATATATATATATATCACAGTACTAGAGATTTGTACAGTTGATGGCTAATACGAGAACATCCTAACATTGGCTTGATAGCATTTTGCAAGCTATAAAATATCATCTTAGGTAAATTAACGTATATAGACTACCATCCTCATGTACGTTGTCCTACGTTAGCGTGCGTAAACAAGAAGTCAAAAGATACAATCTACTTATACTTTAAAGAAATGTAATGTGGGAGAGTAACCCATACTCTATTTAGCAAATATACATGTATCAAGAAAGATTAGAAAATGAACCCAATCTCACAATTATCCATATGTGAAAATGTTCCATATCAAGACTTGTGATAATTATGTAAAAGTGAACCTATTAACATAATTAATTTATGTCCAAAAATTAATAATGAAAGAAAATTTATTTATGAACAAGGAAACATGAGAATGAGAGTGCGGAGAGCTTGCCTTGGGTTTTTTGGATGCTCCCTAAGAGAAAATTCTCTCCTAAGATCCAATTCAGAACCTTCCTACACAAAATTGAGATTTGATTAATAAAAAAAAATGAATTAAAGGGAAAAGGAAAAAAAAAAGAGGAGGAGGAGAATGCCACAAGTGGAAGATGGAAAGAAAGAGGAGGAAAGAAGGGAGAGAAGGTCAGGGGGGCCGGAGACGGCGGCAGCAGCCGGCCGCAGCAGCAGCGGCAGCAGTAGTAAACAAAAAGGGGGATTTTAGGAAAAGAAGGAGAAAAGAGAGGAAGAAGAAGAAGAAGTCACTTGGTAATCAAAAGGGGATAATAAATTTTTTTTAATTTTTTTCCCTCTTCATTCATATAAATGACAAGGTAAGAAAATGAATAGAATGCACTTTGGGCTTAGCCATGAGAGGGGAATGACACATGGCCCCTCTCTCATGCATGAATGCCACTTGGATAGGGCATCATGATGCAAAATTGCAATTTGTATGAGGACCAAAATAAAAAGGAGAATTGATTTAAAGAAAAATAAGAAAATAAGAAAATTTAAGGGGGAGAATAATTAAATAAAATATAAATAAATAGGTTATGACACTCTACCTACCTTAAATAAATTCCGTCCTCGGAATTTAAGGAATGAGAAATGGAAAAGGAAAGGTGCTAAAGTACCTTAATCTTCAAATAGGTAGGGGTATAGTTGCCGCATCTCATCTTCTCTTTCCCAAGTAGATTTCCCAGGTGAGTCCTTATTCCAAGATACCCGAACCAATGAGATGGTCTTGCTTTTAAGGATCTTCTGTCTTCGATCCAAGATTTCTACCGGCTTTTGCTCAATGCGGAGAGTTTGGCCAACTATAATTTTCGAATGATCAAGTATATGACTAGTATCTGGCACATATTTCTGTAGTTGAGATATATGTAAAATATCATGAACTCCTTCTAAAGAAGGTGGCAAGGCCAGTCGATAAGACACGTCGCCGACTCGATCCAAGATGTCGAATGGGCTTATATATCTTGGACTCAACTTTTCTCTTGTTTTAAATCTAATAGTTCCCTTAGTTGGTGAGATCTTCAGAAATATATGATCACCAGGTTTGAAATTCAAGGTCCTTCGATGCTTATCTGCCCACATCTTATGTCTGTCTTGTGCAGCTTGAAGATGACTTCGAATTGCCTTGACCATGTCTATAGTCTGTGTAACCAACTCTGGCCTTAAGAGTTGACGTTCTCCGACGTCACCCGAACATATTGGTGACCTGCACTTCCTCTCATACAATCTTCAAATGGTGTCATCTTAATACTGGCCAGATAACTGTTATTATATGAGAATTCTATCAAATACAGATGATCATCCCATGATCCTTTGAAATCTAGGGAGCACGCTCTCAGCATGTCTTCTAAAATTTGTATCATCCTTTCTGACTGCCCATTGGTCTGTGGGTGATATGTTGAACTAAACTTCAGACGAGTGCCAAGACTATCTTGCAAGCTTTTCCAAAACTTGGAGTAAACCGAGTATTCCTGTCTGAGACGATACTTACTGGCACCCCATAGTGACTAACAATGTTCTTCATGTACATCTCCGCTAGAAGCTCCGTAGATTGTCCGACTCGAAACGGTAAGAATCTCGTGAATTTTGTAAGTCTATCTACTATCACCCAGATAGCATTATTACCTCTTTGTGTCCTTTGAAGTCCTGATACAAAATCTATTGTAATATGCTCCCACTTTCATTCAGGTACTGGTAGTGGTTGCAGTAGTCCAGCAGTCCGTTGATGCTCAGCTTTTACTTGTTGGCATACTAAGCATTTTAAGATAAATTTAGCTATTTTCCGTTTCATTCCATGCCACCAAATTTTTTTCCCAGATCCGTGTACATCTTCGTACTCCCAGAATAAATAAAGTATTGTGGATTATGAGCTTCAGACATAATCTCGGTCCAGAATTCACCATATGGCACACACAAACGACTCATGAACCTCAAGGATCCATCAGAATGCTTAATCAACCCAATTTTTATCCCAGCTTCAGTTTGATGCCATAGTTTTTGCAGCTTCACATCCTTCTTCTGTGCCTCTTTAATTCTCTTTACTAGAGATGATTGTATTTGTAAACTTTTCCAGATTTTATCTGCTACTGGGCATATCACTTCAATCCCCATCTTTCTGAGATCTTCTAATATCTTCTTAGGTGTGTTAAAAAAGAAAGCTTCAGGCCTCCTACTCAGGACATTTTCCACTATGTTCGCCTTGTCTGGATGATACTCCAACTCCATATCAAAATCTTTAAGCAACTTCAGCCACCTGCGTTGCCTCATATTTAGCTCCTTTTGGATGAACACGTATTTTAAGCTTTTATGATCTGTGTAAATTTTGATCTGTTCACCATACAAGTAATATGTCCATAACTTTAGTGCAAATACAACAGTTGCTAATTCCAGATCATGCGTTGGATAATTCCTTTTATGAACCTTCAACTGTCGAGAAGCATAAGCACTACTCTTCCGTGCTGCATCAGTACACAGCCCAAACCCTTGCCAGAAGCATCACTATAGATCTCGTAACCTCCTTACCCTGATGGTAATGCTAGTACTGGTGCTGTGACAAGTCTTTCCTTCAATTCCTCAAATGTCGCTTGACATTTATCAGTCCAAATGAATTTCTCATTCTTTCGAGTCAACCGAGTAAGCGGCTCAACAATTTTGGAAAAATTCTTCACAAATCTTCTATAATATCCAGCTAAGCCAACAAAAATTCAAATCTCTGCTACATTCTTGGGAGTTGGCCATGATTTGACTGCTTCTATTTTCTTAGGGTCTACCGTTATTCCTTCTCCACTTACTATGTGTCCCAAGAAAGAAATTTCCTTTAACGAAAACTCATATTTACTCAACTTCCCATATAGCTTTTTCTGCCCTAGGGTTTCAAGTACTATCCTTAAATGTTCTTCGTGTTCCTCCTTGTTCTTTGAGTAGACCAATATGTCGTTAATGAACATGATCACAAATTTGTCCAAATATTGATAGAATATCCTATTCATTAGATCCATAAATATGGCCGGAGCATTAGTCAATCCAAAAGGCATGACTTGAAATTCATAATGCCCATATCGGGTTCTAAAAGCAGTCTTTGGTATATCTTCCTTATTAATCCTTACTTGATGATAACCTGATCTGAGATCTATCTTGGAAAATACAGTCGCTCCTCCAAGTTGGTCGAATAATTCATCGATCCTAGGTAGTGGGTATTTATTCTTGATGGTCACTTCATTCAGTGCTCTATAATCTATTACCAATCTCAGGCTCCCATAATTTTTCTTTACAAATAGCGCAGGTGCTCCCAACGGAGAACCGCTGAGTTTAATAAACTCCTTAGCCAGCAACTACTTGATTTAATTATTTAATTCCTCTAATTTCTCCTTGTTCATTGGATAGATCTTCTTGGCAATAGGGGCAGCTCCAGAATTAGATCAATACTGAATTCAATGGCCCTATCCGGTGGTAATCCGGGTAACTCATCAGAAAATACATCTTTACATTTATCTACAACTCTTGGCCATTACTCTATTACTTGGTTCTGGAAACGCCTTAATTCAAACTTCTCTAACTCCTCTTTATTAAACTCCTTCCGAGCTCTAACAAATTCATGCAACTCCCTACCGGGTAAGAAAAATTGAACTTTGCCTTGTCTACAATCGATCATCGCCGATGTTGATATTAACCAATCCATTCCAAACACTGCATCATAATTGTCCATGGAAAAGACTAATAGTTTAGCCCGAAAACTTACTCCTCCCATTCACTTATAGTCCCCTTGTATCCCCAAGTGAATGGAGATGGACTACTTTTTCCGAGGAAGAACATAAGGCATACTTCTTTTTCGAAGAAAACTTCAGCTCCATCCTTAATATCCCGAATTCTGGGACGCTGGAGCTCGAAAAATACTCCAAACACCGAAAGTTCATCGTCATTCGCTACCAGCCAAGTTTTTTGTGCAAACTACTCATATCCGTAAAATGTCCGCTCACTCCCATCCCAGTAGACGCTAGGCATAAATCGAGCCATCACCTATACCCAAAAATCCTCGTATAAGAAATCTATGATATAAAATAATCATTATCAAGTTTAATAAAGTTTGATCAAGATTCATGTCACCAAACCTTGTGAAACCCTCGATTCTTCAATTATGTGTTCAATCTTCAATTGTTAACTATTTCTATCCTATGTAATCCAAGTAAATCCTTTAGGAAGATATCTAAATATCCATCTATACAATCTCCTTAACCTATACACTATCCTTAAAGAAATGACCTATATGGGCCACCAACTAAAAGAGACGTGTTACGTCCCGGTTCCCAAATAGATATCGGAGCATTGTGATACATCTCCCCAGGCTACTCACCCGTATAATGAATACCGTATTGTACCCGCGATTGTCGCCTATGAGGTCCGAGATAGGCATAGTGTAGCATTTGGTTTCCTAGTATTAAAATTTTATTTTGGATAATATTTTTTTATTTATATTTATATTTTATTGCTATTAAGTATAGAGTGGTTAGAATTATTGTTAAATAGAGATTTGATTTTGGGATCACATGGGGGCGTACCTAAGCCAATACGTGAACTATGATAACATTAGGTCACATATGGTTTCTAGGGTCCCTAGATAGTTCCAGATATTTTATTTTACTATTTTAGAATTTTTTGGAATTTTTGGAAATTTTTGGATAATTAAAACCTATAGAAATTATTTTTCCATAGATTTTTTGGATTTACAGTGGAGTCACACGAAGTGATTTTGAGACCAAACTTTTTATCTAGGCCCTAGATAGTAAGAAATAGTTTCTAGTATTTTCTAAGATTTTCCTGAATTTTTTGGGATTTATTTGGACTTGTTTGGAGTTAAAATAAATTTTTAATAATTTTCTGTAATTAAATAATTAATTATACTGTCATCAGCACAGTCAACCACCCCCCGGCCCACCTGTCGGCACCAGAATGACTCAGCCACCGCCTCTCTCTCTCCTATATATATGTATTAAATCGAAAACCCTAGTTTATTATTCTTGCCTCCTTTTTGGTTTGATCTTGGAGATCCTCCGAATTAATGGAGCGATTGCCGCCAATCCAGACGAGCTTTTCGCGTGTCATTTTTTTTTGTTAGAAGCGTATCGAGGTCAGTTTTCTGAATATATATTTTGTTTTCTGGAATTTTGTGTTCGAATTTTTGGATAATTATTTGAGTGTCGGTTATCCAAAAATCGATGTGTCGTACGGTTTTCGAGATTCCTAGTGATCCCGAACTCCGATTCGCGATCCGTTTGAAGTTTTGAAAATTTGACACCGAGATCTACAACATATAATTTTTTTAAAAATTTAGAGTTTTATCTAGTATTTTATTTTATTCGTAGAAATCAGATTTGGTCAACAATTCATCGATTTGGTTACGGTTAGCCATAATGGCGATAACTTTTGACCAAATCGTGATTTTGCGGCACGGTCAATTTTAGTGCATTCGTGGCATTGAAATCTACTATGCACACTCAAACTTTTGAAGTCATAACGTTTGACTAGTTAGTCAACGGTATGTCTCGGTTTGCGTGCTACGGGTCCTGCATTTCGAACCGTGACTTTCCTTGGCCAAATATTTGTGTTTAGGTTTTATTTCAAAATTAAATAGGTTAAAAAAGGATTTTAGATGATTTATTCTAGAATTAGAATATGATTAATTAGGTTTGAATTTTTAAAGTGGGAATCGTTGATCTAACTTATGGTTGTTTTTGTGACGGGGTAGATCGGACTACGACGTCTTTAGTTGTGACTTCATCATCTATCGGAGAAGGCAAGTATCACTTTGACCTATGTTTTTTTTATTTTATACTGCATGTACCATCGTGTCGTCTTGTCACTATTACTCCCTTATGATCCATGTTGTCGCTGTTTATGATTATTGTTGTGCACGAGAGTTAGAATCGTTAGGGTAAATATATATATATGTTCATATCTTACTCATTATTTTCCCAATATTTACAGTTTATCGTAGTGCCAATGTTTATCGTAGTGGACATGTATTGTGAGTGAGTCGGGCGAGAGAATACAACAAGTAAGCATGTGGTCAACGAATTAATACAGACCCCCTATATATTGATTGCATAATATCTATCATGCACCACATGTATGACTGACAGATATCCTAAGCCGTCTACATGCTGAAAGTTGGTATTCTAAAGCACACAGTACACGTGATTTAATCATTGTTACTCCATTATCTATTGTTCTTCTTTCATCAAGTCTACCTTCTTATTGTTATCATGTCTTAGTGGTATTTTAAAGTCTACCTTCATTTTGTTATCATGTCTCAAAGGTACTTCCTTATCATACAATGTCATACATACACTTATCTTCAATTAATTTCCTTTTATCGTTTCTTCATGCTTGTATAATATATTGTGTAATGTAGTGTTATGGTGATCTTGCTCCAATCCTGACTGGATAACTATTTTTCAGCTTTAGGCGACAAGATTTGTCCCGTGGCCTACGGTGAGTATGTTGGAGACACTGACGTCACTGGCGTACCCGGTTCTGGCACTGATGTGAATTAACATATTTTCTTTCTTATGGATTCGCATTAGTTAGTAGTTATAGTTATGGAGTTTAGTTGTCAATTTTATTTTCTGCTATCCGGGTTTGTTCTCGAGACTTTTTTGAGTTATAGTGGATTATTTGATCATTATTATATTGAGATATTCGATATGATATTTTTGGTTAATATTGATGGCTTAGTTGTGGATGATATATATACGTGTTGTGCTTGTTGTTGACCATTGTTATCATAGACAGCGTACTACCGTCGATACTGCGGCGTAGTCTGGACTGGCCACAAACTCGTATCCCAAAATTGGGAGCAGGTCGTGACAAGTTTTTATGGTGGCCCTTGCAGGTCCAATTTTGCAAAAGACTGCGCACTCGTGGTAGTGCTTAAGTTAGCTGTATTACTACGAGCCTGCGAATAGAGTTGAAGTTAGGAGGTTATATCAACCACAAATAGGATTTCTAACCCTGTGAGTCTAATTTATCTTAGGATCTTCTTGTCTCTTATTTGCATCCTGCTTGATTCTGTCCATAATTTTTTTGATATGTTTGTATCTACCGTTCTAACCATGTCATTTCCTTCATTTTAGTTAGCAAAGGTTGATATAAGACGTAGTGTGATCCATAAGGTTAAAGAGGGTACCTGACCTATATATCAAAGAGCCTAAGAGTCCCACACCCGAGGATGTTGTGTTTATAGTGCCTACCATAGTTATAGTTGTTAGATATGGTGCATGCTTAATTAGTTGGTAATGATTGGTTGATTAAATATTATTAATTAGTTTCCTTTATATTGGTAGTCATTATCTCTCCATGATATAGCTTATGAATTATTGTTAGATTGCTTCTAGGAGTTATGTGTTTATATTATGCTATTAGAGACGTTTGATTTTTGAGGAAAAAAACTTTTAAGGGGGTAGTTTGTAGCATTTGGTTTCCTAGTATTAAAATTTTATTTTGGCTAATATTTCTTTATTTATATTTATATTTCATTACTATTAAGTATAGAGTGGTTAGAATAATTGTTAAATAGAGTTTTGATTTTAGGATCACACGGGGGCGTACCTAAGCCTATACGTGAAGTATGATAACATTAGGTCACATATGGTTTCTAGGGTTCTTAGATAGTTCCAGATATTTTATTTTACTATTTTAGAATTTTCTGGAAATTTTGGAAATTTTTGGATAATTAAAACCTATAGAAATTATTATTTTATAGATTTTTGTTATTCACTGTGGAGTCATACGAAGTGATTTTGAGACCAAACTTTTTATCTAGGCTCTAGACACCAAGAAATAGTTCCTGGATTTTTTTTGGGATTTATTTGGAGTTATTTGGAGTTAAAATAAATTTTTAATGATTTTATGTAATTAAATAATTAATTATACTGTCATCATCACAGTCAACCACCGCCTGGCCCACCTTTCGGCGCCAGAATGACTCAGCCACCGCCTCTCTCTCTTCTATATATATGTATTAAATCGGAAACCCTAGTTTATTGTTCTTGCCTCCTTTTTGGTTTGATCGTGGAGATCCTCCGACTTAACAGAGCGATTGCCGCCAATCCAGATGAGCTTTTCGCGTGCCATTTTTTGGTTAGAAGCGTATCGAGGTCAGTTTTCGTAATATATTTTTTTCTGGAATTTTGTGTTTGAATTTCTAGATAATTATTTGAGTGTCGATTATCCAAAAATTAACGTGTCGCACGGTTTTCGAGATTCCTATGATCCCGAACTCTGATTCGCGATCCGTTTGAAATTTTTGGAAATCTGACACTGTGATCTACAACATATAATTTTTCTAGGAATTCAGAGTTTTATCTAGTATTTTATTTTATTCGTAGAATTCAGATTTGGTCAACAATTCATCGATTTGGTCACGGTTAGCCATAATAGCGATAACTTTTGACCAAATCGTGATTTTGCGGCATGGTCAATTTTAGTGCATTCGTGGCATTGAAATCTACTATGTTGCACACTCAAACTTTTGAAGTCATAACGTTTGACTAGTTAGTCAACGGTATGTCTCGGTTTGCGTGCCACGGGTCCTGCATTTCGAACCGTGACTTTCCTTGGTCAAATATTTGTGTTTAGATTTTATTTCAGAATTAAATAGGTTAAAAGAGGATTTTAGATGATTTATTTTAGAATTATAATATAATTAATTAGGTTTAACCTATTAGCCACTTTCTAGAATTTGTAGAATAGGAATCGTTGATCTAACTTATGGTTGTTTTTGTGACGGGATAGATTGGGCTACGACGTCTTGAGTTGTGACTTCATCATCTATCGGAGAAGGCAAGTATCACTATGACCTATGTTTCCTTTATTTTATACTGCATGTACCATCGTGTCGTCTTTTCACTATTACTCCCTTATGATCCATGTTGTCGCTGTTCATGATTATTGTTGTGCACGAGAGTTAGAATCGTTAGGGTATATATATATATATATGTTCATGTCTTACTCATTGCTTTTCTATTGTTTACAGTTTATCGTATTGCTAATATTTATCTTAGTGGACATGTATTGTGAGTGAGTCAGGCGGAAGAATACAACAAGTAAGCATGTGGTCACCGAATTGAATACAGACCCCCCTATATATTGATTGCATAATATCAGTCATGCACCACATGTATGACTGATGGATATCCTAAACCGTCTACATGCTGAAAGTTGGTATTCTAAAGCACACAGTACACGTGACTTAATCATTGTTGCTCCATTATCTATTGTTCTTCTTTCATCAAGTCTACCTTCTTATTGTTATCATGTCTTAGTGGTATTTCAAAGTCTACCTTCATTTTGTTATCATGTCTCAAATGTACTTCCTTATCATACAATGTCATGCCTATACTTATCTTCAATTAATTTCCTTTTATCGTTTCTTCATGCTTGTATAATATATTGTGTAATGTAGTGTTATGGTGATCTTGCTCCAATCCTGACTGGCTAACTATTTTTCAGCTTTAGACGACAAGATTTGCCCCGAGGTCTACGGTGAGTATGTTGGAGACACTGACGTCACTGGCATACCCGGTTCCAGCATCGATGCGAATTAGCATATTTCCTTCTGTCACGACCCGCTACCCAAATTATAGGACCGGGCCGAGCCATCACTACAACAGATATGGGATATGATAGCGTGCGTTGAACGCTGTAGAATGCATATTATAGCATATTCTGTCCGCTATATATGCCCCCGCTATAATAACCCCATGTACAAGAACGCTATAAAGTTATAGCGTTCACGAACGCTATTCATGGATTATAGCGTTCATTGACGCTATAGACAATGTATAGCGTTTTGAAACGCTATATGATAGTTATAGCAATTAGGAACGCTATAGAATTTAATAGCATTCATGAATGCTATTAATATATTGTAGCGTTCATGAACGCTATAGACATGTTATAGCACTTACAAACGCTATATAGTTTACATAGCCTTTACGAATGCTATAGTTCATTAATAACATTTGTTAACGCTATAAATGTGTTATGGCGTTCCTGAACGCTATTTATTTTTAATTACGTTCCTGTATGTTATTGTTTGTTAATAGCATTTCGATATATATCTGCTTTTTATAGCATTTCTTTCCTGCTATTATATGTGCAACAATAGCATGTCAGAATGCTATTGCAGAGTCAAAATTCTGTATTCGAAAATTTGCAGAATGCAGCACATCAGAATACTATTGCAGATAATGCCACAGTTACACAAAATGTAGGTATTCAAAAATTTAAATGCGAATCAATCACAGAATGAATTCTGAACATAAGTAAATTCATTAATTTCACTGTCTAATATATGTAGAACAACGAAGTAGTACCAAACATTCAAAATCCTTAATTTCTCCATGTAGAACAACGAAGTAGTACCAAACATATGTCCAAAAATTAAACATTAACAGTGTAGTCAGCTACATATATCCCAAAATGTTGACTATCTAACATTTAGCTCCCTTCGAGCCTATCCACAACCAAAACTCCTCAGAAAGCATCCTCTTCCTTCATCCAACCTACACAAAAATAGAGGGTAAATCATTAGTGTAAAGAAAAAACCATCTCGAGCTGATCCAGACAATTGACGAAAAGTAAATTATTGGGATAGGAAAAGGATACTAAGAAAACCACATGAGGCCAAAGGTGCACCCCTCACAGGACCATTACAAACTGACTATACACTCTACTTCATATGCAGGCATACCAAATGTTTCGAGGCTTCAGAAAGAAAAATTATATGTAGTTCTTCGTACAAATATAAGTACAGTTCAAGTGATAATCACTCATCTAACCCTTAAGATGCCTGATTGCAGCTAATCGTTAGATTGAGATATCGTTCACAATTCAATAAAGTTTCTAATGCAACCGCATCGACATATAAGTCTTTCAAATAATAATTGAAATATAGTTGGGTCATAAGTTCAAAAATCATACCATGGGGAGCAAGTATGCACGAGTAGGTTCTCGGTATCATTTGCTTTTCCTCCTTATTCTCCGTATTATCTTCATTTTTCTTTTCCTCGGCCTGAAAAAATGCTAAGAAAGTTTGGACTCCGTGGGATAAGCTAAGAAGACATGAGTCATTCTATAATTTATCATTCTACCATATAAGGATCCCATCTACCACCAGAAAAGTTAAAAATGTACTAATATGATAAAAACAGTGAAATATTACTAAATATATGCACAAGAGAGATCATATGAAGCATCAGAGAGTTGTGTTGCCTACTCAAATTGAACATGAAAATACTAAATAATAAACTCAAATCGAACATGAAAATACTCGACAATAAGACAATCAGGAAAAAGGTAAGATATACTCAAGTTTACTTGTACAAATACTTAGATTTGAAAAAGAAAAATGAGAGAAAAATAATCTTAATGTCTACAAATTGAACATAAACAATATTGCACAATAATAACAATATTGCACAACACGCAAATTGCTGAAGAAGCCTATATATAAACTACATATTTAGAGTTCAGACTTCTGTTATCCATACTCATATAGTTTACTAGATTTTTCACTTATTCCTATTGACCATAACAACAACAAGCCTGTACCCATAATATCATAACCTGGGACCATAATTCTTTGGTTCTGTGTTTTTGAAGACAATTCATGGTATCCCTCAATATGGTCCTGCAAAAGTACATTTTCGTTATATGGACAATTTCACTTATTAACCTGGGACTATAATTCTTTGGTTCAAACTAGACAATGGTTAGATACTGGAAAACTTGGTGGTTCTTACCGAAAATAGAGAGCACATACCAGTATAAGAAAATCCTTATATTGTTCAATTTCCGTACTGATAGCATGGTCCACTACACCACCTGGAGTTGTGCTATCACACAGAGTGATTATCTTATAAGCTTATAGACGATATGAAAATACAAAATTTTCATTTTAAATGGGCAAGCAAACCTGTGTCCAATGACAAAACACATGACAATTTCTTTCTCCTTCTCTAATTTTTGTAGCGTCTCTCCTAGCAAACCAATAATTTTCTTAGGTTTGAATTTTTTTATTATCATTTGATAGAAGGGATAAATGAGGCAAGGTACCTTGAGGCATCCAGGTATCTCTGATCGAGTCTCTACGTTTTCTGCTGCTGAAAGCAGTCATGATTCCCATGACAAAGAAGACTTTTGGGCGTTCCGTCAGGTGGTCCATTACCGGTCTAGCAGCAACTGGCAGTTTGTCTTCATTACTTTCCTGTGCAGCCTTGGCTGATGCTAGTTGCATCTCGAGATTTGAAATTGTCCTGTCTAATGCCCTGAATCATACAATAGGTTGCAAATTATAATGCCGTCCCAAACAGTTTCTGAACACCCAATACTAATGGTTTCTAAATCAAAGACTCCGTAAACAAACTACAAGAAAAACAATGTAGAGAAATGTAGGAATAGCACAACATAAAGCATGCATTGAAAGGTTACAGAGAATTACATGATTACTTCCTGAGCTTCTGAAACTTGATTAAAAACGTCACCTACATGTAAAGAAGTTTCCTGGATAATAGAAGCAAAAGCAGGTAGACATGCATGTAAGCAGCAGTTAGCTGAAGCGTAAATGTGTCAGAAGTACAGCTTAGACCATTAACGATTAACAAGCAGAAGAACACATAATCAGTAACTTCATAACATATGCCCTAGGGATATCCAACTTACCTTCTTTACACATTTTATAAATTAGCCAGCATATAAAATAACTTGTAACACCCCTAGACCAAACATAAAAAGTAGGAGCAATGCCTCTTTACTGTCGTAGGAGCCATTCAGGAGGAAATATCTATAGCATATATGAAACTATCCACTATTAACCCTTGATTACCAAAGAATTAACTCATCTACCGCAAATATCAATATCCCTCGTAAATATAGATCCCAGCAACTCAAAGTAGTCTCTTCCTGAACGCTAATAAGGAAATCTATAAAACAACAAAGCCGTTATCCCAAATTTGGGGGTCGGCTATGGAGGAAATCTGCAGAAGATAAAATACACTGTAACCCCGCAACTATTATACTCAAAAATAAAAACATATGTACATAATATTGCATACCTTATGACGAATACCAACATTATCTCCAGACCTTAGTAGGTCAAGTGTTGAAGAAAGCTCTGACTCCAAATGCTTGAGTCGCACCTGTAACTGGTTTTGGCCATTTTCTTTAGCATCATAGCTACCATATAGCCTTCACCAATACCTTACAATACCTTACAATATAAAGAATGCAGAAATGAAATTAAATAAAGGAATGTTACATTACAATAATATAGATTGTTGTACTACTAAATAATGATCATTTATATGAACACATGAATAAAATATAGTTTAGGTGATTGTCTACTAATTTTGCTTGTGAATGAAACATTAACTTCTGCTGGGGTAGAAAAAATGTCCCAATGGACTAGAAAATAATGCAGCTTGATAAGACAAAATTCAAACAAAAAAAAAATTTAACACCTGAAATTTCACATGTTGCTGACCTACCAAGCACCAGGAACAGGCATCGATACTGGAGGATGGGGCATAACAGAAGGGAAGAGCACCACACAACCCTTCACCAAGAATATATATTTCATATGCAATACTCTAAGATGAAAGTTCTTTTACATACCAAGCACCATATGGGTCGTCCTGGGAATCACACAATGGAGGCTGCACTCCAGGATCACGATTCATATAGCATGTATTATTCAATTTCAAAGGCTTCTTCCATATTGCAATATATCCCTCCTTCTTCACAAGTTCCCAACAAATTCGAGTTGTAACGTCCTCCATCTCTAAACAAACAGACAACATGTCAGCATTACATGCTAGAAATGAGGAAAAAGTTTACTAAAAACTCAATTAAGGGGGAAGTTGTGTTCAGGAAAAATATGTTGCATCATTACATGCTAGAAACATCATTGCTTAAATGTTTGAGAGGTCATGATAAGATAATAGGCGGGAATTGTAATTTTCCACCTATTATCTTTGACTTTTCCAAATATCGGAAAGGAAAATAGGTGGGAATTGTAACTTTCCATTCTTGTGAAGGACGTACAACTTCATTCTGACATGCAAGGGAAGTGTCTCCTTGTAGACGCCGGCGGAGAGTAATTATCTCAACGTCTGAAGATAATGAATTGTACGCATACATACCAATCCTTCATTCAATTTTACCTAGGCATCTACATGTGTAAGTGACTGATAAAAAAGATGATCATGAACACAGTAGAGTACCATCTTAGGAAAAAAAAATATTGACAATATATAACGGGAGAAAAAATTCTGGATGCTTCTCAATCACACCAAACTTAGTTGCTAGCTTAGTACAATCGCCACAAATCAAGACATTACCAATTCTCTTCCGTTTTTCTTGCTACGAACCAACAAACTTGAAGAAAAGACGTACCAAATATATAAAAACAAGGGACCACTACTTCCTAACTTACTACATTGTCGCCTTCACATCATTGTGTTAAAATACATGTAAGAATTCCTAGATGAACTAAAATGAAATTAGTTGAAAAAATAAAATAAATTAGGTATCACTGGATATCATTTTGACAGGACATGTTATACCAAGCAGATTCCAAGATGGTTGTTTCAATCTAAGAATATAAAACAAAATGTTCACAAAACCAAAAGACATAGGACCTTGCACATATTTTTGTTGAAGCTAGCAACATGTAGAGGCACTAGGACATAGAAGCTAATCTCATACCAGGAGTTTCCAAAAAAAAAAAAACTATGATCTGTTATAACAAAATTTTCGATTTCACTTGGAATAGAATTAACTAAACTGGTATTAATTTTCTGTCTATTTACCTGATTTGTTGCATGGATAATGGTCGGATCATGCCGACTTGGGTCCAAATTTTTGTTACAAGCCTAGGTTCTGCTGACACCAATATGACATGACAAAATACATACACTACAACATGGTATATACCTAAAATGGCCTATATTAATATATTTTATCTATTGGTGTCAGTAGAAATCTATGATGCATGAAAAGCAGGATACTTTCTGCTACAAATATTCTGAAACATGTAGAAGTAATCTCAGTTATTTACTTCATATTCAATGCAGACAAAGTTTGTCGGGTTAATGCAACATCAGTAAATTAACCTATGGATAAGCACACATGAAATGATCATATAAAAAGAGATGAGCCTCTTGACAGTTACTGATTTTCTTGCTTTGTTTACTTAAAGAGATACATTCAAGAAACCTTTATTCTTAGGGGAAATATGTGCTGAGAGCTGCATATTTCCTCTTTTGATATAAATGTATTATCTTTATTTCTCAAATTGCTTCTCTAGAAAAAACTAATCAGGGAAGAAATAATGTACATGTGTAAAGAAACAGAATTAGAATTTCAAGAAGTAAAAAGGAAAAAGCTATTAACAAACAAAGAATTTTCAAGATTTTCGCCTCTTATGGAGGTCTCATGGGACAAGAAAATCAAGATGGCCCCCAAAGAAAACAAATACTTGAGTCTATAGGGAAATCAATGGGTTTAACTAAGCTGATTTCTACATCAACTATGTAGCAGAGACGAGGCAATACGGACAGCGACAAAAACTAATCATATTTCGGTATATCCTGGTGTATTCGAGTGTCTCTGTGCAATACATATTCCTCGCAATGCAACAGGGAAACAACACTAAATTTTGTTCAATGCTCCCTACCGCATCAGAACTTCTTTTACACTCGTATTTTTTGTCGAAATGTCACAGGAAATTCAATAAAAACACAAATAGTTTAGTTATCAAATGTTCCCTACCAATCAAAAATCAACAAAAAAAAATCCAAATTTCGTGAGAATTTCTAAATTACAACTGATTTGCACCAAATAAGTCAGCATTAATTTGGGAATTAACAAATGATAAAGAAACTATTGCAAGAAAATCACTAAAAACAAGCCTATATGATGTAATAAACAGTCCATATTCCATTTATTTCAAGTGATCTCGTATATCAAAACTTGTCAGATATTTACTTTATATTTACTTTTCAGATATTTACTTCAAATTAAAATCAAATTTCTTACGAAAAATTAGGGAAAATAAAATCATACCAACTGGAGTCGGAGTTGAGTGGCAGCCGTCGATAGCTTGTTGGTGGTCCTGAAATTTCTCATGCAAAATTGAGAGCAAATATGTATGCCCTAAAAATCAGATCGACCTAAATAAAAAGAAAGAAAACCCTAAATAAAAAGGGAAAATAACCTAAGAAGAAGAAGATAGAAGAAAAAGATGAGAGATGCATGTAGAGAGAGAAGACAAAGAGAAACGAGAAAGAAAAATAACCCAACAAGAAGAAGAAGGAGAGAGAGAGAGAGAGAGAGAGAGAGAGAGAGAGAGAGAACCTGCGTAGATCGACGAAGGCAACGAGAGGGAGAGAGGTCTCTGTGCGAGAGAGAGAGAAGTCTCTGTGCAAGACGAGCAGCGAGAGAGTGAGAGAGAGCCTGCTCTCTGATGCTTTTAGGGAATACATCCGCGGGAAACGAAAACTTAGGCACGGTTTCTTTTTAGAAAGAGGGGATGAGGAGAGATGAAAAGTGGAGAAATGTTTTTTGAGAATGAGAAATTTTTTAGGAAAGGGTTCCAGCGGGAGGAAGGTCGGGGGTTTTCGTTGAGCCACCTCTGTTTCTCTCTCTCCCATAAATAGGAAGAGGTGGAGCAGACAAAGATAGAGGATTTGGGAGAAGGAAATCTAGGGTTAAGGTTATGGATTTGGTGGAGGCGAAAGAGATTTAAAAGAAAATTGAATTTGAAGAAGGGGCATTAGGGAAAGGAGAGGAAGCCCAAAATTCAGAGGAAGGAGAGGGAAAGATGAGAGGAAGCTAGAAATTTCATAGGAAGGAGAGGGAAAGATGAGATGAAAGGAGCAAAATTTTGAGAGAAGGAGAGGGAAAGATAAAAATGGCTGCTGAATAATTAGAAAAAAATTGGTTCAACCAATATTTTAGTTTGGCGCGCGGGTTATGAGGAGTTGAAGGGTTGGGGGAGAATACATTAAGGTTTTTTCAAACATAAGACATAACATTTTGCTATGGACGGTACCGATTTAATTTCTAAAAATCCAACGGACGGGATCGTCCGCTATCGAGAACGCTATAAATTATACAGCAAAACTGAATCGCTCCTATAACTTATTTTTTAATATAAAATAGAAAACTGTGTTGCTTCTCTCATGATTGGAACAGTAGATAGTTCAATTGTGAGCATTCGATGAACTCGGTTAACCGAACCGAATTACCAAATACTGAATTCGACCGAAAATCGAATAACAAGATCTACAAGTCGAGGGAGAGGAATTTTAGATAAAATTTCTGAATGGTTAGTGGGATTAAACCGAAACCGAATCCCAAAATCGAAACCGAATAAATTTTTTTAGTATTTTCGAAACCAAAACCGAACTGAATTTTTTTCAAACCGAACCGAATCTCTTATTCGGTTAGGTTCGGTTAGGATTTCGGTCCAAAAACCGAATAATGCTCACCCCTAGACATACGGGCATAGCAACGTTCAGAAAAAACTATACCTTTAACAGCGTTCATAACACGCTATAAAAGTTCTGTTAACAGCACTGCATAATGAACGCTATTGATAATGACATTCTAATAGCAGGGAGACTTTAACGCTATAGATAAACTGCTATTGTATGAACGTTTAATAGCAATTCAATATGAACGCTATGAATGATTATATTATAATAGCAGGGAGGCTCGAACGCTATAGATAAACTGCTATTGTATTCTATTTTAATAGCACTGCGGAAGGAACGCTATTGGTGATGACATTCTATTTTAATAGCACTCGTATAAGAAATCTATGATATAAAATAATCATTATCAAGTTTAATAAAGTTTGATCAAGATTCATATCACCAAACCTTGTGAAACCCTCGATTCTTCAATTATGTGTTCAATCTTCAATTGTTAACTATTTCTATCCTATGTAATCCAAGTAAATCCTTTAGGAAGATATCTAAATATCCATCTATACAATCTCCTTAACCTATACACTATCCTTAAAGAAATGACCTACATGGGCCACCAACTAAAAGAGACGTCTTACGTCCCGGTTCCCAAATAGATATCGGAGCATTGTGATACATGTTCCCAGGCTACTCACCCGTACAATGAATACTGTATTGTACCCGCGATTGTCGCCTGTGAGGTTCGAGATAGGCATAGTGTAGCATTTGGTTTCCTAGTATTAAAATTTTATTTTGGATAATATTTTTTTATTTATATTTATATTTTATTGCTATTAAGTATAGAGTGGTTAGAATTATTGTTAAATAGAGATTTGATTTTGGGGTCACATGGGGGCGTACCTAAGCCTATACGTGAACTATGATAACATTAGGTCACATATGGTTTCTAGGGTCCCTAGATAGTTCCAAATATTTTATTTTACTACTTTAGAATTTTTTGGAATTTTTGGAAATTTTTGGATAATTAAAACCTATAGAAATTATTTTTCCATAGATTTTTTGGATTTACTGTGGAGTCACACGAAGTGATTTTGAGACCAAACTTTTTATCTAGGCCCTAGATAGTAAGAAATAGTTTCTAGTATTTTCTAAGATTTTCCTGAATTTTGGGGATTTATTTGGAGTTAAAATAAATTTTTAATAATTTTTTGTAATTAAATAATTAATTATACTGTCATCAGCACAGTCAACCACCCCTCGGCCCACCTGTCGACGCCAGAATGACTCAGCCACCGCCTCTCTCTCTCCTATATATATGTATTAAATCGAAAACCCTAGTTTATTATTCTTGCCTCCTTTTTGGTTTGATCTTGGAGATCCTCCGAATTAATGGAGCGATTGCCGCCAATCCAGACGAGCTTTTTGCGTGTCATTTTTTTTTGTTAGAAGCGTATTGAGGTCAGTTTTCTGAATATATATTTTGTTTTCTGGAATTTTGTGTTCGAATTTTTGGATAATTATTTGAGTGTCGGTTATCCAAAAATCGATGTGTCGTACGGTTTTCGAGATTCCTAGTGATCCCGAACTCCGATTCGCGATCCGTTTGAAGTTTTGTAAATTTGACACCGAGATCTACAACATATAATTTTTCCAAAAATTTAGGGTTTTATCTAGTATTTTATTTTATTCGTAGAAATCAGATTTGGTCAACATTCATCGATTTGGTTACGGTTAGCCATAATGGCGATAACTTTTGACCAAATCGTGGTTTTGTGCACGGTCAATTTTAGTGCATTCGTGGCATTGAAATCTACTATGCACACTCAAACTTTTGA
The DNA here is from genome assembly GCA_029216955.1 of Iris pallida. Lineage (NCBI taxonomy): Eukaryota > Viridiplantae > Streptophyta > Magnoliopsida > Asparagales > Iridaceae > Iris > Iris pallida. The sequence goes on along the minus strand of JANAVB010016191.1, from coordinate 5,579,674 downwards.
AGTCATAACGTTTGACTAGTTAGTCAACGGTATGTCTCGGTTTGCGTGCCACGGGTCCTGCATTTCGAACCGTGACTTTCCATGGCCAAATATTTGTGTTTAGGTTTTATTTCAGAATTAAATAGGTTAAAAGAGGATTTTAGATGAGTTATTCTAGAATTAGAATATGATTAATTAGGTTTGAATTTTTAAGGTGGGAATCGTTGATCTAACTTATGGTTGTTTTTGTGACGGGGTATATCGGACTACGACGTCTTGAGTTGTGACTTCATCATCTATCGGAGAAGGCAAGTATTACTTTGACCTATGTTTTCTTTATTTTATACTGTATGTACCATCGTGTCGTCTTGTCACTATTACTCCCTTATGATCCATGTTGTCGCTGTTTATGATTATTGTTGTGCACGAGAGTTAGAATCGTTAGGGTATATATATATATATATGTTCATATCTTACTCATTATTTTCCCATTGTTTACAGTTTATCGTATTGCTAATGTTTATCGTAGTGGACATGTATTGTGAGTGAGTCGGGCGGGAGAATACAACAAGTAAGCATGTGGTCAACGAATTGAATACAGACCCCCTATATATTGATTGCATAATATCAATCATGTACCACATGTACAGATATCCTAAGCCGTCTACATGCTGAAAGTTGGTATTCTAAAGCACACAATACACGTGATTTAATCATTGTTACTCCATTATCTATTGTTCTTCTTTCATCAAGTCTACCTTCTTATTGTTATCATGTCTTAGTGGTATTTCAAAGTCTACCTTCATTTTGTTATCATGTCTCAAAGGTACTTCCTTATCATACAATGTCATGCATACACTTATCTTCAATTAATTTCCTTTTATCGTTTCTTCATGCTTGTATAATATATTGTGTAATGTAGTGTTATGGTGATCTTGCTCCAATCCTGACTGGATAACTATTTTTCAGCTTTAGACGACAAGATTTGTCCCGTGGCCTACGGTGTGTATGTTGGAGACACTAACGTCACTGGCATACCCGGTTCTGGTACTGATATGAATTAGCATATTTTCTTCCTTATGGATTCGCATTAGTTAGTAGTTATAGTTATGGAGTTTAGTTGTCTATTTTATTTTTTGCTATCCGGGTTTGTTCTCGAGACTTTTTTGAGTTGTAGTGGATTATTTGATCATTATTATATTGAGATATTAGATATGATATTTTTGGTTAATATTGATGGCTTAGTTGTGGATGATATATATACGTGTTGTGCTTGTTGTTGACCATTGTTATCATAGATAGCGTACTACCGTCGATACTGCAGCGTAGTCTGGACTGGCCACAAACTCTTATCCCAAAATTGGGAGCAGGTCGTGACAAGTTTTTATGGTGGTCCATGCAGGTCCAATTTTGCAAAAGACTGCGCACTCGTGGTAGTGCTTAAGTTAGCTGTGTTACTACGAGCCTGCGAATAGAGTTGAAGTTAGGAGGTTATATCATCCACAAATAGGATTTCTAACCCTGTGAGTCTAATTTATCTTAGGATCTTCTTGTCTCTTATTTGCATCCTGCTTGATTCTGTCCATAATTTATTCGATATGTTTGTATCTACCGTTCTAACCATGTTATTTCCTTTATTTTAGTTAGCAAAGGTTGATATAAGACGTAGTGTGATCCATAAGGTTAAAGAGGGTACCTGACCTATATATCAAAGAGCCTAAGAGTCCCACACCCGAGGATGTTGTGTTTATAGAGCCTACCATAGTTATAGTTGTTAGATATGGTGCATGCTTAATTAGTTGGTAATGATTGGTTGATTAAATATTATTAATTAGTTTCCTTTATATTGGTAGTCATTATCTCTCCATGATATAGCTTATGAATTATTGTTAGATTGCTTCTAGGAGTTATGTGTTTATATTATGCTATTAGAGACGTTTGATTTTTGAGGAAAAAAAAACTTTTAAGGGGGTAGTTTGTAGCATTTGGTTTCCTAGTATTAAAATTTTATTTTGGCTAATATTTCTTTATTTATATTTATATTTTATTACTATTAAGTATAGAGTGGTTAGAATAATTGTTAAATAGAGATTTGATTTTGGGATCACACGGGGGCGTACCTAAGCCTATACGTGAAGTATGATAACATTAGGTCACATATGGTTTCTAGGGTTCCTAGATAGTTCCAGATATTTTATTTTACTATTTTAGAATTTTCTGGAAATTTTGGAAATTTTTGGATAATTAAAACCTATAGAAATTATTATTTTATAGATTTTTGTTATTCACTGTGGAGTCATATGAAGTGATTTTGAGACCAAACTTTTTATCTAGGCTTTAGACACCAAGAAATAGTTTCTAGAATTTTCTAGGATTTTCCTGGATTTTTTTTGGGATTTATTTGGAGTTATTTGGAGTTAAAATAATTTTTTAATGATTTTATGTAATTAAATAATTAATTATACTGTCATCATCATAGTCAACCACCACCTGGCCCACCTGTCGGCGCCAGAATGACTCAGCCACCGCTTCTCTCTCTCCTATACATATGTATTAAATCGGAAACCCTAGTTTATTGTTCTTGCCTCCTTTTTGGTTTGATCTTGGAGATCCTCCGACTTAACGGAGCGATTGCCGCCAATCCAGACGAGCTTTTCGCGTACCATTTTTTTTGGTTAGAAGCGTATCGAGGTCAGTTTTCGTAATATATTTTTTTTGGAATTTTGTGTTTGAATTTCTAGATAATTATTTGAGTGTCGATTATCCAAAAATTAACGTGTCGCACGGTTTTCGAGATTCCTATGATCCCGAACTCTGATTCGCGATCCGTTTGAAGTTTTTGGAAATCTGACACTGAGATCTACAACATAAAATTTTTCTAGGAATTCAGAGTTTTATCTAGTATTTTATTTTATTCGTAGAATTCAGATTTGGTCAACAATTCATCGATTTGGTCACGGTTAGCCATAATAGCGATAACTTTTGACCAAATCGTGATTTTGCGGTATGGTCAATTTTAGTGCATTCGTGGCATTTAAATCTACTATATTGCACACTCAAACTTTTGAAGTCATAACGTTTGACTAGTTAGTCAACGGTATGTCTCGGTTTGCGTGCCACTGGTCCTGTATTTCGAATGGTCAAATATTTGTGTTTAGATTTTATTTCAGAATTAAATAGGTTAAAAGAAGATTTTAGATGATTTATTTTAGAATTATAATATAATTAATTAGGTTTAACCTATTAGCCACTTTCTAGGATTTGTAGAATATGAATCGTTGATCTAACTTATGGTTGTTTTTGTGACGGGATAGATCGGGCTACGACGTCTTGAGTTGTGACTTCATCATCTATCGGAGAAGGCAAGTATCACTATGACCTATGTTTCCTTTATTTTATACTGCATGTACCATCGTGTCATCTTTTCACTATTACTCCCTTATGATCCATGTTGTCGCTGTTCATGATTATTGTTGTACACGAGAGTTAGAATCGTTAGGGTATATATATATATATATATATATATATATATATATATATATATATATATATATATTTTATATATATATATATATATATATATATATATATATATATATATATATATATATATGTTCATGTCTTACTCATTGCTTTTCTATTGTTTACAGTTTATCGTATTGCTAATGTTTATCTTAGTGGACATGTATTGTGAGTGAGTCAGGCGGAAGAATACAACAAGTAAGCATGTGGTCACCGAATTGAATACAGACCCCTATATATTGATTGCATAATATCAGTCATGCACCACATGTATGACTGATGGATATCCTAAACCGTCTACATGCTGAAAGTTGGTATTCTAAAGCACACAGTACACGTGACTTAATCATTGTTGCTCCATTATCTATTGTTCTTCTTTCGTCAAGTCTACCGTCTTATTGTTATCATGTCTTAGTGGTATTTCAAAGTCTACCTTCATTTTGTTATCATGTCTCAAATATACTTCCTTATCATACAATGTCATGCCTATACTTATCTTCAATTAATTTCCTTTTATCGTTTCTTCATGCTTGTATAATATATTGTGTAATGTAGTGTTATGGTGATCTTGCTCCAATCCTAACTGGCTAACTATTTTTCAGCTTTAGACGACAAGATTTGCCCCGAGGTCTACGGTGAGTATGTTGGAGACACTGACGTCACTGGCATACCCGGTTCCAGCATCGATGCGAATTAGCATATTTCCTTCTGTCACGACCCGCTACCCAAATTATTGGACCGGGCCGAGCCATGTCCAGCCTACGCTTGGTTAAAGTGTAGTAAGCTGTTCTAAGAATAGACAATGAAGGATCCAAGATGTTAACAGTTCTAATATCACATTTAAAAGGTTCATCACAACACAACATCTATAAGCGAAAGTAAAATAAGTACAGACTTAATAATACACTTCCAAAGTATTAAACTGGAGACAAAGTCCAGTGACTACAAGATATAGTCTAAATGTCACGACCCGCACCCGATTTTCGGACGCGAGCTCCTGAGCAAGCCAGCTACGTATCGAACGGACTCCAGCCCGACTTGAATACGTAAACGCTGTCAAGGCTATGGTATACTGCCAAATCATGGCAAACAAATCTATATCTCAATCCACAATAAGAATATGAAACATGAATAAACACTATGGGTCGTGGTCTGCAGCCCACTAGCATATATGTCCGACAAGACTCTAAAGAAAGTAACAAGAGTCTAAACTGAATCAGAAAACATGATAAAGTAAGAAAGCACGAAAGGATAACAACGTAATAATGATACCTGAATCCCACAAGCGGATCATCGCATCCGAAACTCGCAAGAATCGTAAATCTTCTGCCACCCAGAACTACTAGCTAACTCCATGCAACCGCTAAACCTGAGGAGATCATCAGGTCCTCAGAGGACAACAAGATACATAATATACATGCCTATCTAACAGTTTTATCATGCGTGAGAAAATAAACAAGAAGAAATAGGAACACGACAAATGACTACGAACACGAACACGAACATGAACACGAACACACGAACACTAGAACAACTACGTATAAATGAACTGCCGGATGAATGATAAATACGAGATCAATGGAAGAACCAAACCCTCATCCCGAGTGTGGACTCACAGGTTTGAACTAAGCACTAACCCTCGTCCCTAGTGTGGACTCTCTGGTTAGTACTAACCCTCGTCCAGAGTGTGGACTCTCTGGTTAGTTCACGGCAAGGCACCCTCGTCCCGAGTGTGGACTCTCTGGTGCAAGTACTACATCCTCGTCCCGAGTGTGGACTCTCTGATGTAAACACCCTCGTCCGAGTGTGGACTCTCTGGTGCAAGTCAAGTCAACACCCTCGTCCCGTGTATGGACTCTCTGGTGCAAATAATCGATATCCTAGTCCCGAGTGTGGACTCACGGACGTAAACATATCAAGAAAAACACCCTCGTCCCGAGTGTGGACTCTCTGGTGCCAAGGAAACAATATCAAGGGTTTAGCAGTTCAATTACACGTACTTGTTCTATGACACGACTCAAGCAAGGTACTGACCAGAAACTCCAAGTGTGAACCACAAGACCAAACATGAACACGACTATATGCAATGAAAACAACTCAAAATAAAATAATACGAAAAGCACATGTCCATAAATAGTCAAAACTTGAAAATGAAATACAATGCATGTAAATAAAACTGTAAAGGAAGGCAAGGTATACTTGCCTGGAGGTTGCACGCAGATCCAATAAAATATTAGTCAACTGCTAAGCCATAAGGTCCAAATCATCTCAACTGTCTCCGAAAGCTGAAACAGACAATGCCAACATTCTCAAAATAGTCAAATTAGCTAGGATTGCCTGTTCTTAAGTCCAATTCTGGACACAGGGGCAAAACGGTAATTTTGAGCAAAAATGATGTCCGCCGTTGGATCCGCTTTGCACCAAAAATCGTGCCAAATTCAATGGCCTCTAAAGTCGTTAAACTATATGTCTACGGATTTGTTTTGATGATACGAACCAACGGTATGTCCAGTTTTGGATTCCGGTGGGCCGTGCACAAAATCGCCCGTTGAATCGGACCGTGGGGCCCGCAAAACGACGATCCGATCAACTGTCTCAGAATCGGACCAAACTTGACATACAGGACCAGAAAAATGATACGGACCTGATGGCATAAGTTTTGTCTCGATCTGACGAGCGTGCACAAAGTAATTATAAAATTTACACAGAGGCTGATACGGTGAATTTCGACGGATACGCATCAAATTCGTCGCGCACACGCGACCAATTTAAATTTCGTCAAATCCCACACGACCACGAAGCCGTTATGCACCTTTAGATGCTTTTGATTTGCGACCACGTTTCCCGGATTGGCGGAACGCACGTCGTATCGAAGGTTTTCTAGATTTTCGAAAACTATTTTCACAGTTTTTCTTTGATTTTTAAACTGATTTAGTTTACTGGATACAAGGCTATAAATTAAACTAATAATGGGGTTTACATCTCGATTATATTGTCTAGAAGTTTGTTCAAATAGATTTCGAAATATCGTCATGGATTATCAGATATTTGCCTTCCAATTTACGTGTCTGGGTCGAATCAGTTCTGTTCTTTGGACAGGTTTTTCGCTATGTTTGGATCAATTTAGCGAGCAACCTAGGTCTTTATCCTACAAACTATTGGAAGGAATTCAAAGACGTATAGGTTGTGAGTATACCTGCGCAAGTGGCTCGAGAAACGGATGAATGTGCACGACGATACGTCGTCGCGATGTCGCTGCGACCCCTGCCATTGCTGCTGTCATTTTCGACTCTGTTTCGCACGCTCGGCCGTGGTCTGCCTCCGATGGCCCGTGCGGCCATACGTGGCAGTCTAGGTTGCACGCCGGCGTCGGGGCTGGGGTGGCGCGCTGTCACGACCCGCTCCCGAATAATCGGACACGAGTCGGACACGCCCAGCCTTCATTGTTAGACACAATGAAGTAAGCTGTACCAAGCTAGGGAAACTAACCAGATAAACATGAAAGTATAGAATCACAGCAACTATATAATGTGTCCCAACCAGAAAAGAGATACAATATCTGAATTTATTACAATTCAACTAATAAAAGAGTCTGCTAGTCTCAATACATGGAAAGATAATGAAAAACTAATGAAGCACTAGGCTTCTGCAGCCTCTAGGTCAGAAACAGCTCCAGCTGGCTCAGTAGGGAAAGCAGTATCCTGTCCATAGTATGTGTCACACAAAGCCTCCATCTCACCTATCATAACATATCCAGTCAGGAGCAGAGCAAAGTACAGTTCTAGGTAATGAACAATAACATCATGATATGGAAAGTAAATGCTGAAGGAACAGGATAAGAACAAGGTATGTAAAGAACATGAAGAACATGAAGTACTGCTATAAGATACATGAAAGATCATGACTATGTAAAGATACAGGAAGATCATGACTATAGCTAATATCAAGATCAGGATCATAGGAACTAATGTAAAAAAAACAAAATCCTGAACATGTGTGTTATAGATTTAAAATACTTCTATAATATGTGACCGGCTTAGGTAAGACCATGAAAGAGCATGAAAAGATCCTAAAAGATCATATAAGGTACGACTTAGGACCCGCGTGCACTGTGCAAGGCCTAAGCTAAAGATCATGAATAAGTATCCGAGTTTGGTCACATATCTAGAGTATTTCCCCCACCCCAAGATGCAAGTAAGATCATGAAAGAACAAGCCAGAAAATATCATGAACGTGTCGCAGTGTGTCAGCAATAAAAAACAAGAAAATGCACTGATCAAAACCATAGAATGTACTTGCCTTGCTCTAGGAAAGTACGAGTAGGTAAAAGAGCTGGATGATCTCCTGTAATGATAATAATGTGTACAAGTTGATTAATACACAGCTAATTTCTAATTGGCTATAAAAAGATTCTAATCAAGAAATACATGTTCTAGTCTCTACTTAAACCATCCTATAACTCAGTCTCCATAACCTATACCATGATCTAGTTACTCTATGAAATTCAAGTAATAAGATTATGAAATTCAAGTAATAAGATTATGCCTAAGCTAATAACTAGTCTATCATTAATAAATGAACTCTTCATGTACTCTACAACCATCATTAAAGTATAAGCCAAGTCATCACTTCACAATTTGACTTATCATGGAAACATTTTGTTATATAAAACTAACTGATTCTATGGAGTGACTAAACAAGTACTAAACAGGTAAGGGTAAAAGGTTTGATTAAGCAACTTAAAGAGGACTACAGTCTATGGGTAAGTAGCTGTAAACCAACTTTTCTATGATTCATTACAGGATAAATGATAAGTCCAAAACCAACATACCAATTATGTCCTGTTCTCAACAGTCCATTTGACAGAAATCTCTGTCCCAAAACATCAATTGGACTCAACAATAGACTATACAACTGCTCAGGTTCTTGCCCTTCTCACTTCAGTCTATAACTTGTATTTCCTCCAGGATATACACATACACAGAGGTGGGGTATAAAATAGTCCAATGTATAAGAGTCCTAGGTTCAAATTAGCAGCCTCTAACATCAGTGATGGATACAGCACCTTGCATTACTGGTATTACAATAATAGCCTAACTATCCTTGCTGAGTTAAGTATACACAGATAGTAGTCTTGCAAGAGGTCCTGATGTCTATTGGTTGATTGCAAAATCAGTACTCAAGTTATTTCAAGGGTGACACAGGTTTTAGTTTAAGAGCAAGGAAAAACAGAGCTATCAAGCCAAACAGGACATGTGAACCTATCAGTCCTAATCCTTCTCATCTCAGATTTAGCCAAAAACTCGATCAGTTATCAGACCAAATATAAAATGGGAACAACCAGTCCTAAACTAATGTTTCAGGTAAATTCCTGAAACTCACATCCTCAAAATCTCAGATAACTTGAGATTCTCAGGTTACTAAATATTGACACATAAGTTTTCAGTTTTGAAAACCAAAGCTACCAACCAGAGTAGCAGAAATACTATTGTCCTGCATCCTATCAGTCCAAATCAGAAAACATGAATTTAAATTATTGCTAAACTAAACCAATCTCAACATCTAATTGACAGTCAATATGCCACAGGAAGTTATTGTTCAGTCTCCTACCGCACCATAGTGCATCTAAGGTATTTGTTATAAGCACTGGAACCTTAAGTTCTGTTATTGCTTTCCAACAGCAGGTTGAGTATCAACAATATTCAATCGACTATCTTACCAAATTTAAGTTAACTGACAAAACCTTCCAAAACCTCAGGTAAATTCTCAAATCCAGATTCTATTGTAGGAGTATTAACCATTGAAATTTCAGGACAACCTTAACAGTCTTAGTATTACTATAATAACCATCAATTTGAACAGGCTTACCTACATCAATCCTACTATTCTAACCAACATATGTTAGCCTTGTTACTTGATCACTGATGCTTCATAAAATCCAAACCAGTGTAACCTTACACTTCACTCAATTTCAGATAAACAAGGGCAAGGTACATCAATAATGTTCAATATAGGTACTTAAAGAATCTCACCAGATTTACACATCAACTCCATAATTCCGATAAAGCTTATTGTTAACTACAGCAGTAAACTTGCTGTTCTAAAGACACCCCCAAATGCCTGTGATCTGGTTGCAGGCTTCTAGGCACGAGAATAGCATCACTTGGACACGTACAGTGCCTTCTAACTGCAGTTGTTCTTACACTCTAATTTAAATCGGTCACTGCTATTAATACAAGCATCAAATTGACAACCACACTAGCCAGTATCAACATGACTCTGATCTGCCTGACTTGATTTAGGAAGAAAAAATTGACACACAATACTCTACAGATTCCCCACCATGCACATATACCAAAATTTCCAAAAGATACTAATCAAACACCTAGTTATCACTATAAAGAGTAATACCTGGAAGTTGGAACTCGATCTGAAATTAGGACACCCAAAGTACAACACAGCAACTTCCTGTGTCCAGCAGGATTTAACTCCTGATTAGGCAAATAAACAATTGTGTGGTGATCAAGAATAAGTCAATAAATCAAGGAAATTAGAATTTGTCCCAGAGAATTTATTGAAGGACTGACCCTTCTCTCAACCCAACAATCAACTGAGATGTAAATTGAACATAACCAAAACTGAAAGGAAAATTCCAAGCTATGAACAGATCAAGGTTTTACCTAGTAATCCAAGAATCAAACCAATCAGATGGATAGCCTTCCCTTCAGTTATTCTACTGATAGATCAAAGAAATTGAGACAAAATCCTTAGCTATAAATTAAAGAATCTAAGACACAATTCACAAAAGAGATCAACACTTACAAAATTAGAGCAGTGCTCGATCAAAAGGCTAAAATGACAGATCTAATGCTTCGACAACATTACAACCACAAATTAGATCGATCAACTCCTATGGAAAAATCATCCAGATGGATCAATATTTACAAAATCCAATAATGAAAGCATCATCAACGAAATCAACTCAGGAGAAAGTATAGGAGTAAATGATTGGAGATCAGAGGTTCTTACACGCATTTGTTCAAACAGGTGGCACGAATCGATCAACGAACGATCGACAAAGATCTGCTACTGCTTCAAAACTCAGCACCCTCTCGTCACGATCCTCCTTCTTCAAATTAAGCTTGGAACTAAGGATTTGATGGGAGGAAGGAAAGAATGGCTAATGGTGATGTCCTGAGGAAGGAAATATATAGCTGGACCCAGCTTGATACTCACGCAAGCTTTGGGCGGGAAATTTTCCTCCCAGCTCCTCTGACAATTCGGTTAGGAAGCGAGTGTGCACATGGCCGTTGGAAACGATTTGAAAAAGATTCCTACTGTAGAACCAAAACTCTGCACAATTCCTTTCCTTAGGAGAAACTATAAAGGCTTGGGCTTCAGTCTGATAAAATAAAATTGATACTTAAAAAAAAAATGAAAGGGGCTGTGGAGATTTGGGCTGAGCTGGAAAAGCCCAAAACAGTTTAGATAGAAATATTTATTTGGCTTAGGAAACCTATAGATTAAATAGTGAAACAAATAAAACAATTAAATAAAATAAAAAAAAATATATACAATAGAATGGGAAGTGGGGTTACACACGCGCTAGGATTAGGGTGTCGGCGCTGGTGATCCTTTAGGTTTTAGTCGAAGTCTTTTCCTTCTCTAGAACCCAAAATCTGTATAGTCTAGATCTCAAAATACACAAGTATGTCTAAAAAAAATAGTTATCATATTTCCAAGAATAAATGTTCAATAAAATAACTGAATATTGATATTATATATATAACAATTACTCTAGGAAAATATTTATTAGACACTTAAAATAAGGTAGAAGTATACACTCATAGTATATCGTCATGGACGTCTTAGGACTCACTATAAGCCTACACGGGCTTGGGCTCGGTTCGGGCCCAGACCGGACTAGTTTGGTATGACCAAATTTCCTAAAAGTCCAAATAATAATAAATAACAATTAAACTATTTATAGGGATTAACTCGCAACTTGGCCTGGTTTTCTTAGTTAGAACACACCTATGGCTTGGCATTCTCCTACCGTGGCTAAACACTAGTCAAAGCACGCCACTGTACTATCCGTGCCATGATTTCTGGTCGTCTTGTACTTTAAAACTCTACCATGTCTAAAGTCATATACTGTAATAATTAACTAAATAGTTATTTATAAAAACAAATTTAAAATCACCATTTAAAACAAATAAATAATAAAAAATATTTCAAAAATTTTTGGGAAGGGGAGCTACACTAAACAGTTCAATAACTAAGCCAAAAATAATCTAAGCGGGACTACCAAGCGAGGTACTCTGCGGGGACTTCCTCGGGAGCAATGACCTGGTCCTCTGCAGTGGTCCCATAGTAAGGATCACAGAGCAATTCTTCCTCAGAAAGTATGCCTACAACGTTATCTTGTCTGTTAGCCTAATGATTATATCATATTTTTGAATATGGCTAATCAATTAAGTTTAACATAATAACATCACTAATATTCATGTAATCACTATCATGTTGCTACTTAACTTAAGCATTGTCCTAATGTTAGCATTGTCCTAATATTCTATATCATATTGCTATGCTTGTATCATGTTGGTTTGTTTGTCTAACATGTATTTGTAGACATGCTGTAAGCATGATCAAACATGATCAAACCAGGACATATACAATGGGCCAAAGACGACGTTATACAAGAAGATTTCTCTGAATCACCTAACGACTTATCCGGGGCCTCGCATCGGGGGTTCCGCTGCACGGTCAGCGGACAGGGGTCGAGGGGGCAGCGCCCCCCGTCAGGGGTTCGGGGACGAAGCCCCCGAAAGGTATTCAGATTTTCAGATCTGTTTATCTTTGGACGACCGCCGTCAAGGAAAAAGGCGTCTTCAAGTCTGCTCAAATATTTGAAGAAAGGCGTCATCAAAGGGCTCTTGGTTTTTCTATTTCATCAATGTATTTTTCATATTTATTGAGTCTAGGAATACGATGTACACTGCATCGTACTGGCAAATAGGCTACCCAAGAAACGTTTTTAAAATACCCTTTCATTTTGAAAACAAGCCCACTTACAAAAGCCTAAACTACTTCCTAACTGTTTGACCTTTCAAAAAGTCCAAAACCAATTTACAAAAACCCTGACAGAACTCCAACAGAACTCGGACAGAATTCGGCCAGAGTTCGGCCAGAATTCGGCCAGAGTTCGGTTCGTGAACGTTGCTTTTTGAACTTGGTCTTCCTGCAGTTACGGATCCCACCAAGATTTTCTCATAGAGTTCTGCCCGAATTCTGCCCAAATTCTGTCAGAATTCTGCCCTTGGAACAACTATAAATAGAGAAGGATTTTGATCATTTCAACTCACTCATTCACTTTCATATCTCTTCTCTATAAGCCTACTACTTCTTCCAAAGTATTCCGAGCTATTCATTTTCAAATCCCAAGCCAGTTACAATCCTCTAGTCGATTTGCCAGTGCGGTACGGTCTAGAAGTTTCAGAGTGGTTGTAATCAGAGGCTTGATTGAAGGTACACACTTCACAATTGAAGTTGGTCGAGTACTTCGGATCAAAGCTCGCGTTGTAGAAGTTGCAAGAACTTCGGATGAAAACTTGTGGTGATTTTCCATAGTGGATTCAACTGGAAGCTAGAGTTCTTCCGACTGGACTAGTCCTCACAAGAGGAAAACCAGTATACATCCTTGTGTTTGCGTTTGCTCTCTACTCTCTACTTTTTATTTACATATCTGTGATATATTATCTGTGATCTTGTTACTAATATTTTTAAATAGTTAATTTCCGCTGCCTACTCTATTCACCCCCCTCTAGAGTATTACGCTTTACAACTCGTTCCTACAATCGGTCCTACATTGTCATGACGGGAGCAAGTTCTGGTTCTACAAACTAAACATACTGAACGTGGAATGAAAAGAGATGTAATAAATAAGAATCATGTCATATCACAGTCTATCATGTAGAAGATATATTTGTCATGGCGACAGATGTATATGTAATATTTAAAACTGGAGCAGGCACGTGAACGTCAATAGGTATAAAATATACCGGTGTACAAGTCTACATGTAATAAAATGTACATACATACAAGTGTACAAGTATAGGTGTACATCCGTACAGAAATGCGAGATAATGGCCTTCGACAAGGTATGCATGTAATACGACCTTGTTCGGTACATACGTACGGGAGAAGGGGGCATGATCACGTACTCAACTATCAGTTTCTCCATAACCCAAGTCATAACATATGAGAGATACAAGAACAATTTAAAGTATGTGAAAGATACTGAGAGCAGTTTAAAGCATGTGAAGCATATGGTAGGTACATAGAAATATGTAAGATACGATTTTTAGTTTAAATAACTGTATTAACATTGTTCATACGTAATTCATTATCATATACAGTAAATAGAGTTTGTAGGGATACTCGCCTCGAGCAAGACAAGGCGATAAGAATGCAGGGGAAGAAGCCTAGTGTCCTGTTACTGTCAAAAAAGGTATAACAAACTCAGATCTTATTCTATGTTCAAGACTCTAGACTGCTGCCAGGGCCCACGTCCTCCAAATCTAATAAACTTTATATGAAATTGTGCCAGAACGATGCCAAGAGTCTACTGGTGGTGTCAGAATTGGAATCCGGAGTCCCGGATCCAAAATTAGGATTTTACAAGTTGGAAATTATAAATTCGGACGACCAACTTTGGCGTCAAATTCAACCAAACAAACAAGCTCATTATGAAACAAAAATTAAGGAGCAGGAAGAGGGTTATATCTGTCATGCCTCGAGTCGACAAACTGTTCGTCCCCGGTGTTATTTTGCCGAATCGATCGTCCTCGCTAAGGCGTGATGTCGTACGAGTCTGGAATTGCACTCGTACAAGGCAAGAACGTTACGTTGATTTTATATTGAAATGCCAAGTTGAAACTTCACAAATCACATCAAATTAAGACGCAATATAGGAAGATAGAAATATGCTTTTTCATTCATAGCTTGCAACGAAGTGTGAGTCGTAATTACATTGGATGCCGTTGCAGCTACATTGATTGAAAACAAAAGAAAACATACTCGACAAGCTGCATAAACTAACACTTGTCGTTCCATACATTCGCCCCTTTATACATAAGTCTTCGATTGAATTGGCTTCAAAATACTTCAGCATAGGAAGAGCTTCAAAACGTCTCTCCGTACTTCAGCTTAAGTTTAGAGCGCCCGCCGCACCTGGGAAATTTAGGGAGGGGATTAGCACACTTGCTAAGTGGACGAGACGAACCCACTCGTCTAAACCGACTCTGATTGTTAAGGTAGACAGGCTTTAGAGTTGTCTTTCTATTTAGAACTAAATGAATTCAGTTCATATCGATAGCCATCTTTGAGTAATAAAGCATACAGTAAAATATAGCGATTTATCATATTTCTTACCACGGTCGTGCTCGTCCCTGCATCAAAATAGAGATAATATTTACCACTTGTATAAGACAATAGGTGAGCATGCTACTATTTTATATGCACGGTCATTGGTGTTACACACCACGTGGGACTATCTCAACGGTATTTCAGCCCGTTCAATCTAGGTTGCAAGCCTGACTGACGGTCCCGCAATACATCAGTACCGAAGCATGATTATTTATTCCCCCTAGGTCTATTCGATTCCGATGTCCCGGATACTGATTCGAGGAAAATCAACTTGTGCACAAGCTGTCCATGACCATGCCAATGCGTGAACAGTTTAATATATGCAACAGTTTTGTATAGCACGGACAGTATTGAACAGCATTATCATTTCTCCCAACTCATGCAACGATTCATTTTCCCCAAAGCCGTACTCCCGATTTAGCGCCCCGTTGGCACCAAATAGTCTGAGGCATCATAACCCACGATCGATGTTTCATATTATTTTGCAGCACGTGAAATAGTCTATCTTTTTACTAGAACCTTAAATTTTCTTGTTTATGTGATAAACTTGTATTTTTTTAGAGTAGATTACTCTAAATCGATACATTTTTTCCCGAGTTCTTGACCTTAGTGGATTGGCATACATTTAACTTGGCATCGTCGATTTGAATGAATTCGAGGCAAAGGAATTACATTTGCGGGACAGAGTAGAAAAGAAGGGGCCGAATCACCCACCAAGTTCTTTGAATCGTGCCGACCGTCGAAGCGCTTCGCAACGTTCAAGCTTTAGTTACGCGAGCTCCTACAATGGCACCAATACTTTATTAGGATTCTTTCTTTATTTCTTCGCTTCGAAATTCGTAAATTGCATCCAGAAAACGACGCGAAAGCACTTCATCAAAATCCAGCAGTAAAAACTCCAAAAAAACCATACAGCGGTCCGGTCCCGTCGAAGGGACTCTTATATAGAGCTCACTCGCCGAGACGCAGCCCGCTGCACCTAGGACTTATTCCAATAGAAGTCGTTCCATTAGTTGGATCGATTCTCGTAACATCCGTCCAAATCGATTTGATCGATGCCGCAAGGTGTTATCGTTTACCAAGCTTAGCGATCGAGTAAGATGGCCATCTAAGTTCCCGACCGATCTGACTCGGCGCAAGCATATTATGAAGTTCGTCGACTATCGAAAGCGGGGCGCTACATAATATACCACTAAGAAAAAGTTTCATTCCGAAACTTAAGAACAAGGGTCTGACCTTAAATTAGATAAACAACGCAGGGTACTTCTCCTTCATCTCCGCCTCCATCTCCCACGTCGACTCTTCAACTGAATGGTTACGCCAAAGCACGCGGACCAATGACATCGACCGGTTTCGTAATACCTTCTCCTTGCGATCTAAAATTTGAATAGGCTCCTCCGAGTAAGACAAGTCAGTACATAGATCCAACTGATCGAAGCTAACCCTGTGACTTGGATCGTGCACGTATTTTTAAAGTTGTGAGACGTGGAAAACTTTGTGCACATCCGCCAAAGAAGGAGGTAGTACGATCCGATAAGCAACCGTTGCTACTTGGTCGATGATCTCGAAGGGGCCTACAAATCTCGGGCTCAACTTGCCTTTAACTCCGAACCGCATCATACAACGCATGGGCGTTACTTTCAGAAACACATGGTCCTCGACCGGAAACTCTAGCGATCGTCGGCGAAGATCTGCGTAGCTCTTTTGTCGACTTTGCACGATACGGAGTCTATCTCGAATCAAGCGGACCTTTTCGACGGCTTGCTCCACCAGTTCCGGTCCAAGCACTTGTCGCTCTCCGACTTCGTCCCAGCATATTGGTAAATGACACTTCCTTCCGTAGAGCGCTTTATATAGAGCCATCTGAATGCTTGACTGATAACTGTTGTTATATACAAACTCCGCAAGTGGCAAATGCGTATCCCAACTAGTCTTTAAATCGATCGCACACAGACACAGCATATCCTCTAAGATTTGATTTACCTTTTTCGTCTGACCGTCTGTTTGGGGGTGGTACGCCGAACTAAATTTAGTTTGGTCCCCATCGTCGCTTGTAGGCTCGTCCAAAAATGCGATAGGAATCGCCTGTCTCTGTCCAAAATTATTAAGGCCGGTATCCCGTACAGTCGAACAATCTCATCGATATAGATTTGTGCTAACCGATCAACGCTCCATCCTACTTTAATTGCGATGAAGTGAGCCGACTTGGTCAATCTATCAATAATGACCCAAATCGCATCATTCCCCGGCAGCGTCTTCGAAAATCTCACAATGAAATCCATCGAGATATTGTCCAACTTCCACTCGAAAATGGCGAGGTTCTGCAGCTCTCCGCCTGGCCTTTGGTGTTCAGCCTTCACTTGCTGATACGCCGTGTACTGCGACACGAAAGTAGCCACATCTTTCTTCATGCCGTGCCACCAAAAGTTTGAGCACAAGTCCTTGTACATCTTGGTGCTCCCAGGATGTAACGAGTACTTCGCATAATGTGCCTCCGTCAGAATTTTTTTTCTGGGTTCGACATTTTCAGGAATGCAGAGCCTTCCTTTTAGTCGCATCGTTCCGTCTCCGTCTTTCGCAAAGTCAGTCGCCCTTCATGTTGAAATCAGCTCGCGCATCTTTTTCAGAAATGAATCGTCCTTCTGTGCAGTCTTTATCTTGCTAAGCAGGTTCGATCCTAATTTCAACTGAGCTAGGTGTAGGTGTTGCTACTCAATTCCGAGTTTGATACCCATCGCTTCAAGGTCTCGCCGTATCTCACTATTCATGGTCAATGATCCCATAATCATTCTTCTAAGCGCGTCGGCTACAACGTTTCCCTTGCCCGGCATATACTCGATTGTTAGCTCGTAATCTTTTATGAGTTCGAGCCAACGTCGCTGTCGTAGGTTGAGTTCTCGTTGCGTAAACAAGTATTTCAGGCTTTTATGATCTGTGTAGATTCTGTAAGCCACACCATAGAGGTAGTGCCGCCAGAGTTTCAATACAAACACGATCGCCGCCAATTCTAGGTCGTGCGTCGGATAGTTTTTCTCATGGTGCTTCAATTGTCGTGAAGCGTAGAAGATGACTTTATCTTTCTGCATGAGTACGCACCCAAGGCCAGTTTTCGATGCGTCGCCGAATATCTGAAAGCCTTCTTAACCATCTGGAAGTGCAAGGATTGGAGCTGAGACGAGCCGTTACTTCAACTCTTGAAAGCTGGATTCACAGTCGTCACTCCATTCAAATACTACTCCCTTCTGAGTGAGGCGAGTCAGAGGCGACGCTAGTTTTAAAAAGTTTCGCACGAATCTTTGGTAGTAGCCCGCTAAGCCCAGGAAACTCCGAATATTGCTAGCCGAGGTAGGTCGTTTCCAATCTACCACCGCTTCAATCTTCTTTGGGTCCACCGCGACACCGTTGGCAGAGATTACGTGTCCGAGGAATATCACACTACTCATCCAGAACTCGTATTTACTCCGCTTGGCATATAATTTATGTTCATGCAGAGTCTGCAATACCGTCTTCAAGTGTTCTGCATGCTCTTCTCGATTCTTTGAGTAGATAAGGATATCGTCGATGAACATGACTACAAATTTATCAATTTGAGGTTGGAAGACTCGGTTCATCAGGTCCATGAAAGCGGCTGGGGTATTCGTCAAACCGAACGGTATGACTAGGAATTCGTAATGACCATATCGAGTGCGGAAGGCAGACTTCGATACGTCGTTGGACTTGATCTTCAACTGATGATAGCCTGAACGAAGATTGATTTTTGAAAATATTGACGTGCCTTGCAGTTGGTCAAACAAGTCATCGATTCGTGGCAAGGAATACTTGTTCCGTACGGTCAACTTATTGAGTTTACGATAGTCGATGCATAGCCGCATCGATCTATCCCTCTTCTTCACAAACAATACGGGAGCTCCCCACGGAGAGACGCTAGGGTGAATAAATCTGCGGTCTAGTAGCTCTTGTAATTGCCACTACCAAAATATGGCAAAATTGCAAAAAATTTAGCGACTCCATGAAAGGACGTCGCTAATTTTTGGGAATTTAGCGACGTGGCAACTTGACGTCGCTATTCGTCGCTGGTGGCGACTACTAGCGACGAATAGCGACAGTAATTTATTAAATAGGAATCTGCGTCGCAATGTCGTAGCTACACGTCGCTAATTATTTAAATATAGCGACGTTTAGCGACGTCTCCTCATGACGTCGCTAAAGTTTTTACTTAGGGCACGCTGTTTCCTTTTCCCCCTCACTCAAAAATTTCTAAAATTTCTAAAAAAAATTCTCCCCCCCGGCGACCCCCTCGACCCCCGACGACCCTCTACCCCCCCCTCCGACGACCCCTTCCCCCCCCAGCGACTCCCTCCCCCCGGCGACCCCTACCCCCCATCGAGCTCCTCCTCCCCCAATCCGAGCTCCTCCTCCTCTTCCTCAGGTAAACCCTAACCTAACTCCTCTCCCTCCTCCTCCTCCTCTTCCACGGACACACACACACACACGGACACACACACACAGAGACACACATACACATACGGACACACACACGGAGACACACGGACACACGGTTAGGGGTACAACTTGGGCGGGCTAAACCCGAACCCAATCGGATAAACCCGTTAATGGGTTGGGTTAGGGTTGAAGATACTCGGGTTCAGGCTAAAATATTTGAAGTTTAATATACATGTGCGTGTGTGTATGTGTGCACATGTGTGTGTGTATGTGTGGCAGCATACAGTGGGGTGTGTGTGGCAGTAAAGACAGTTTGTGTTCTCAGCTTTGTGTGAATGTATGTTTGAGTTCATGTGTGAGTGAGTGACTCTATGTGTGTGTATAGATATCCAAAATTTATGTGTGTATGAGTGGACAGGGTGTTAGCATTAATGTGTACATGTGTGTGTGTGAATAGGAAATCAGTAAGCTAGTTTCAGTCCAGGTTTACCAGTGTGTGTGTAAACAGTACCTAGGTTCTTAGGTCAGTGTGTGCATGAGTGTATAGCAGTACATGAACATGTGTGTGTAAATGTGTTCTCAGTTCATTGGGTACATGTGTATGAGTGTGTGTATAGGGAAATTTGTGCAGCAGTAGGTAGTATAGGTTCTCAGGTTTTAGTATAATTGTGTGTAGATATCAGGAAATCAATTTTCAGTCGAGTGCACATGTATTCTCAGGTCAGTGACAGGCTTGTGAGTGTAAACATGTGTGTGATACATGAGAAATCTATGTACACAATCAGTTTACAGGTTGACAATCCAAATGCAATTCGAAAACCCATAAATCCCTATGCATACATGAACCCTAACATATATATTAAACTCACTATCAGTTTACAGGTTAGATAATATGTTAAGGAAAGGTTTGGTAATATGATGTGGTTTGTGTTAGAGAGTGAGGAATTTGTGGAAGATATGTTAGTAAGGTTTTATATTAGAAGTTTTGTATTTGAGTTAGATGTGGGCTAGAGTGAGCGTGACAGGTTGAGGTATCTGGTGATACCAAGATGGTATCACAAGATAATTAGGATTTACCCTATGAAAGGGTAAAGTTCTAAGATACTTCAAGATATGAAATTAGAGTATCAAGATACCATGACATGGTATCGAGATACGAGGGCATGGTATTAGGATACCATGTTGCGGTAGAAAAGTGCCTAGAAACTAAGGTAGGGGCTTGATAGTGAGTTTACCTTTGTAAGGTAATAGGGTAAGTTAAGGTAATTGCCTAGAAGCTAAGGTATGAGTCTAAGGTGTTAGGATATGGTTAGAAATTGATTGTCTTGGTTGGTAATGGTTAGGATTAGTGCTCTTAGACTAGTTTTGACCTCGGTTGAACATTTTGATCAAAAGTCAACCGAAAGTCAAACTTAGCCTAAAAGTGACTAGAATTGACCCGAAACCAAATCAGAGTTGACCAGTTGACTGAAAGTCAACAGTTGGTCAACATTACCCGATGGACCCGACCCAACCCGAGTTCAACCCAATCCTCCGGGCTTGGTCTTGGGCTTCATATGTTGAACCCGAGGTCGGGTCGGGCTTGGGCTCGGGTTAGGCTTATGATTCATCTGGTTGGGCTCGGGTTGACCTCAAGCCCGACCTAACCCGCCCGAGTTGCACCCCTACACACGGTTACCATGTCTCTCTACTGTAATATACACTAGGAAGTTCGGACACTACAAATATTGTATTTGTTCCATGTCTATGTCTAGTGAAGGATAATTGCCTAGACTTAGTCAACTTTACCCAGTTTGACTAGTTTGTCCAAGATATTGACTAAGTCAACTCAACTTCACCCAGTTTAACTAGTTACTGTACTGAACATGTGTGTCCATCTTTGTAGAATTATTTCCAAATGGATATGAATTACTACTTGCGAAATCGTTCATGGATGTACAATCGTCGTCCTGATGATATGTTTGGTGTACGGAATGAATACATAGCGGGAGTAGAGCAGTTCCTGCAGTTTGCTAAGGCGTTCCCTCAGTACATGGACGGCACCAAAATTAAGTATCCGTGTGTGAAATGTCATAACGTGAAATATTATCCAGAAGTGGAAGTAACATATCATTTGTACTCGAGGGGTTTCATGCCTAATTACTATCAGTGGACCGCACACGGAGAACTTGTGTCTTTAGCATCAGAGCCGGAGCCGTATGTTGAACCGTATATGCATGCAGGACCTAATTTTGTTTCAGATAATCATGCATACGACGACGGATGCGTGAACATGGTTTTCGACGCTGCGGGACCTAGTTTCATTCATGATGCAGCTGAGGAGGCACCGAATGTCGATGCTGCAAAGTTCATGGAGTTGCTGGAGAATGCAAGGACTCCATTATATCCTGATTGTGAGGATCAATCACCGTTGGAGGTGGTTACAAGACTTTTGAGCATTAAGTCAGATTTTAACATGTCGCAAGAATGCTACAACTGAGTGTTGGAGTTGATTATAGAGATCTTGTCGACGGGTGCTAAGTTACCTAAAGACTTCTATCAGTCTAAGAGGATGGTGAGATCGCTCTGGATGTGATACAAGAAAATTGATTCTTGTTGCAATGGGTGCATGCTGTACTACAAAGACGATAAGGACGCAGATGTGTGCAGATTTTGTGGTGCTGATCGCTATAAGACAACTAGTACATGAAGGTCTACCGGTACAAGAAGATCGACCGATTCAATGCACTACTTGCCTTTAACGCCGTGGTTGCAAAGATTATTTATGGTGAATGAGACGGCCGAAAATATGAGTTGGCACATGCGAGAACAGGTTGAAGGAGTGTTGGATCACCCATCCGATGGAGAAGCGTGGAAGCACTTTGATCGAGTGTATCCTGATTTTTCTTCAGATCCGCGTAATGTCAGGTTGGGGCTATCTTCTGACAGTTTTACTCCTTTTGGTCTTTCGGGATCCCAGTATTCGTGCTGGCCTGTGATTGTCACTTCGTATAACCTACAGCCTTGGATGTGCATGAAGACTCAGTACATATTTTACTACTAAAATACAGCAATTTGGCGACGGCCAATTAGCGACGGCTTCTATCTGTCGCTAATAGCGACGGACTAGCGACTAACTTGTGACGGACTACCGTCAGAAAGCAATGAATAAATTTTTTATTTTTTGTGTAAAAATCAGTCGCACTTCCGTCGCTAATTTGACGAAAAGTTAGCGACAGACTGAAGTCCGTCCCTGATATGTCGCATATTTTGGCGGCAAAATACTGAAAAAATGGCGACTATTAGCGACGGACTGTCGACTAACATTTTCGTCGGTAATCTACTGGGTATTTAGCGACGGATATATCCGTCGCCAGTCCGTCGCTAAATACTGTACCCTAACTTAAATTGAATCGACGGGGGGAAATTTTTTATTTTCCCCCAAACGAACTCTCTCTCTTCCCCCTCTCTTCCTCCGGCGATTTCTCTCCCTCCGGCGATTTCTCTCCCTCCGTTGATCTCTCTCCCTCCGTGGATCTCGCCGGTAAGCTCTCTCTCTCTCTATTTAGGGTTTCGGGGGGTGGCGGTCGGCTGTCGTCGGGGCCGGGGGGGAAGGAGGTCGGGGAGGGAGGGTCGGGGGGTGGAGAGTGGGGGTCGGGGAGGGGGTGCTGTTGGAGAGGGGTGGTAGGATGGAAGAGGGGGTGGGGGGTGGGTGCTGTCGGGGAGGGGGGTCGGGGGTGGGTGAGGGGTGGGTGGGGTAGGGAAGGGGAGGGGAGGGGGGTCGGGGAGGGGGGTGCTGTCGGGGAGGGGGGGTGTAGTGCCCCGACCTGCAAAGTCAATCGAAGGAATCGAAACGTCGACGGCGTTCGGACTTAGCCTTGCAACGGCTGCTCGAAGGCTCTCTCGGTCGAGGCGACTCCTCGCACATGTGGGGTAGTTTCGGTGAACTCGCCTCATCTTATCCTTCACTTAATAACTTGCATGTTTTCAACTTGCACAAGTTAGGCTTGTTAATAAAAGAGACGCATCCACATAGCTAAGGGAATAATCCCGACCCGTCGGAATGTCTTAGAACATGGAAATGGTCCCACGGTCTGCTTAGAAGTCGGCTCAACGTACTTTCAAATGACACTCGATCCTTCGTTCCCATGGCTTGGGAGAAGGAAGTTGGCTTAAGTTGCAAAGTTGTCCCGACACTCGAATTGGCCTATGTCATAGGCATCTCCAGCGTGAATGCTTGAGAAAGCATGCACGGTCCCGTCGTTTTGCCCCAACGCTTGTATTGACCTAAGTCATAGGCGTCGCCCGCATGAATGCTTGAAAATGCATGCACGGTCCTGTCCCACAAGGCTTGGTATAGCCTTCGCACGTCCCGCGAGTTAAATTCGTATTGCACGGCTTGTTGGCTTAAGTCCAGGCACCCCAGAACTTGGTTGTTCAAGTCGACCCCGTGCATAGCATGTCCCTCTCGATGCGAAGCTTGGCATAGCCTTTGCTCGTCGACTCGTTGCCCGAATAAGTAGACAAGAGTTGTGCTGGGCTATCGAAGCCATCTCTAGCACTGTTCCGCTCTATCTGCGGTTGTCAAGTCGCATAGTCCCTTGAGAATAAGGCTCGTCGTATAAAGTATATGACTTGAGCGATAACTTCGTCTATAAAACCAGGCCTGTCTAAGGCACGAGCCACGGTAAATTTAGTAAAGAGTATGCCTCGAACGAAAGAAAGTCCACGCGACTTGTTGTCGCCGAGATCGGTCCCGCTACTTGGGAGTCTCGCTAAGTCTTGATAAGTCCCACACACGAGATCGGTCCCGCTACTTGGGAGTTTCGTCAAGATAGATGGAATGCATGGTCATGTTAAGGAAGGATTTAATAGATCGAGTTGGGTCTTGCATGGTCATTGGACAACTTGTCGACAAGGTGTAGTCTTCTCGAATGATCGTCGGGGCGCCGGGATCATTCGGCCCGGGGGAAGCGAGTGCGGCTTAAAGAAGGATGCTGGATAACCGTATGGGAGTATCGGCGCTTTCGGGGCTAGCTACCCATGGAAGGGCGGTCCGATACCCCCGCCTAGCCGAGTCCAAGATAGCTTGACATTGCTAGTGACCACTCATATAGATGTGTCGGCAAGAGCGGCAATCCGCGTGTTTGCCTTTGGATAGCGTTAAGTACTAGCACGACGTTGGTCGAATCATGAGACAGTCTAGCACGACATGTATCAAGTATTGGCTTTCGCGTATCAAGTATTAGCATTCGCGTATTGACTTTCGCGTATCAAGTATTGGCATTCGCGTATTGGCGTTCGCATATCAAGTATTGGCTTTTGCGTATCAATATCGGCATTCGCGCAGTGGCTTTCGCGTATCGGCATTGTTGGCCTAAGTTTGCTTAAGTTAAGTCGAGTGCCATCTCTTTAAGTCGAAAGGACCAAAATGTAAAAGTTGGCTAAGTCCGGGAGTCATTAGGCAAGACCTCATCTTGAAGCACGGACAAGTCTAGGCAAAGTATTCAATATCAATAAAGAGTTCTTTTGAATAACTTGTGTCTTGTCTTTAAATTTCTACTGTATGTTCAATATTTCTGCTTGGGACTTCTGTGCGACGACCCCGTCGCCGTCGATATAATCGGCCGTTATAAAACTGCCTTGCACGAGCACAATCTAGGCTCTTGCGGCATCACGCCTTAGCAAGGATGATCACTTCTACGGGAGCGGGGCGTGACATAATGGTATCAGAGCACGGCTTTACGTCCTTGGACTTTATGTCGATTTCTCAGTTTTGAAAGCTCGTCGTTGGAAAATAAGTGTGCGCTCTCTCTCGAATGTCCCTCGGCATGTCCATACAATAAGTCTAAATATTTTCAAAAGCTCGTACAAGCGTTCACTCGAACGCATCGGTAGGCTATCGCCGAATGCATCGGTAGGCCTTTGTGCCGAACGGTGTCAAACTTGTCTTGATAGAAAACATGTGCGAAAGTTAGCAAGTCGCATGCGTGCCTAACTAGCCTTGCATCGACCTAGCAAATGAGCATGCAAACTCGAATAAAAGTCCGCACGGAAGAGCTATGCACACGGCCTTTTGGCTAAGTTGTGTCGCGTTTCGCGCACCTCGACCTTTTGGTGCGAACGAGTTGCGAGCGATATCAAGTACCGCTCGATCGAGAACAAAGCTACACTTAGAGTGTCTATCGATAGGAACGCTATCAAGTTAACGCTTAGGCGTACACGAAAGATTGACTTGGATTTTGAGGAATAGTGAGAATGACTTAGTGTGTCGATACGTCGTAAGCGATTACGCTAGAGATTCGTCGAACGAATCTAAAAGATTTCTTAGCGAATGATGCGAACATGATTGAGGACTAGATCGGATGGCTCGAATCCTGAGTAGTGTATGGATTTTCTTGGAAATTATTCGAGCAAAATTGAGGATTACGAGTAACGGCGAGTATGTCGACGAGGCGATGCGATCGAGCATAGCCTTAGAACGCGTCACGCTTAGTTGGTCGTGACTTCGAATGTCCCGAACGAGATATCGTTCGGAAAACTTGTGAATGGTCAACGCGAGTTAGAAAACGATATTGAATCACGATTCGGAACGATGAATAAAAGCGAACATCTTGATCGAGGCAGCTCGAGGATTGCACGTGTGATTTTGAATTGAATCGAATAGAATTGTGGTATATCCAGTTCGGACAATAGCATCAGTCGCACGACTCGAAATTGGTTGCAAAGGAAGATCGTCAGGTTACGTATATCATCGATGGTATTGAGGCGTATCAAAGATCGATATGCAATAACTCGGGGGTACTCTGACTCGGCGAATGACGATCGTACAAATGTCATTGTTCTGATGGATGCTATACTCGGGATGTTGAAATGTGTCAAGGAAAAGATAAACTTGGCTCGAGGATTTTCTAGTTGAACGAATGACGATTGGACTATCGAACTGAGATTTTGGCTTGGATGAAAATGAAATGTTTGGATTTGCTTCGTCGATAACCACAACTTTGACATTCTTGTCTTATGTGAGCGCAACTCCAGCCTCGTACATGCATCGCATCGATTAGGGTGATCACTCCGCGTGAGCGCTGGTATGGTGATTCATACAGCGGGGGTGATTGAACTAGCATGGCGTGGTAATTTGTATGCTTCGACTTGTGGTTTGACGCAAAGGTAGACTCGGGAATGACTTAGCGTGCTTGATGATCGAATTTGGGGATTACGTAGGTCCAATCCGCGTATCGAGAATGAATTAGTCTGGACTCAAACAAGAGTTATGCCCCGATGAGAATGATTATTCTGCGGGAGCGTTGCATGGTGATTCATGAACCACCGTGGATAATCGGACTCGCGTGAGATTGGGGCGCAACATATTATCAAAGCTAGACGACCTCGTGATTGAAAACATGAATTGGTTAGAATTGGTGATTTGAATGGATTCGAATACGCGCAACGAAAGCGTCTTGATACGAACTAGGTGATCGTGCTCGATGTTTAGAAATCTGGGTAACGCGAGCTTGGATAGAAAACCCCATGTTTCTTACTTTGGTTTGATCCTAGGATTGGGGTCAGTATTGGCATTATTGTTGGGGAACTATGATTCCAATCCTGACATTGACTTAGCCTTGGGAAATGGCCTAGCGGTTAGGCGAGATGCCCTGTTTCAAGAGTTATCAGTCGAAAGATTGATCTTGAGGATTGGTATGAATGGATAGTACGAATCACGAATATGTGCACGATGCGACTCGAGTGAGAACGACAAATTCTCTATCATACGGTTTGGTGAATGCATGTATTTTGGGGACACCTGGAATGTGTGCACGATCCAACCAAGCGATACGTTGAATTCAAATGAGACTTGAGGAATGGAAAGTGTCGAGGATTTGAAATCGAGTTAAAGGAAAGGATTGATAATCATGCGAGCGTGGCTCGAAATCGAAGGAACGCGTAGGCGGAATGTGTACGATTAAGTCTTGGCTATAGAAATGGTAGGATGGCTTACCTTCAGGAAAGTCTCGAGGACGAGACTTGTTCTGAGTGGTGTATGATGTAGTGCCCCGACCCGTAAAGTCAATCGGAGGAATCGAAACGCCGACGGTGTTCGGACTTAGCCTTGTAACGACTGCTCGAAGGCTCGCTCGGTCGAGGCGACTCCTCGCACAGGTGGGGTAGTTTCGGTGAACTCACCTCATCTTAGCCTTCACTTAATAACTCGCATGTTTTCAACTTGTACAGGTTAGGCTTGTTAATAAAAGAGACGCATCCACATAGCTAAGGGAATAATCCCGACCTGTCGGAATGTCTTAGAACATGGAAATGGTCCCATGGTCTGCTTAGAAGTCGGCTCAGCGTGCTTTCAAATGACACTCAATCCTTCATTCCCATGGCTTGGAAGAAAAAAGTTGGCTTAAGTTGCTAAGTTGCCCCGACACTCGAATTGGCCTAAGTCATAGGCATCGCCTGCGTGAATGCTTGAGAAAGCATGCACGGTCCAGTCGTTTTGCCCCAACGCTTGTATTGACCTAAGTCATAGGCGTCTTCCACGTGAATGCTTGAAAATATATGCACGGTCCTGTCTCGCAAGGCTTGGTATAGCCTTCGTACGTCCCGCGAGTTAAAGTCGTATTGCACGGCTTGTTGGCTTAAGTCTAGGCACCCGAGAAGTTGGTTGTTCAAGTCGACCCCGTGCATAGCACGTCCCTCTCGATGCGAAGCTCGGCGTAGCCTTTGCTCGTCGACTCGTTGCCCGAATAAGTAGACAAGAGTTGTGCTGGGCTATCGAAGCCATCTCTAGCACTGTCCCGCTCTATCTGCGGTTGGCAAGTCGCATAGTCCCTTAAGAACAAGGCTCGTCGTATAAAGTATATGACTTGAGCGATAGCGTCGCCTATAGAACTAGGCCTGTTTAAGGCACGAGCCACGGTGAATTTAGTAAAGAGTATGCCTCGAACAAAAGGAAGTCCATGCGACTTGTTGTCGTCGAGATCGGTCCCGCTACTTGGGAGTCTCGCTAAGTCTTGATAAGTCCCGCATACGAGATCGGTTCCGCTACTTGGGAGTCTCATCAAGATAGATGGAATGCATGGTCATGTTAAGGAAGGATTTGATAGATCGAGTTGGGTCTTGCATGGTCATTGGACAACTTGTCGATAAGGTGTAGTCTTCTCGAATGATCGTCGGGGCGCCGGGATCATTCGGCCTGGTGGAAGCGAATGCGGCTTAAAGAAGGATGCTGGATAACCGCATGGGAGTATCGGCGCTTCCGGGGCTAGCTATCCATAGAAGGGCGGTCCGATACTCCCGCCTAGCCGAGTCCAAGATAGCTTGACATTGCTAGTAACCACTCATATAGATGTATCGGCAAGAGCGGCAATCCGCGTACTTGTCTTTGGATAGCGTCAAGTACTAGCACGACGTTGGTCGAATCATGAGACAGTCTAGCACGACATGTATCAAGTATTGGCTTTCGCGTATCAAGTATTGGCATTCGCGTATTGGCTTTCACATATCAAGTATTGGCTTTCGCGTATCAATATTGGCATTCTCATAGTGGCTTTCGCGTATCAGCATTGTTGGCCTAAGTTTGCATAAGTTAAGTCGAGTGCCATCACTTTAAGTTGAAAGGACCGAAATGTATGTAATGTTTGTAGTTCGTATTACGTATCTTGGTATACGTGTATATATTTTGACTCGCATTGCATGTCTTCCTGCTTGGTTTATTTGGCATTTTCATTGCTTAGTTCACCTTGGGATTGGTTCGGCTAGGCTTGGGTTTGCTTATTTGGTTCATCATGAACCAAGTGGAGAACCCCTACCTACCACCACCATCTCTATTTATTAACCCTAACCACCTTTCTCTCTCTTTATTCAATTTTCTTATTACTGCTCTTCCTCTTCTTCTTCCTCACCGAACCCCCACCGTAGTCAAGTGTAACTTGCTTCATGAAGGAACTCCCATTTTATTGTTCCATTTTCTTCTCCACAAGATTCTAAGCCTCTTTAGTATTTAGTGTTTTCAAATTACATGGCTCATTCCATATAGATCTAAGTTTCTAGTATTTTCGATCTTCTTAGTTTTAATCTACTAAAATATCTTGTTTTCGAAAATTAAGAGTTTCATGTAGTAGGCCTCATAATTTGGCACAAGTTTGGTTTTGGGATGGCCGGATTTACGCGCGTAGAGCTATCTTACCTTGCTCTTGCTAGTGTAAGCCATTTTACGCTTGAAGGCTCCTTGGTCTAGCGTAGTAGTACGCGCGTAGAGACTTGAGTTCCTATGGCGTGCACCTTTACCCCTTTTTATATTTTTACGCCCATTTTATATCCTTATGCCTTTTGTCATGAACTTGATAATCACGAATTTATTTAATATGTTTGGAAATAATAATTGAACATGGCATGGTATGACAAGTATACCTGACATGATTATCTCGAATTGCTGCTGCGACGGCTAACTTGACATGACACGACCTGACAAGAATGATTGAACTGGACACCGTGGACGATTGTGTTTGTACAAATAAACCAGTACTGTCTTGCATCATGTCTAGGATAGGGAACCCTGAATACCACGGTCAGGGGTACCTACTGAAATCAACTACGACTAATAACTAGAATAATTCAGTAGTCATGAAGAGATTTTCCAGCTACAAGCAATCCCGTTATCTGGGCACACTAGCGGACTTGTAGCCTACCGACGAGTAGGGCACATTTCCAGCACACAGTCATGTGGTGCACCCTTCATAAACGAACATTCGACCCGGATAAACTGGATGGTCTGCACGGCTGGTGGCTGTTGGAATAATCTCATTGCATCTTACTAGTAACTAGGCCTGTGATAACCCTAGTTAGTTAAAGTATCAAGCCGTACTCATTGCTTGGCCATGATTGATTGGATGGAATTTAGCCCAGCTTAGTCTTGCTCCGATCCTGTACAAGATTGTTACATGACGGGATTATTTATACTGGCCTTAACAATAAAGATCAGGGGACCAGTTCTGTTCAGGCGAAGGGTTACAACCCCGGTCCTTGTTTTGTTTAAGGGTTGTAACCTGGCCCCCGGAGCAGTTCTGTGTCCTCTCTTCGTTTATTGTCTTATTGCTCTGCATGCCATGCTCGTCATGTTTTACTTATTTTAATAGCATGATTATTTATACTGGCCTCAACAATAAAGATCAGAAGTCCAGTGCTGTTCAGGCGAAGGGTTACAACCCCGGTCCTTGTTTGGTTTAAGGGTTGTAACCTGGCTCCCGGAGCAGTTCTGTGTTCTCTCTTCGTTTATTGACTTATTTTACCCTATGTTCCTGCTTTCCAATAGTAGTTGAGACGGGTTCTATTCAGGTAAAGGGTTACAACCCCGGTCCTTGTTTGGTTTAAGGGTTGTGACCTGGCTACTTGAATGGTTTCCTCGTACTCAGTTTATTGTTGTTATATTTGCTATTATCAGTTTCGTTTTAATCGTCTTTAATATTCTATTGTGATATGTTGGTTTTAGTTCCTAAGTGAAGCCTCCTTTGTGGCGCTTGCTCTTTCTGGGGTCTGACCCAGCTGGTTTTGTGTGGCCAGATATCAGAGCAGCTCCTGAGGTTCTACCTACCTTCCAGCCAGATGGCGACCACCAGGCGTAACCCTGGCAACGAGTGGGTTTCTTTTGTTCTCCTACTTCAGTATAAATTATTCTTTTGAGGCGTTTAGCCGACGAGTACGTGTTAGCTCGGTTGTACCTTTATTTACTGTCTGCCTACGGGTTGTAGCATGATCGACAAATCCTAGGGTTGATCATGTATGACTGAAACTCTTGCTAGTCTTGACATTTTGTAACGACTAGCTTCATGATCAACTGAATATGTAATATTTGGGACACCTTATTATTGTGTATTTGGTGATCTTACATCTTGCAATACTTACTTACTTGCTTGCGATTGAGACACTAGGCTTGTCTATGACCATTGGAGACTGATGGATTGTAGTTAAATCCTCATATATCTAGACAGCCATGACCGTATAGTGAGATGGATTTCATTTCATTATGCGTAGCTGGCTATGTATGCCCCCGTTCTCCAGTAATCTGGTTCTGGGACATTACATGGTTTAAGTGGTGGCCCATGCAGGTCTTGTAAATCAAGATATGTGAGGGTTTACCGAATAGATTGTTGGCCCATTGGTCATATGGTCAACCTGATTTTAATAATTGATCAAAACTCTGTCTGGATATACAAAGCTTGTTGGGACATCTCAGCTCCTTGGACATAAGCAAGATTGGATATTCACTTCGTTCAAGACTGAAGATCTGTTTGCCTACTTGAGTCTGTATTTCCTATGCAATGTAATTTTCATTTTATTTGAGTCTAGGAATACGTTGTACACCGAGTCGTACTGACAAATAGGCTATTTCCAAAACAGTTCAAAATGTTTTTTTTTAAAATGACCTATCAAATTGTTTACAAAAAGGTTTTCAAAAAGGTTTTCAAAAATCACCAAAACCTACTTTAAAAACCCTAACCTAACCCTGACAGAACTCGGCCAGAGTTCGGCCAGAGTTCGGCCAGAGTTCGGTTGGTGGCCGTTTTGATTTTGAATTCTCTGGAACTTGGTCCTCCTGCAGTTGCGAATTTGACCGAGATTTGCTCATCGAGTTCTGCCCGAATTCTGCCCGAATTCTGACAGAGTTTTCCCTTTGGAAATCCTATAAATAGAGAAGTATTTCGATCATTTCAATTCACTCATTCACTTTCAATCTTCTCTCTATCTAAAAAGCTTTCTGCCTTCTAAAGAGTTTTCTAGAGCTTTTATTTTCAGATCCCAAGCCAGTTACAATCCTCTAGTCGATTTGCCAGTGCGGTACGGTCTAGAAGTTTCTGAGAGATTGTAATCAGAAGGCTTGATTGAAGAATACCTCTTCACATTTGAAGTTGGACGAGTTCTTCGTATCAAAGCTCGCATTGTAGAAGTTGCAAGGACTTCGTAAGAAAACTTGCGGTTTTTTCCTATAGTGGATTCAAACTGGTAGCAAGAGTTCTACCGACTGGATTAGTCCTCAACAGAGGGATACCAGTATACATCGCTGTCTTTGCGTTTGCTTTCTGAACTCTGCCTTTACTTTATTTTCATCTGTGATTATATACTGTGATTGTGTTGCTAACTTTTTAATTAGCATTATTCCGCTGCCAACTCTATTCACCCCCCCTCTAGAGTATTACGCTTTACTATATCGTTCCTACAATTGGTATCAGAGCGGGTGTTACAGGTAAAGCAAGGTAAAAGTGCTATTTTTTATTTATTATTTATTAGATCACAACACATCACATGGCTACTATGAAATTCACAAGTGAAGGTCAGGCCACAAACAGACCTCCTCTGTTTGATGGTACTAACTACACTTATTGGAAAACACGGATGAGTTTCTTCTTAAAGTCTCTTGATTTTGACTTATGGGCTATTGTTCTTGATGGCTATCAGAAGCCACCTCGTATAAATGTCGAGGGTGTTTTAGTTGAAAAACCCCAAAACAGTTATACAGAGGAAGAAAAGAAAAAGGTCAGTCTTGACGCACGTGCCATTAATGCTCTTTTTTGTGCCTTAGACAGAACAGAATTTAACAGGGTATCTACATGCACAACGGCAAATGGTGTATGGAAGCTTCTCGAAGTTACACATGAAGGCACGACTCAAGTCAATGAGTCAAAAGTCAGCAGACTTACTCAAGAGTACGAGGCGTTCAAAATGAAGCCAAATGAAACAGTCACACAAATGTTCGAGAGGTTCTTGGATATTGTAAACCCTTTGTCCTCCTTCGGCAAAGAATACAATAACCACGAAAAGATTCGCAAACTCCTGCGAGCTCTCACCAAGAACTGGATTCCGAAGGCTACAGCTATCATTGAAGGAAACGACCTCACCACAATGTCACTTGAAGTACTCATGGGTAAGCTACTCACTCATGAACTGGATCTACAAGATTTTGAAGAGCCTGCACCAAAGGAGAAGACTATCGCCCTCAAGGCTCAGCACAGAAAAGCTGCTGAAGATGACTCAGACAGCAGTGGATCTGACGCTGAAGATCAAGCTCTCCTAGCAAGGAAGTTCAAAAGATTCATGAGACATGAGAAGAGAGTCAAAGAGAACAACAGCAACAACTGGTACCAAGAAGATGCTGTCTGCTATGGCTGCAAGAAGAAGGGACATATGAAGAAGGACTGTCCCATCAACTCATCATCGAGCAAGAAGAACAACAGGTATGAAAAAGGCAACCTGAAGAGATCAACATCCCGGAAATATGCCAACACCAGCATATGGCATGAGAGCGAAGCTAGCGACTCAGAAGATGAACATTCAGAGGACGCTGCAAACATCTGCTTCATGGCAATCGATCAGGTACCTACTGAACCTGTAGAAACATATGATAACTTTACCTTTGAGCAATTAGGAGATGCCTTCAGTGACCTGATGCTTGACTACAGGAAACTGCGTAGTAAATATCAGACTGCTAAGAAGGTACTCAAAGAGTACAAAGGAGAAATAGGAAGACTTACCGACCTACTAGCTGAGGTTAGAACTAGTGTTAGTGAGTCTGGTGAGCTTTCCTCTATAAAGCTCTTATTACACGAGACTAAACAGTCATCCGAAGAGAAAGATAAGATTATAGACCAATTGAGAGAAGATCTTTCAAAAGAAAAGAAAAGTCTTCAATCTGCAAAAATCAGAATGGAATCACTCACCTCTGATTATACTAAGTTATATGACACTTCCAAAAGGTTGGAAATTAGGTTAGGAAAACAGCCTGAGCCTGCTGCTTCCTATCCTAACACGTGTCACTTACCGAAAATTCGGAACATTCCCAAGCCAAACACTGTCAGACCAAACCATATAAAACCTTTACCCCAAAAGGTTAAGCCCAAACATGATCATAGATATGCATTCTTCTATACTAGAAAACCTAAACCTACCAACCATGCACATCACTCTGCTTTCAACACTCAACATGCACAATGTCATTATTGTGGCCTCATTGGTCATATTTCATCTGCATGTAGAATGAGAAAGCTAGTTGATTTAAATGTTTATGCTTGGATACCTAAAGCTAACAATTCAGGACCCTACAAGAAATGGGTACCAAGAGTTTCATCTGCAAACTGTTTTGTAGGTGGAACACCCTTCACATGCTAGAAGCAAATGGATCCTCGACAGCGGTTGCTCACGGCATATGACCGGTGACGCTACCCTATTTGCAACACTGTCGAAGAAGAAGAAGGAAGGCTATGTTTCCTTCGGCAATAATTTAAAAGGGTATATTATTGGTATCGGTGATGTTGGTAAATCTCCCTATCTCGTGATTAAAGATGTCTGTCTGGTTACCGAGTTGAAACATAATCTGCTCAGCATAAGTCATCTAGCTGATCATGGTTATGGTATCAACTTTGGCAAAGACAAATGTACTATAGTTGATAGCTCAACTGGTAGTACTATCTTTGAAGGAATCAGGGAAGACAATATATATGTTTTCTATCTATTGGAAGAAGCTAACATTTCAGGTAGATGCTTAATGGCCAAAAGTGATGAGAGTCATTTATGGCATATGAGACTCGGTCATGCAAACATGGATACAATTTCAAGATTATCCACAAAGAAGTTAGTACGCGGTTTACCGGACATAACATTCAAGAAGGATTCGGTATGCAGCCAATGCGAAAAGAACAAGGCTACCAGATCCACATTCAAGTCTGTAAACGCAGTATGTACTACTAGACCCCTACAATTGCTACACATGGATTTATTCGGTCCTAGCAGAGTTGCTAGCCTCGGAGGTAAATTATATGCATTTGTAATTGTAGATGATTTTTCTAGATACACGTGGGTATATTTCCTGACACGCAAGAATGACGCATTATCCGAATTTGTCGCCTTTTGCAAGAAAGTACAGAATGAAAAAGGTTACATGATCACTCGTATTAGAAGCGATCATGGAGGCGAATTCGAGAATGCTGATTTCGAGCAATTTTGTGACTCACACGGTTTTATTCATGAGTTCTCCTGCCCTAGAACTCCACAAGAAAATGGAGTTGTGGAACGTAAGAACAGAACTCTAACCGAAATAGCCAGAGTAATGTTAAATCAATTTAGCCTACCCAAATACTTCTGGGCTGAAGCTGTCAATACAGCTTGCTTTGTGCTCAATAGAGTTCTAATTCGACCCAAATCGAAGAAGACTCCTTTTGAGTTATGGTTTGATAGAATTCCTTCAGTTTCATATTTTAAGATATTTGGCTGTAAGTGCTTTATTCATAATACTAAAGACAATTTGGGAAAGTTTGACGAAAAGGCCGATGAAGGTATATTTTTAGGTTATGCGGCCAAGAGCAAAGGATACAGAGTCTTTAACAAACGTACCATGATCATCGAAGAGTCAATCAACGTCACTTTTGATGAAATGAACCAAATGACACTCGATGACAGTGAAGAAGATCTGCCTACATCAAGCTCAACATCAGCTGAACCTGAACCAAGCTCTGCACTAGCTGAACCCCCTAGAGGAGATCCAGGAACCAGCTACCTACAGAGTCTACCGAAAAGGTTAAAATTCACAGCTGATCATCCACAAGATTTGGTAATTGGTGACATTACCAAAGGAGTAAGCACTCGATCATCCAGTAGAGATATTATTTCTAGTGTTGTATTTATTTCACAGCTAGAACCTAAATCTATTGATGAAGCATGTAGTGATAGTTTCTGGATAGATGCCATGCAAGAGGAATTGAACCAATTCGAATGGAATCAAGTTTGGGAACTTGTTCCCAAGCCTATTGATCATCCGGTCATTGGCACCCGTTGGGTATTCCGAAACAAACTGAATGAGGATGGTTTAGTAACTCGTAACAAGGCTCGACTCGTAGCTCAAGGATACAATCAAGAAGAGTGTATCGACTACGATGAGACTTATGCCCCAGTTGCGAGATTAGAATCCATTCGTATGTTATGTGCATTTGCATGTTTTCATGATTTCAAACTTTTTCAAATGGATGTAAAAAGTGCTTTTCTAAATGGATTTATAAAAGAAGAAGTTTATGTAGCACAACCTCCGGGTTTCACGGATTTCAAAAATCCTGACCATGTTTTCAAGTTGAAGAAAGCCTTATACGGTTTGAAACAAGCCCCTCGTGCTTGGTATGATCGTCTAAGCTCTTTTCTACTTGACAACGGTTTTACAAAAGGAAAGGTTGACACTATACTTTTTATTAAATCTTTTAATGGCAAGCTGCTTTTAATTCAAATTTATGTTGATGATATCATATTTGGATCCACTGATGAATCTCTTTGTCAAGAATTCTCTAAGTGTATGCAGAATGAGTTTGAGATGAGCATGATGGAAGAGCTGAAATTCTTTCTCGGATTGCAAATCAAACAAACCAACAATGGGACGTTCATTAATCAAGCCAAGTACACAAAAGATTTGCAAAAGAAGTTTGATCTGGACAATGTCAAACCTATTGGCACTCCGATGGCAACTTCAACAAAGCTTGATCCTGACGAACAAGGCAAGCCAGTCGACACACGTAAGTATCGAGGTATGATTGGTAGTTTACTTTACTTAACTGCTAGTCGTCCAGATATAATGTTTAGTGTTTGCTTGTGTGCACGTTTTCAAGCTAACCCAAAGGAATCACATCTGTCCGCAGTTAAGCGTATCTTCCGATACCATAAAGGCACTTCTTCTGTCGGCTTGTGGTATCCCAAATCCAAATCCTTTGACCTTATTGGTTATTCGGATGCAGATTTTGCCGGATGCAAGGTTGATAGAAGAAGTACTAGCGGTACATGTCATTTCTTAGGCAAGGCTCTAGTCTCTTGGTTTAGTAAAAAGCAAAATTCTGTAGCCTTATCAACAACAGAGGCTGAGTACATCGCCGCAGGACGTTGTTGTGCTCAGATTTTGTGGATGAAACAAACCTTAGAAGACTTTGATTTATTTTACACACATATTCCCATTTTCTGTGATAACACTAGCACCATTAATTTGACTAAGAATCCTGTATGTCACTCTCGTACTAAACATATCGAGATTCGGCATCATTTTCTTAGAGATCATCATCAAAATGGAGATATAAACCGTGTATACATAGATACTGATAATCAATTAGCTGACATCTTCACTAAACCTCTAGCGGAAGATCGCTTCAATTATTTACGTCGAGAATTAGGAATTTTGGACGTCAATAACATTAATTGATTTTATTTTATGTTTTTTATGCAAAAACTGTGTTAGAGACAAGCTAATAAAGAGTCTGTCTCTCACCACAACTACGGTTGAAGCGAAGCGGTATTTAAGAGTTCCCCGGTGAACCTCCGCCAGCTGGGACAGTACTCCTACAGCTAATCTGAGACAGCTGCTGTGTAAAGATATTTAACTCATAAAATATTATTAATTATGTTATTTGAAAGCTAAAATAACTAATCTTTGAATTAAATATTTGAAACGAGTCAATAAAAAAGAAGTAGCAAAATCAACTTGAAAGAACCCTAGGCGAATTCGGCCAGAACTCTGACCGAATTCGGCCCGAGTTCGGTTGAGGGTATCTGCGTATATATCCAGAACCCGAGAGCTCCTTCTCTTCCATTGCTTCCATATTTCCAAACAGCAGCTACAGCCGCCCGAAAACCCTCCAAACCCTAGGTATTCACCAATCCATTGCTCCCTATCTACTTGGTGAAATCCTTCCAAACTTTGGAATCGTGCGGAGATCATCCTTCTCTACAACATATCTAATCTTTGTGAGGTATAACTCTCTCCTTCTCCACTTTCAAATTTGTGCTTATTTATTTCAATGGCACCTAGATTTAATCCGTCTAAGAGGAAGAAGACTACTCCTAGTGAGGAAGGGTCCTCTTCGAATCCTCACACGGATTCTTTGTTTTCGCCAGTCCAAAAGAGCGACGGTGCTTTCGATGGGTTTTTCTTTCAAACCCTCGATCAAGCTTTATTATGGTACGGTGACTTTTCCACCCGATCCATATGCAGCGGCGCTCCGGTTAAATGGACGATTTTTCCTGACCATCGTCACTTATTTGAGGCATTAGGGTTACATTTGCTTGTTAAACTGTGCTTCCCAATTGCTACTAATGCCATTAGATTGTTCTATTGCAATCTCGTAGTTAACACTTTTGACGTGAGCACACGTGTTGGAGGCATAGATATTGAGTTCAATGATGTCCTCCTAGCGGAGATTCTTGGGATTCCTAATGAAGGTGAACCGCTTGTTGATATCACGGAATTCGAGTTCCCCGAAGGCACTACACTCACGAGTTTCAAAACGGAACTTTGTGCACCTGACAGAGTACGTTCTGGAAAGTTTAAGGCTAACAACCTTAACTTGTTCAACTACGAATTGCATCGCATCATCTACTCTACTCTACTTCCCAAATCTACTTCCAAGGATGATGTGACTTCGCTTGAGCTGTCCGCTATGTATCATCTTATCAAGGGGATTCCTTTTTCCGTCCCCAAGACTATTATTCAGATGATGGGATGTTGTCGTGCAAGAGATCGAAATCTCTCTTACGCGATGATTCTCCCTCGTATCTTTCAGCGCTTCGACATCGATCTATCGACTTGTACTCAGGACTCTGAGCCCAAGTTACTCCAGCTTTCTCGTCGCAGCCGGACTGCTTCAGCTCCACCTCCTGCTCCTCCTACTGCACTATCTCCACCACATCAGTCGTATGCCATGACTTTTGAGGGCATACATCAGCATTTATCAGCTTTGCACGTCTCGATGACGGACATGGCTCGCGAGCGAGAGTTCCACGATGTCACCCGTTACCAGGCGATGGCAAACTCCTTGGCCGATCTGCGTTTCGCACAGACTGGTCACTCTGCCGCTTCCATCCCTCGAGATCCAACTTTTTCGGGTTACCGCTGTGAGGATGAGGCTGTCCATGCCTACTTCCAGCCCGGTAACGCCTATGATTGGTATCGTGCTCCTCGAGATTATGTTGGCGAGTTCTATGCTGGCGCCCCTACTCATCCTACTGGCGCTGGTACTTCTGGTGCTGGTACTTCCGGTCATGCTGGCCGTGCTGCTGATGATTTTGATGAGGATAGTGATGATGAGATCTGATCTGATTACTAGTGACATTCTACTGTATACTTGGAAATGCTCCGACATTCCAAGTTTTTATCTTTTTGATTAGTACTTTGTAATTTGCTATCAGTATTTCTTTTATCTTCATGGACATGTTTTTGATGTTTCATTTATGACATCTCAGTTTATTTCAGCATTTTGTTTAGCACTATCTCTTTTTACTGCTTCTTCATTACAAACTGCCTGTGAAATAGCATGCCTGAGATTTCTTTTATGTTTTGATGCAAATACATGCCTGTGATGATAATTTGTAGCAACTTTACATGCCTGTGATAATAATCTCTAAATTCTTATACCATTTCTTTTATTTTCTCGCTATTTGTTACTTATGCATTCATTGCGGGGGAGTCTTCTGCATTTAATGCGGGGGAGTCTTTCTTTGTGCAATTATTTTGCTAAGTGACAAAGGGGGAGAAAATTAAAAATGATCTAACATTTTTTTTGAGTTATACAGGTTATGAACAATTTCTACTTTTTGATATTTTTTTGCACACGCTTGAACTAGCTTCATGTTATATCATTCATAGTTTGTCAATTATCAAAATAGAGAAGATTGTTGGCCCATTGGTCATATGGTCAACCTGATTTTAATAATTGATCAAAACTCTGTCTGGATATACAAAGCTTGTTGGGACATCTCAGCTCCTTGGACATAAGCAAGATTGGATATTCACTTCGTTCAAGACTGAAGATCTGTTTGCCTACTTGAGTCTGTATTTCCTATGCAATGTAATTTTCATTTTATTTGAGTCTAGGAATATGTTGTACACCGAGTCGTACTGGCAAATAGGCTATTCCCAAAACAGTTCAAAATGTTTTTTTTAAAATGACCTATCAAATTGTTTACAAAAAGATTTTCAAAAAGGTTTTCAAAAATCACCAAAACCTACTTTAAAAACCCTAACCTAACCCTGACAGAACTCGGCCAGAGTTCGGCCAGAGTTCGGCCAGAGTTCGGTTGGTGGCCGTTTTGATTTTGAATTCTCTGGAACTTGGTCCTCCTGCAGTTGCGAATTTGACCGAGATTTGCTCATCGAGTTCTGCCCGAATTCTGCCCGAATTCTGACAGAGTTCTCCCTTTGGAAATCCTATAAATAGAGAAGTATTTCGATCATTTCAATTCACTCATTCACTTTCAATCTTCTCTCTATCTAAAAAACTTTCTGCCTTCCAAAGAGTTTTCTAGAGCTTTCATTTTCAGATCCCAAGCCAGTTACAATCCTCTAGTCGATTTGCCAGTGCGGTACGGTCTAGAAGTTTCTGAGAGATTGTAATCAGAAGGCTTGATTGAAGAATACCTCTTCACATTTGAAGTTGGACGAGTTCTTCGTATCAAAGCTCGCGTTGTAGAAGTTGCAAGGACTTCGTAAAAAAACTTGTGGTTTTTTCCTATAGTGGATTCAAACTGGTAGCAAGAGTTCTACCGACTAGATTAGTCCTCAACAGAGGGATACCAGTATACATCGCTGTCTTTGCGTTTGCTTTCTGAACTCTGCCTTTACTTTATTTTCATCTGTGATTATATACTGTGATTGTGTTGCTAACTTTTTAATTAGCATTATTCCGCTGCCAACTCTATTCACCCCCCTCTAGAGTATTACGCTTTACTATATCGTTCCTACATAGATGTCTCAATCAGTACTCGCCCTTGATCTCTGCTCGTATCTTCTAAATCCCTGAAATCTTGACCTGATCACATGTTTGTGTCGTTGATCTGTCATGGTCCTTCCTTATTGTTCCCTATGTCATCTTTTTCAGTGGCATTATTCCTGGACCTGCCGATCAGCAAGGCGGAGCACCACCTGTGGACCAGCAGCAACCAGGAGATCAGGCCCAGCATTCAGGAGTGGCCTCCAGAGTCGTGCCTATTGGAGGAGAGCCACCAGTTCAGCCCGTCTAGCCTGCAGATCCTGATGATGGCACTTTGGTGGGTCTCATCCGCTCATTATTAGCTTCCCGGGATCGTCGAGGAGATGCCATGCACCAGGCAGTGGCAGATGCTCTAACCAGAGGAGGTCATCAGGGTAATAGCGCGGCCAACAGCTTCAAGCGCTTGAACCCTCCATTCTTCGACGACAGTGAAGATGTTATTGCTGCCGATGCATGGCTTCAGGACACAGAGGTGATTCTAGAAGCAGCTAGGACTCCAGAAGACGAAAAGGTGGCCGTGGTGCGCCTACAGTTATTGGATCTTGCCCGCAGCTGGTGGGTGTCGCAGGCCGTCGGATTAGTGGCACCCACTGCCTGGGCAGTCTTCAGAGAGAGATTCTAGACCAAGTATTTTGACGCTGTAGCTCGGTACAATCTACAGACGAGGTTCACCAATTTAAAGCAGATGGGCATGACGGTCGATGGATATGCGGTCGAGTTTTCCAGACTTAGTCGGTTTGCTCCTACCTTGGTGGAGACCGAGTTCGACAGAGCCCAGCGATTCCAGTAGGGGCTTCACTTGGAGATTCTCTTGGCCGTAGAGAAGTTTGAGCATCAGACTTTTGATGCGGTATTGAGAGCAGCTAGGAGGCATGAGTATACCTCCCAGAGGATCGTGGACAGGACCGGGGGTCGGAAGCGATCCCATGGTTAGATGAATCAGTCTTCAGCACCAGCACCAGCGGCTAGAGCTTTGACCATTTGAGCTCCGAGGCGGGTGGCCTCAGTGACGTCAGTTCAACATTCAGCCCCGACGTACCCCCAACAGCAGAAGCAGAAGCAGTCTTCCGCAGTGGGATGTTCACACTGCGGGAAGCCGGGGCATGTGGAATCAGAGTGTCGCAGAGCACAGGGTTTGTGCTTGGTTTGTGGTGCCCCGGACCACAGGGTTGGGAACTGCCCGAACAGGGGGAGTTCATCTTTATCAGCCTTCTCTAGTCCTCAAGTTAGAGGACCAGCACCAGTCCAGCAGCAGTAGCAGCAGTACCCATTCCCGAGGCCATTGCCGACGCAGGCCCAGGCATTCCAGCAGCAGAGACCGTAACAGTATGCCCAAGCCCAAGCCTTAATCCAGAGCAGGCAGAGAAGTTTTCAGCAGAGGAGTCCCGCACCCAGAGGATATGGTCAAGTGCTAGCTTTGACCATGGGAAAGGAAGGATTGGCACCAGGTGAGGTAGTGGCAGGTACTATTCTCGTCAACACCTTTTCCGCTTCCGTATTATTTGATTCTGGTGCCTCGTATTCATTTATGTCTGCACGATTCGCGACACGGATAGGATTGGAGCCCGAGTCATTATCAGTGAGGCTTAATATACTTACTGGTAACAGACTTGTGGGAGTAGATAGAGTGTTTTCCTCGTGTCGGATCGTAGTTAGCGGTAGAGAGTTTTTCGCTAGGTTGATAGAATTCCCGATGGCCGACTATGATGTGGTATTAGGGATGGATTGGTTGAGAGACCAGTATGCTAGGATAGACTGCCATATTGGCAGGGTTGTTTTTAGCATTCTAGGCGAGCCAGAGTTTTCCTTCTCCCGAGGCGAAGTTGAACCTTCTCCTCCAGTATTGCGGATGGCAGTAGCAGTAGTACAGTTACCGCGGATAGTCGAAGAGTTTCCAGATATTTTTCCAGAAGAGCTACCAGGAATGCCGCCAGAGCGAGAGATCGAGTTTACTATCGACTTGGTCCCAGGAACAGCTCCGGTGTCGGAAAGAGTCTACCGGATGGCGCCGTCAGAATTGGACATATTATACAAGATGATTGAAGAACTTAGAACCAAAGGATTTATTCGTGCAAGTGGATCACCTTGGGGAGCCCCGATGCTTCTTATGAAAAAGAAGGATAGTACGTCCAGATTATGTGTTGATTATCGTACCTTAAACTCAGTGACAATCAAGAACATATACCCTCTCCCGAGGATAGATGACTTGTTTGATCAACTCAAAGGAGCGGTAGTATTCTCGAAGATTGATTTGCGGTCAAGATATCATCAAATCAGGGTCAGAGAGCAGGACATCACGAAGACAGCTTTCCGATCTAGATATGGGCATTGGGAGTTCCTTGTTATGCCCTTTGGAGCAACCAATGCGCCGACTGTATTCATGGACCTCATGAATCGTATCTTTATGCCTTATTTAGATCAGTTCGTGATTGTGTTCCTAGACGACATCCTGGTCTACAGCAAGAGTGAAACGGAGCATGAGCAGCATCTCAGAGTTGTCCTTCAGATTCTTCGAGAGCACCAATTGTATGCCAAGTTCAGTAAATACGAGTTCTGGCTCGATCGCATTTCCTACTTGGGTCATATCATCACCAGGAGAGGAGTTGAAGTGGATCCCCAGAAGATCGTGGCTATAGAATCATGGCTCGTACCTAGCACAGTTGCAGAAGTTCGTAGCTTTCTTGGATTGGCCGGCTACTACCGGCGATTTATTTCAGACTTTGCTCGGACTTCAGCGCCATTGACCCAGTTGACCCGCAAGGATGTGCAGTTTGCTTGGACAGTAGAGTGCCAAGATTCTTTTGAGAAGTTGAAGCGAGGCTTGATCACGGCACCCATTCTCACGCTTCCAGATGGAACCGAGAGATTCTCAGTACATTGTGATGCTTCAGGCAGAGGTTTAGGATGTGTTCTGATGCAACGTGGGAAGGTAATAGCTTATGCGTCATGCCAACTTCGTGATCATGAGAGAAATTACCCAATCCATGACTTATTGCTGGCAGCAGTAGTGTTTGTGCTTAAGTTGTGGAGGCACTACTTGTATGGAGATAAGGTGGAGATTTTCACCGACCACAAGAGCCTGAAGTATGTATTCACTCAAAAGGAACTTAACATGCGTCAGAGGAGATGGCTGGAGCTTTTTGTGGATTATGATGTCAATTTGTAGTATCATCCAGGGAAGGACAATGTCGTAGCAGATGCATTGAGCAGGAAAGCTAGAGTTTATCTTCTAACAGCGCAACCAGAGTTGTTAGCGAATCTTCAGAGGATGGGAATAGAAGTTGTCCTTCCTACCAATGCGGCATTGATGGCCAGCATGCAAGTTCAATCCACTATAGTTGAGAGGATCCGGATGACGCAGTCAGCAGATTCCAAACTTCAGCGACTCAGAGCAGAGTGTGAGACATGATGCAGACCAGAGTTATGCATTCATGATGATGGCACACTTCGACATGGTAAGCGTCTTTGTGTACCCAG
Source organism: Iris pallida (assembly GCA_029216955.1). Lineage (NCBI taxonomy): Eukaryota > Viridiplantae > Streptophyta > Magnoliopsida > Asparagales > Iridaceae > Iris > Iris pallida. The sequence goes on along the minus strand of JANAVB010016191.1, from coordinate 5,535,065 downwards.
CGGAGATATCAGACAGGAGATCATGGCAGAAGCTCACAGTTTGCAGTATTTCATTCATTCTGGTGGTACGAAGATGTACCGTGACATCCGACAGCACTTTTGGTGGAATGGCCTGAAACGGGAGATAGCCCGGTTTGTCTCTCGGTGTTTAGTTTGCCAACAAGTCAAGGCTGAACATCAGAGGTCAGCTGGACTTCTTCAGTCCTTGCCGATTCCAGAATGGAAATGGGAGCATATAACCATGGATTTCATGACTGGATTACCTAGATCCCCAGCTGGTAGAGATGCTATCTGGGTTATAGTTGACCGGCTCACGTAGGTGGCTCACTTTCTCCCATTCAGAGTAGGTCAGTCGACGGCTCAGCTAGCAGAGATGTACCTTAGGTTGATAGTCAGGATGCATGGAGTACCAGTCAGTATTACCTCAGATCGAGATTCTAGATTCACATCGTACTTTTGACAGAGTCTCCAGAAGAGTTTGGGGACCCGTCTCCAGTTCAGTTCAGCTTATCACCCGCAGACAGATGGTCAGTCGGGGCGCACGATCCAGACCCTTGAAGATATGTTGCAGTCATGTACACTCGACTTTGGTGGTTCGTGGGAAGATCACCTGCACCTGGTGGAGTTCTCGTACAACAATAGTTTCTAAGCCAGTATCCAGATGGCTCCGTTCGAGGCACTGTATGGCAGAAAGTGCAGATCCCCGCTAGCATGGGACGATGTTGGAGAAAGGCAGATGCTCGATCCGGAACTTATTGCCCAGACAATCGAAGTGGTCAGGAGAGTCCGAGATCATCTTCGCGTTGCCCAAGATCGCCAGCGTCATTGGGCCGATTTTCATCGGCACCCCCTTAAGTTTTCTGTCGGCGACCACATATTCCTGAGGATATCGCCTAACCGTGGCGTCATTCGTTTTGGAATACGGGGAAAGCTTAGTCCTAGGTATATAGGGCCATTCGATATCCTGGAGCGAGTAGGAGATGTGTCCTATCGTCTCGCTCTTCCGCCGTCGCTAAGCGAGGTGCATGACGTGTTCCATGTATCCCAACTACGACGGTATATCCCGGATCTGAGTCATGTCCTTGATCATTCGAAATTGGTTGTTGGTACCAACCTTTCGTATGAGGAGAGGCCCGTATCCATATTGAACCGAAGAGAGAAGATACTCAAGAACAAGACTATCAAGTTAGTCTGTGTTGCTTGGGGTCATCACTCTTTGGGTGAGTCAACGTGGGAGCATGAGGATGATATCCGATCGCGATATCCCGACCTGTTTGACTCGTGAGATATAATGTCTTCCTTATGCCTCATGGCTTCGATTCCTTGCTTGCATGATTGATTGCCTGATTGCTTGACTAGTATAGCTTTCCTATGATTAATATAGCTTGTCCTTGCATCTCTAGCCTCTTGATTAAATTCCGAGGATGGAATTCTTTTAAGGTGGGTAGAGTTGTAATGCCTGTGGTTCGTATTACGTATCTTGGTATACGTGGACGTATTTTGACTCGCATTGCATGTATCCCTGTTTGGTTTATTTGGCATTTTCATTGCTTGGTTCAACTTGGGATTGGTTCGGCTAGGCTTGGGTTTGCTTATTTGGTTCATCATGAACCAAGTGGAGAACTCCTACCTACCACCACCATCTCCATTTATTAACCCTAACCACCTTTCTCTCTCTTTATTCAATTTTCTCATTACTGCTCTTCCTCTTCTTCTTCCTCACCGAACCCCGACCGTAGGCAAGTGTAACTTACTTCATGAAGGAACTCCTATTTTATTGTTCCATTTTCTTCTCTACAAGGTTCTAAGCCTCTTTAGTATTTAGTGTTTTCAAATTTCATGGCTCATTCCATATAGATCTAAGTTTCTAGTATTTTCGATCTTCTTAGTTTTAATCTACTAAAATAGCTTGTTTTCAAAAATTAAGAGTTTCATGTAGTAGGCCTCATGATTTGGCACAAGTTTGGTTTTGGGATGCCCAGATTTCACCAAGTCCTGGCCGAGATGGAGTTTCCTTGAGTTCTGAGCTTTTACGCATGTTGACCTTGCCATATGGAGAAGATATAGTTTTACGCACACGTTTTACGTGCCAGCATATTGTTCAGCCTTTTACGCTCACGTCTTAACATGTTCGCGTAGTGCCCCTTTACGCTCACGCATCGTGTGCCAAGCGTACTCGTTTTACGCTGAGCTAATCGATTTTACGCTCGGGACTCTCCCGCTCGCGTAAAGCCCGGCTAGCTTAAAATCCCTAGCTCGAGCCGGCTCTCACGAGCGTAAAGTTTGTCGAGTGTTCCTCGCATAAAGTTTCCCTCGTGTAGAGCTTTGATCGAGAGTTGGCATGCGTAATCTTACGAGCGTAAAGCCCGGCTAGCGTAAAACCCCACCCGCATGTACTCTTGCTCGCGTAGAGCTATCTTACCTTGCTCTTGCTAGCGTAAGCCATTTTACGCTTGAAGGCTCCTTGGTCTAGCGTAGTAGTACGCGCGTAGAGACTTGAGTTCCTATGGTCTGCAGAGTATACCTGACATGATAATTTATTTAATATGTTTGGAAATGATAATTGAACATGGCATGGTATGACAAGTATACCTGACATGATTATCTCGAATTGCTGTTGCGACGGCTAACTTGACATGACACGACCTGACAAGAATGATTGACCTGGACACCGTGGACGATTGTGTTTGTACAAATAAACCAGTACTGTCTTGCATCATGTCTAGGACAGGAACCCTGAATACCACGGTCAGGGGTACCTACTAAAATCAACTACGGCTAATAACTAGAATAATTCAGTAGTCATGAAGAGATTTCCCAGCCACAAGCAATCCCGTTATCTGGGCACACTAGCGGACTTGTAGCCTACCGACGAGTAGGGCACATTTCCAGCACACAGTCATGTGGTGCACCCTTCATAAATGGACATTCGACCCGGATAACCTGGATGGTCTGCAGGGCTGGTGGCTGTTGGAATAATCTCATTGCATCTTGCTAGTAACTAGGCCTGTGATAACCCTAGTTAGTTAAAGTATCAAGCCGTACTCATTGCTTGGCCGTGATTGATTGGATAGAATTTAGCCCAGCTTAGTCTTGCCCCGATCCTGTACAAGATTGTTATATGACGGGATTATTTATACTGGCCTTAACAATAAAGATCAGGGGAACAGTTCTGTTCAGGCGAAGGGTTACAACCTCGGTCCTTATTTGGTTTAAGGGTTGTAACCTGGCTCCCGGAGCAGTTCAATGTCATCTCTTCGTTTATTGTCTTATTGCTCTCCATGCCATGCTCGTCATGTTTTACTTATTTCAATAGCATGATTATTTATACTGGCCTCAACAATAAAGATCAGAAGTCCAGTGCTGTTCAGGCGAAGGGTTACAACCCCGGTCCTTGTTTGGTTTAAGGGTTGTAACCTGGCTTCCGGAGCAGTTCTGTGTCCTCTCTTCGCTTATTGACTTATTTCACCCTATGTTCCTGCTTACCAATAGTAGTTGAGACGGGTTCTATTCAGTTGAAGGGTTACAACCCCGGTCCTTATTTGGTTTAAGGGTTGTGACCTGGCTACTTGAATGGTTTTCTCGTACTCAGTTTATTGTTGTTATATTTGCTATTATCAGTTTCGTTTTAATCGTCTTTAATATTCTATTGTGATATGTTGGTTTTAGTTCCTAAGTGAAGCCTCCTTTGTGGCACTTGCTCTTTCTGGGGTCTGGCCAAGCTGGTTTTGTGTGGCCAGATATCGGAGCAGCTCCTGAGGTTCTACCTACCTTCCAGCCAGATGGTGACCACCAGGCGTAACCCTGGCAACGAGTGGGTTTCTTTTGTTCTTCCACTTCAGTGTAAATTATTCTTTTAAGGCATTTAGCCGACGAGCACGTGTTAGCTCGGTTGTACCTTTATTTACTGTCTGCCTACGGGCTGTAACATGATCGACAAATCCTAGGGTTGATCATGTATGACTGAAACTCTTGCTAGTCTTGACATTTTGTAATGACTAGCTTCATGATCAACTGAATATGTAATGTTTGGGACGCCTTATTATTGTGTATTTGGTGATCTTACATCTTGCAATACTTACTTACTTGATTGCGATTGAGACACTAGGCTTGTCCATGACCATAGGAGACTGATGGATTGTAGTTAAACTCTCATATATCTAGACAGCCGTGACCGTATAGTGAGATGGATTTTGTTTCATTATGCGTAGCTGACTATGTATGCCCCCGCTCTCCAGTAATCTGGTTCTGGGGCGTTATAATGTAAAAGTTGGCTAAGTCAGGGAGTCGTTAGGTACGACCTCATCTTGAAGCACGGACAAGTCTAGGCAAAGTCTAAGGGCACGACCTGCACGAGTCAACCCCTGGATGCCTTGGCACGGCCGAGTTCGCATAAGTTGCTCCTCGACGAATCACTGTCTCGAATATGTTAAGTTACGAATAGAACACGGCACGACCCTGCCGTCCCGAGTTGAAGTTTGGTCAAGTACCTAGGCGATGAGGTGCTGCCTCGATCGAAATACACGTTGACATGATAGCACGACTATGTCATCGCATAACGAGTTGGTTAGACGTCAAGTCTTAAAATTGATCCTAAGGCAAGACTAGAAAGACAATCGTAAAGGGACTTGTAAGCTGCACAAAGTAAATGAACGTGTCGGTTTTGTATGGGTGGGCGAGGAGCTCACTCCACCAGTACAGTTGAGTACTGACACCCACACAGTGTTCATGTGCAGGCACAGGTAGAAGCTCGTGGTGCGGAGCTCGCTTGGATGCGTCGAGGCACGGAGTTCCTTGGCGATTCGAAGCGTGCGGCCGCGTGGATTGAAGACTTATACAGGACATAATGTATGGACATCGCCTTCCGAAGCTTCCGCTGGATCAAGCATCGTAATCGAGAGATGAGAGAGAGCAGAGTGACTTGTAAATGAAAGAAAAGTGAGCACGAGAGACTTGTAATTTGGCCTTGTACCCACAAAATGTAATCTTGTATTCAATATCAATAAAGAGTTCTTTTGAATAACTTGTGTTTTGTCTTTAAATTTCTGCTACATGTTCAATGTTTTTGCTTGGGACTTCTGTACGATGACCCCGTCGCCGTCGATGTAATCGGCCGTTATGAAACTGCATTGCACGAGCGCAATCTAGGCTCGTGCGGCATCACGCCTTAGCGAGGACGATCGCTCCTACGGGAGCGGGGCGTGACAGGGGGTCGGGGAGGGGGTGGTGGGGTGGAGAAGCGGGTGGGGGTGGGTGCTGTCGGGGTGGAGGGTCGGGGAGGGGGGTCGGAGGGTACGGGTGGGGTGGGTGGGGGGCACTACTAAAATAAGGCAAATTAGCGACGTCATGATACGTCGCTAATAATGACAATTAGGTCGCTAATCGTAATTGGCGACGGCTTTAGCGACGTAAAGTGAATGTCGCTTTTTAGCTAGTCGCAGATGGCAAATACGTCGCCCTACATCGCTGTTTGCGACGTCTTATCCGTGTCGCTAGGTCGTCGCAAAGTTAGCGACGTAGAGCGACGAGAAGTTTACGTCGCAAACTTAGCGACGTAGTGCGACTTCTTAGCGATGTTTAGTTCTATTGACGTGATGACGTGGCATACCTGCCACGTCAGCAAGGTGGCGACGTACATCGACGTCACGCCGTAGCGACGTATAGCGACGTCAACTTTCCGTCGCTATTCGTCACTATACGTCGCTATCCGTCGCAGACTACTGAAAAAAAATTAAAAAAATATGATGTGTATTTTTGTTATGCTGTGTGTCTGTGTTTACAGTGTGTGTGAAGTGCAGTGTTCGTACCATCGACAGTTTCGCTTACTGTTCTATGTTTTATCTTGGATAGAAAGAGCAACAGTTCAGGGTGCACTTCTCAGAGCTTCATCTTCACGTCTTTCACCTTCTCGGGATCCTGTACGACGTCCCGAGAGAGTGAAGGATGTGAAAATGAAGCTTTCAGAAGTACACCCTGAACAGTTGCTCTTTCTGTCCAAGATAAAATATACAACAGTAATCGAAACTATCGATGGTTCCGAACACTGTATTTCACATACACTGTAAACACAGACACACATCATTACAAAAATACACATTATATTTTTTTAAAATTTGGGCAGCACCTCCTTTGTATATCAGATCATCGCTTATAACCCAACGTAGGTATATTTTTCATCCTCATCGCAGATATCATCATAATTAATAGTCTTCCATCATAACAGTCTACAACTAATAGATGAATAACAGTCTCCCATCATAACTGTCTACAACTAAATATCATACATGTACTCAATGAAAATACCAACAAATTAAATATCACAAACATACATGTCCAACAAACATACATGTCCAATAGAGTCAAATAATAATGAAAATCAATGTACAGAATGGTCAATGGGCCCATAGGGCCAATAAATACAAAGATGATAAAAAAATCTACTGGATCACTGAGGACCCCTGCCGCGCATCTGGGATAGCATGTACTCATACTGCTCCTGTGTGAGCTGCACCGTAGGGGCAGTAGGAGGCAGTGCAATATCTGGAGTCGACGTCGTTGATAGACCGGGAGGACGTATCTGCTCCAGCTCTCGCAGTCGCTCACCATGCACAGCAAGGGTACTCACCATCCTCTGAGTACTCTCCTCAATCGAAGCCGATACCTGAGTGAGTGAGGCAGACATGGTCCTCTGCGATCCCTCCAGCTCGACCTGTCTACACTCTGTGCGCTGCGTAGACTCGGTGAGCGTGTGTAAGCTGGCAGCTGTAGCCTGCTGCAGACTCATCAGCTCCTGTATACTGCACTCGACCGCATCAAAAATCTGCTGCAACTCGCGACGCAGCTCATCGATCTGACGACGAATATCCTGAGCTCGTGATGACACCTGCGAAGCCAGAGACTGCGCACTGACAGAGGGGTCCCGGGATGACTCCGAAGCCAAATACGCGCCGTAGGATCCCGTACCATAGTACGTGCCCTTCTGAAGACCGCCAACGGCGGTCATCCAGAGCTCGTCCGACGATGGAGCTGTAGGCGGCTGGGAGGAAGTACCAGCCCCTCCCTCTGCTGGTACACTAGCAGCAGCAGCCGCCTCCTCCTTTAGCCGAACAAACTCGGCCTAGAACAATGTTTGCTAACGTGTAAGTGTTTGCTAAAGTCTATATTGATATCTATTTTCCTGTTTTCTAAATTATAGTAAATTAATATAAAGAATAGAACGTACATATGTCTACGTCGCCCTCTCATCAACGAACTCCCCAGCCCTCCGATGGGTGACCAGGAAGACGGTCACCATGTTGGGGTCCTCACCCTTTTTTACCTGTTAAAATATATTATCTATTATTAGTATTAAATATTCTATCGAACTATATATAAATTAATGTCCGTCATAGGAAATGTACCAGACGATAAAAATGCTCCGTCATCGGAATGGAGCCACCACACCACTTACCGACGCTCGACCGTGCCACCTTGGCCTTGTCAAACCGCTCCTGGTACCTGGGCTCGCTGAATCTAGCCTTCATCGCAGTCCACTGCTCTGGCGTGATCCAACCATGGATCGGCTGTCCGGAGCGATCACGAGACTTCTGGTCGTGGATCGCATCACGGATGAGCTTGCCTGCGACGGCAGAAAATTGGCCCTCGATCTTCGCCGCCCGGTGTGGTGGATAGAAATAGGTCCTCTACAAGAAGTAAAATAGAAAAGATGTATAATATACACAAATAATTATTAAAATTTAAAAATAAACAAATTTTTTACCTTGAAGTGGGCGAACCAAAAGGCCTTCCTTTCTGCGGGAGCATCTGAGTAGTTAATCCAAGGCTCACCATAGTTATGCCTCAGAAATACCCCAAGCTGTCTCTGTACTGCAGGAGGCCGATACCTATACAATAATAATTCTCATGAATATATATGTACATATAATCATTTGAGAAATATATATTAACTAATTAACTTACTTCGTAGGCCCGTCCGTCCAAATCTCCATACGCGTCTCGCCCGGGGGAGCGCATGAAGGGTCGCTCTCACCTCCTTCCTGGGCAGGATCAGTCTGATCGCCGTCCTCCATATGCTCGGCGTCGGCTCCCCCATGGAGCCGTCGGCAGGAGGAATGCTGGACGCGGGATCAGGAATGCTGGACGCGGGATCAGGAATTCTGGATGCGGGATCAGGAACGCTGGACGACGATGGAGGAGTCGCCAACCTGCTGGAACTGCCCTGTCCCGGTAATGGACCGGGAACAGAACGGTACAATGGCGTACTCGGAGATGAGGATGAGGGTACAGAATCTCCATCCCCAGCCCGAGGCTGACGGGACTGCCTAATATAAAATCCTTCGCGTCGTCCAGATGGTCTAGTCATACCTGATAATAACATATGACAATAAAACAAAAATATATATTTATATGATAGACATCACAGATTTTTAAAAAATATCATAGTCACAGATAAAAGTGTCACTAAAGTGTCACAGATTTATATGATAAAAGTTTCACTAAAGTGTCAAATATGATGATGAAATAAACGTACAGATTTAATCCTCTTCTGAAAATTCATCTAGTTCGTTTAGCTCATCTTCTTCTTCTTCTTCTTCTTCCTCCTCTACATGTTCACTTTCATCTGCATCTTCCTCTTCAGATAATTCTACTTCTTCTACACAATTAGATGTGTAATGAGGAACTTTCGTCGTGTCCACTTCTATAATATTTGTTATAAGAGGTAGTTCATCCTCTTGATAAGCTATATCGTCAACCTCAAAGGTATTTCTAGCTTTGGTCTTGCATACTTCCCACCAGTCCGACCTTGTTGTTCCCCGTTTAGGATAACTTGTGAAGTGCATGAGCTGAGCCTGACTTGATAGGACAAATGGTTCATAGGCTTGATATCGATGTCGATAGTTTATATCAACAAGACCGTGCTTGTCTACTTTCCAACCTTGACCTTCAATCGGATCGAACCAATCACACCTGAATAACACAATCTTAGCAGGCTCTATTCCATAACTATATGTCAGCTCCACGATCTCCCGTAGCACGCCATAGAAATCGTTGCCCGCATCAACATCTTTGTAGTTCGAAGATCTGATACACAAACAGCTATTTTTGGTGGAGTCGAGATCCATAAAGTTGTCTCTGATCGGGCAAGTTGTTGACTTGAACCTAAACCCGTTAACACAGTAGATTGGCCATATTTTTGCAGCATAAATTGGTCCCTTGGCTAGCGTTCTAATAGACTCATTCTCAAGTCTTGCGTATGGATGATCGACCTAAATACCACGAAAGAAGAAATTAAGCTCATTCTCAATCAAGTGCATATACAGAAAGATAATTACAGAGTTCTCAAGTCTTACATATGCACTCAACCATGATGGAAAATAATGCCTCATTTCTTGTTCTAGTTCTTCTTCTGTTATGTGTGGCCTACCTGACCTTCCATCATCATTAAATATGCTAAAAACACCATCGTTCAATTAATGTAATAGTATAATAATCAATACTATTAAAATAATATAGACGTATTAATTACTTACCCCTCCAGTTTCTCTACTTCCTCCTCATCGCAGTTGAGTAATACATACACCTGAGCAGCCCTTAGCTCATCATCGTTCAGATATCTATTCTTTATTTTACCCGATGGCTTTCCTGGAGCATTGAATACCTTCAGTATTGTATCATTACTTTCATGATCTCCGTCGTCGTTTCTGAAAGCTCTCGTTCTATTAGTTGCAACATGAGGCTTGAAATACATCGAACAAAAGTTTGTAATCTCCTCGAGAACATAAGCTTCACAAATAGAACCCTCGACCCGTGTCTTATTTTTCACCTTTCTTTTTAGGTGATTCAAATGTCGCTCGAACGGGTACATCTATCGATATTCGACGGGTCCACCAACACGTGTCTCGTAGGATAGATGAATCGACAAATGCTCCATAGAGTCGAAGAATCCAAGAGGAAACACCCTCTCTAGCTTGCACAGTGTTACCGCAATGTCCTTCTCTTTCTTTTCTAGACGATCAACGAGCAATTTCTTAGAACAAAGATCTCTGAAGAATATGCTAAGCTCCGTTAATGGATCCCAAACTGCCTGCGGTAAGAATTCCCGAAATGCAATCGGAATTAACCTCTCCATGAATACGTGACAGTCGTGGCTCTTCATACCCGTCAATTTGTTTTCCTTCGGATCGACACATCTTCTCAGATTTGACACATATCCGTCTGGAAATTTTAGGCCCTGGATCCACCGACAAAGTCTCACTTTATCCTCCTTGTCCAGCGAGAAAATTGACAGATATCTCTAAGTCCAACCTGGCCTTGGGATTGTCCTTCGTTTTTCCCTTTACGTCCATCACAGTATTAATTATGTTATCAAACACATTCTTCTCAATATGCATGTAATCCCCCAAAAAATTTTGGAGGCTTTTTCTTTTTCTTTTTTAATACATATTGATTAAATATTTAGTTTGGAATTAATTTATCTTTTATTATTATTAGTAAGATCAATGTTATTATGTGTAATTTAAATTACAGAATTTATATTATTTGTAATTGATTTAAGAAGGTATTTATTAGTCCTGCTATAGCAATAGCAGGTAATATTTATACAAACATTTATTCAAGTATATTGGAAATATTTTTGGATTTTAAGGAATTTTTATTATTTAAAATTTTACGTATTTGTCACAAATAATGAATAGCTTTGAATTTAAGCACTGAAATTATTTTTATATTAAGAGTAGCAGTAGTGGCTACACTATAGGTAATTTGGTACAAGAAAGTCTTTATTAAAATATTTTAGAAAATAATTTTTATTTTTCTTTCCTCATAAAAAAATATTAATATTAATACCACAGTGTCTCACTGTCTGTTCGGACCGACCCCATGGGACATTCTGCTTCTAAGACCCAACAGACCCCCATGCTCCTAAGACCCAATAGACCCCATGTGCTTCTAAAGCCCGAACACAAGAAAACCCATGTTACTTCTAAAGCCGAACAGAAGAGGACCCCCCTGTGCTTCTAATATCGAACACAAGAGTACGAGATTTAAATCCGATTCTACCCAATCTTCACCAAATCATATCCAAATCTTCCTCTATGCAATCATATCCAAATCTTCGACCCCAAATTAAAATCAAGGATTAGGTAGGAATCCCAACAAACCGAGTATTAATCTGGATATATAGAACCCAAACTAGCGGCGGTTGAAAGGAAGAACCCACCAGACTTCCTTCGCATGTGCGTAAAATCCTTGCGTCCAGGAGAGCCCCAGCCCCAGGCGCATCATTCCAGCCAAGTGTGCCACCTGTTCGTCGCCCCGATCGTCGTCAACCATTTGGAACGACACGAAACAGAGAACGTCCTATTTTTTCCTCAACAGCGAGGTACCTCCCTTAACTACCATTTTTCTTCGCACGTAGTCGATAATTTTCGATCCCGAGAGTTGTGATGTAGAGCCTACGTTACCCTCTAGAAGACCCACCCATTAGTACCAGGAAGGATCACACCATTGAGTCGAAAATTAGACTCAAAAACTACGAAAAACCAACTGTTGCTGACAGTAGGAAGCAGCCCAACCACCCATGTTTACTGTCAGATTCTGATAAATCCCGAAGAGGGTTTTGAAAACTTTTGAACAACATTTTAGCCAACATATAGAACTTCAAACCTCTTCTTTTAGTTTAATTTTCCTTCCCCTGTATGAAAAGATTTTTAAACCCAAAGTTTATGAAAAATCAGTTTTTAAAACATCAAAATTTAACAAAATCAACAGATACGGCGTGCTCCCTGACAAATCGGGCGACGTGGTCGTGCACTATATGCATCAAAAGGCGCGTATGGATGTTACCGACGTGTGGGAACTGACGGGACTCGATTTCGTTGTGTGTGCGCGACGAAATCACTGCGTATCCGTCGAGATACCCCCGTATCGACGTTTTGCAAACTAGCCCATAACTTTGTGCACGTTCGTCGTATCGAGACGAAACTTACGCCATCAGGACTGTATCATTTTTTTGGTCCTGTATGCCAAGTTTGGTCCGATTCTGAGAAGGTCAAATCGGAACGCCTTTTTGGCGGGCCCGTGACCCGCTCTAACGGGCGATTTTGTGCACGGCCCGCCGAAATCCAACTTTGGACATACGGTTGGGTTCGACTACTCAAACCAAATCTGTAGACATATAGTTTAACGACTTTAGAGACCGTAGGTTCTGGCACGCGCTTCGGTGCAAAATGGGTCCAACGGCAGACATCGTTTTGACCCAAAATTATGATTTTGCCCCTGTTCCAGAATTAGACTTTTAGACAGGCGTTTCCTAGGTATTCCTTTTATGCTAAATCTGTTCGTGATGTTTATTTCAGCATTCGAGGTCGTTCGTAAAAGTTAGCTTTCAGTGCTTCATTATTCTGACGATTTGAGTTACCAGGCGTCGCCATTCTGCACACTACCTCCAGGCAAAATACCTTGCCACCAGCTGTTTATTTATTTTAGCTCATATTTCATGCATTATTCATTATTTTCGTTATGCAAAATAAACTGTGATACATGGCACAACTTGTTAGAATTTATTGTTCAGTTATATTTCCTGCTATGTATTATTTTCTTACACATTAAACTTAGAGTTAAGGGACCACCCTGTGTGTGTTGCATCCATAGGCCTTGACACATTTGTACCACGAAGTTATGAGTCACATATAGTACTCGGACATGCGTGATCGGCTGGCCACCGGTACGTATAAGCCGTGCGATAGGATTAATCGCTAATAGAGGTTGCATGTTAGTTTGACTTAGCGGTTAATAGAGGTTTTGTGTTGTGGATACAACATAGTAGGCATTGGGCGGGGAGGACAATTCCTTAGCGTATGGGCTTCGATGCACTTTTCCTTTTGTAACCCGTGAGCTCCGCCGGAGACGCGGGTCAGCTTACCCATGATTACTGACGGCCACTAACGTTCTGCGGAACATTATGCTCTTATTGATTGGGCCTCTGGTGCCCCAAGGGGGGACTACGTCGATCCTATTTAGCCAGGGCCCATGTGCAGAAAGGATTGTTCTTAACTACATTTCACTTAGAACGGTTAGGCACCTTTATCCGTTAGGTACGTGTACTTTTGGTTTGGGTACTTGTATTTGACCGTGGCTTGGAACAATAACTTGTCGCGGATTATTTCGTCACATCTTGTCCTTGTTTGGTTGTAGGTGTGACTTACTACTTCGATGAGAAGATATTGAACCTTGTTGGGGTCCGGATTAGTTCGTCACATCTGCTACTACGATGCCCTTAGTCCCTGAGAACTCCTTGGGATTCAGACCCATGAAGTCCTTGATCGTCCTCGCTCTCTGCCGTGGCTCTACAGGTGGTGGGACCACGGGACGTCCCTCAGAATGCTCCATGCTCTGGCGGAGTAGGGTACGTAGTCTGCTCCTGATGGGTTGATAGAAACCCCTGGATCATAGTGAGCAGCTGGTTCCCGTCGAGTGTGGCGGAAGCCTGGGTAAGTATGAAGATAGGGGATGGTGCAAGTATCGGGGCCTGCTGCGAGGTGGAAGGTGGTGGAGGCATCTGGGTCTGTGGATCTGTGGAGTAGGGGAATATGGTTGGTAGAGGTGGGGGTGTATCAGTCAACTGGTCAGCTGACTGGATATGGAGTGCACCATTCTCAGGTGTAACATACTGGGACGAACGAGTAAGCACCATCTAATTACAATAAAAAGGACTTATAAGGACTTGTTAAAGTAAGCAATCATAGGCAAGAAAATCTAATTATAATAGCAAGTATGTGATGTATTCCTATGTTGCAATCCTAACATTCCTCTAGGTGTTCTAAGTGTCATTCCTAATGTTGTCTAATTACCTTAAGTTCCTAATTGCAGGCATGCTTGGTACAATAACGTAACCAAACAATTTAGTCAGGACCTGCATGGGCCACTACTAAAAACATGTCACGACCCGCTACCCAAATTGTTGGGCCAGGCCGAGTCATGCCCAGCCTACGTTTGATATAAAACGTAGTAAGCTGTTCTAAAGACAACAGGATAAGACTAAATATGCTAACAGTTCTATAAGTGAATAAAAGTCATAAATGCTCCAAACACAAAAGTCGTCATATATAGTAAAATGTTCAAGTACAAGTGATCTAAAATGTAAAACTGGATACATGTCCAGTTACAAAATATGTAGTCTAATACATGACTACTCTCAAACTGTCTAAAGCAAAAAGACAACTAGGCGAGGTTTCCTGCAGGAAGATCCTCGTAAAGTAAAGCCGGGTCCTCGGCAGTATCTCCATAGTATGTGTCGCAGAGTAACTCCTCCTCAGTAAGGACACCTACAACGTTATCCTGTCAGGGCGGGAGCAAGTACTAAATCTAACAAACATATAATACTGATTATGTGATGAAAGGAAATGACATATCATGTTTGTTCAGTTTTAGGTACATTTTATCATGGCAATAGATATACATTTTAAAGTTTAAAACTGTAGTAGGTGAGTGATCAGTCAATAGGTAATCAGGATGTACAGCGGTACATATCAATTTTTTGATGTGCACATACGTACACATAACGGCATCTGTGTATATCCATACACAAATACGGGACCAGACATACGACACAGATACATATAGAATATAACGGTGCTCGGTAAATACATACGGAGAAGGAAGTCATGATCACGTACACTACTAGCAGTTTTCCCTTAACCCGTTATTTAAGCATGTGAGAGATATGAGATACGGTATAAACATGGTAGAGACTGAAAGTAATACAACATGTAAAGTTCTAACTTGCTACCCCAAGGATCAGCATTTAACATGGTTGGTAAATCACAGTTTATTGTTATAGCAGTATGTAAATTTTGTAGAAAGTACTTGCCTCTAGCAAAGTAAAGCAAAACAAGCTACGATAAAAGTGCTATGGATGTCCGGTAACTCGTCACTGTAGAAGTAAATGCAATAACTTAGTTTTTACACTAAGCTAAAACGCTAAGACACTAATTGGTGAAACACGACTTGTGACTGGGCACCTAGCCAAAAATGACAACTCTGGCATAGGAGACCAATGTGTGGTGACACACTATTTTAACTAACTTTCTAGGGTCTTTACACTAGTGAGGGGTGAGGTTCAACACGGCTAAAACTCAAAATAACACAAAAAGCTATAAGTCGTAATTAATCAATAAATAAATCAAAAGATCATTGTGTTTTAAGAATTTTTGAGATAGACAAAAAGCTTAATTTTACATAAAATAAAGTACCAAAATGATCTATGTTAATTATAGAAATTTATTATAATTTTCTTGGAATTTATTAACCAGTACAAGTATTTTATAAAAATCAGTTTTCCTAAGTATACAGAAAATGAATTTTGGTTTCATATGCCAAACTAGTGGCAAAACTATAAATTAAATACTATAAAAATTATACTAAATTAGCTAATTTAACATAGTATCTAAATACTATTTTTCCAGAATTTTAACAGTACTTTAAGTATTTTTAGAAAATCAAAAACAGTATTGCACACAATTGAAATTAAATAATTAATTATCTGCGTATTTTGTCCATGTATATAATTTGAACCAAAGTTCAAATACAGGACCCAAGGCCATGAATCAAGTCCAATATGACTTGTACAGGTCTTGAATGTGTGAAAACACATTTGGGCCCAAAAACCCATGCTAGGCTTGGACACCAAATGGTTGCAGTAATTTAAATCCACTAAAATACAAATTGGTAAAAGTGCAAAATAAATATTAATATTTTAATAAGGTAAAGTTATGCATAGTGAATATATATATACATATGTAAAAAGTACATATATATCTATGTATAAAGAAATACTTAATTTATAAAGTATATATATATATATATATATATATATATATATATATATATATATATATATATATATATATATATATATATATATATATATATATATATATATAAAATATATATATATATATAAGGAAACACTTATTTATAAAGTATATATAATAATACATATACACATGAAAATATATACATATATACATATATGTATATAAACACAAATATATATATATATATATAAAAGTTTACTAACTATAAAATTATATATACATATATAAAATACTGTCAAAATACAGTATATACATATATATATATACTAATATATATATATATATATATATATATATATATATATATACATATATATATAAATATATATAGAAAACAAAAAAGAAAAAGAAAAAGAAACAGAAGAAAGGGGGGCTCGAACCCGAGCCAGCGCGCGTAGGGGGGGTTTTATGTCGGGTCGGGCTGGCCAGGGGGTCAGCCCGAAGCTTGTGTTAGGGGTTAGGATTAGGTTAATTTTATTTAGGTTTTAAATGTTAAATGATAAAAAAAATATAATACAGTCCTGTGTCCTGACAGTTAGGGACACAGGTATTTACGTGTCTGGGTCGATTCGACATGCACGACACGAGTTTCACGTGTCCAGTTCCACACTCGTGCTCGCCAGGACATGGCGAACAATATAGGACCAACACGAGACACGCACGACACGAAAAAAATACTGCTACTCACGTGTCCGGTCGTCGAAGGGGGATTTCGAGGGTGCTGGCGGGCGGAGGAGCGGTCGGGACGGCGGCGCTCGGGTGGCGACGGTTCGCCTTGTCACGACGAACCCTTTGGTGGCGGTGGTAGGGGGGTGGCGTTCGTCGTAGGGGCGGCGCTCGGGTTTAGCCAGAGCTAGGGTTCCGGTGGGGGTGAGAGTGGAAGATGGGGCGGTTGTGGTGGTCGTGGGGAGAATTTAGGGTTAGGGTTTGGTCTGGGGAGAGAGGGGGGTTTTAAATAGAGGACTTAGGTCGATCGGGCTGGCTAGAGTCGGCCGGGAAATGCGGGTCGTCGTCGGCGTGGCAGTCGTAGGGGGTGGGTGAGCCAGAGGAGAGAGAGAGTTCGTGGAGGGGGGTGTCTGCGGTTTAGCAATAGGGTCCTCCTAGATTTAGGATTTACAGTTAGGTCCTCCCAGCTCTAAATGTAAATTAGAATTTGTATTCCGTAACTAATAACAAATAATTATTTACAAACTGACTACAAAACAATTTAGAAAATTACAAACAGATATTAAAACAATTTAGAAAATTATAAATTAATATTTTTAGTATTAAAACTCATTTAAAAATCATTTAAAAAATTCTAGAAAAATTTCTAAAAATCCTAATAATTATTTTAAGGCTAAAAATGACATTAAAAATTAATTAACACTAATTAAAATAAAATTTAAAAAATAGGGGCTTACAAGTCTTCCCTCCTTGAAAAATTTTGTCACAGAAATTCACAAGGATTGAAGACCCTACAATAATCTAAAATAGCAAGCAATGCAACAAAATGACTAAGGCTGCGATCGAAACTAACCTCTAAGGTATCAAGCGGGAACGGGTGGTTCCCTCGCAGCGGTTGGATCGAACAAGTAAGGGTATCTCTCCCTCATGTCCGACTTCCTCTCCCAAGTAGATTCACCTGGGAAGTGACGGCTCCAAGCTACTCGCACTAGGGGTATAACCTTGTTCCTCAGCCTCTTCTCTCTCCTGTCTAATATCTCCACTGGCTGCTCAGAAACTATAAGGCTCGGTCCGACCTCCAACTCTGATTGATCTAGCACATGACTGGGGTCTGGAACATATCTCCTCAGCTGAGATACGTGGAAGACATCGTGAACTCCTGCTAGGTTGGGTGGGAGTGCAACCCTGTAAGCTACCTCTCCGATCCTGCCAAGTACCTCGAACGGCCCGATGTATCTGGGGCTCAGCTTCCCTCCTCGTCCGAACCGGATCGTCCCTCTAGTAGGTGATATCTTCACTAGCACCATATCACCGTCTGCGAACTCCATCGGCCTGCGACTAGCATCAGCCCAGTGTTTCTGCCTATCCTGAGCAACTCTGAACCTGTCTCTGATCATCCCGACTTTCTCTGCTGCATCCGTGATCATCTCTGGCCCAAGCATAACTATGTCTCCAATATCATCCCAAAAGAGCGGTGTGTGGCATCGTCGTCCATAAAGCGCCTCGAAAGGAGACATACCGATACTGGCTTGGTAGCTGTTGTTGTATGAAAACTCTACCAAGTGCAGATGGCTCTCTCATGATCCTCCGAAGTCCAGCACGCAGATCTTCAGCATATCCTCCAGTGTCTGTATCGTCCTCTCGGACTGCCTATCTGTCTGCGGGTAGTACACCGTACTGAACTTGAGCCTACTGCCCAACTCCTCCTGCAAGCTCCTCCAGTAGTGGAATATAAATCTGTTGTCTCTGTCTGACACGGTGCTCACCGGCACTCTGTGTAGGCGAACTATATGCTGCATGTATAGCTCCGCCACCTTCTCGGTGGAAAGCCCTACCTTGAAGGGTATGAAGTGCGCACACTTCGTCAGCCTATCCACGATAACCCAAATGGCATATTTCCCTCCTTGGGAACGAGGAAGCCCTTAGACGAAGTCTATCGTAATATGTTCCCACTTCCACTCGGGAATGGGTAACGGCTGCAACAAACCAGCTAGCCTCTGGCGCTCTGCCTTAACCTGCTGGCAAACTAGGCATCTCGAGATAAAATGTGATACATCCCTCTTCATCCCGTGCCACCAAAGATGTTCCCGCAAGTCACGGTACATCTTGTTAGCACCAGGGTGAATAGAATATCTCGATCGGTGCGCCTCCTGCAAGACTGCCTCTACCAGCTCTCCCTTCGGCACGCACAGTCGGCTGCCATGCCTCAAGGATCCATCCTCTGCTATCGTTAAGTCATCCAGCAATCCAGCTAACGCTTGGGCTCGAAGTCTGCGAAGGCTCTCATCTGTAGACTGTGCCTCCCTGATCTGCTCCATCAAACCTGACTGAATGTCAAGCACCATCATCTGTATCACTGATCCTGGCCGAACTAGCTCGATACCGAGCTTCTCCAGATCCTCCCGCAAATGCCGATCAATCATCAGGTACCATGCCATCGGATGCCTGCTCAGCGAATCTGCCACCTTATTTGCCTTCCCTGGATGATACTGTAAATCGATGTCGAAGTCTTTCATCAACTCCAACCATCGTCTTTGCCTCATGTTCAGCTCTTTCTGCATGAACACATATTTCAAGCTTTTGTGGTCAGAAAGATCTCCACACGCTCTCCGTATAAGTAACGTTTTCATAACTTGAGTACAAAGATCACTGCAGCTAACTCTAGGTCATGGGTAGGATAATTCCTCTCATGAGTCCGCAATTACCTAGATGCATAAGCAATCACTTTTCCATGCTGCTATAGGACACATCCTAGCTCCTTTCCAGAAGCATCACTGTATATGGTGAAACCTCCAAAACCTGAAGGTAATGTCAGAACTGGAGCGGTCGTCAGCCTCCTCTTCAGCTCCTCAAACGCTGCCTGGCAGTCCTCTGACCAGATGTACTCTGCGTCCTTCTGCGTCAGCTTCGTCATGGGTTCAGCTATCCTAGCAAAGTCCTGGACGAACTTTCTATAATAGCCTGCTAAACCCAGAAAGCTCCTGATCTCTGAAACTGACGTCGGAGCCTTCCACGTCTCAACTGCAGCAATCTTCCTAGGATCTATCGAGATTCCATCTCCAGTGACCACATGGCCGAGAAACTCCACTCAGTCTAAAAAGAACTCGTACTTCGGCAATTTGGCAAACAATCTCTCCTGCTTCAGAATCCCTAAAACTATCCGCAAGTGCCCTGCATGCTCCTCCGGCATCTTCGAGTATATCAGGATGTCGTCGATAAATACTACGATGAACTTATCCAGATACTGGTGAAATGTCTTATTCATCAAGTTCATAAAGACAGCTGGCACATTTGTGCGACCAAATGGCATCACTAGAAACTCGTACTGCCCGTACTTCGTGTTGAACGCCGTCTTCTGGATGTCTGCTGCCCTAACCTTCACCTGGTGGTACCCGAATCTCAAGTCTATCCTGGAAAACACCTTTGCCCCGCTCAACTGGTCGAATAAATCATCTATCCTGGGCAGAGGATATTTGTTCTTGATAGTGACGGCATTCAAGGCCCGGTAGTCAATACACAACCGGACTGTACCATCCTTCTTAGGCACAAAGAGCACTGGTGCTCCCCATGGAGAAGCACTGGATCGAATGAAACCCTTTTTCAACAGGTCATCAATCTGCTCTTTCATCTCTACTGCCTCCTTGGGATTCACTCTATAGCAAGCCTGGGATACTGGTGATGAACCCGGCACTAAATCTATAGTGAACTCCACATCTCTGTCAGGCGGAAGCCCTGGAAGATCCGCTGGGAATACATCCATAAACTCCCTAATGATAGGGTGTGGCGGTGCTACGTCCCTAACTGTCGTACAACAGTTCGGCTCTAGGCTGATCTCCGGCCCTGTCCTCCTGACACTGAATGGTGCTGTGCCTGGAGGACTGAACAAAATACTACCCTCATGACAATCTATATATGTATGGGCATAGCTAAGCCAGTCCATCCCCAATATGATATCATAACCGGGGAGTGGCATCACAAAGAATCGTCCCCTGAACTCTCTCCCGGCAATAAAAATAGAACATCTATAGATAGATCTAATAGGCACTGGTCCTCCTCCCGTCATCACTCTACTAATCTCCACAGTAGGTGTAGGTACTATATGGTGTTTATGCATAAACTCTAATGATAGGAAGCTATGAGATGCACCAGAATCAAACAAACATACAGCTAGAAAAGTATGCAAATAAATATGACCTGTGATGACGTCAGCTAAGTAATCTGGCTCGAAACCTGCTCCGGCTCCGGCTCGAGGGCTAGACTATAAACCCTCCCCTGAGGTCCCTTCTGCTACTGCAGATGCTGTCCAAACCTCTGCTGTTGAGTTGGAAGCGGTCCTCTAGTCTTCGCTACTGGGCACTCTCAAAGCTGGTGGGTGGCAGACCCACAAGCCAAATACTGTCCCAACTTCTTCCTGCAGATGGAAGCGTCGTGGCCTACCCTCTTGCAGAATGCACAAAAACCTCCCTTCGGCTGCTGTCGGGGTCCCGGGGCTCTAACTGGCGGGGTCGGGTGATGTGATGTAGGGGGACGGTAAGTCTGCTGGGGCGACGTCGGTGCTCTCTGCTGGAAAGCCTGACGCTTGGACGGTCCCTCATGATGTACAGAAGCCGGCCTCTTGCATGACAAAAGACGCTCCTCGATGCTCCGGGCCAACTCTAGGCTCTGGTAGTAGTCAGTCGTACCGTTCGCCACTATAAGGATGCCGATGTTTGGAACTAGACCATGGCAAAACCTACGGGTCATCTCCTCTGGATCTGCAACCAGACTAGAAGCAAAATGGCTCAGGCGACTAAACTCTGTCGCATACTCGTCAACAGAACGGTTCCCCTGCTGGATGTTCTGGAATCATAGCCCCATGGCTACTCTAGCAGTGGTCGAGAAGAATTTCTTCTTGAACTGGGTCTTGAACTGATCCCAAGTGGCTCTCCCTCTCGCAAACAACGGCTCATTCCGGAACCAGACTCCTGCCAAGTCTATCAGCAGAAATCTCGCTGCCTCGACCTGGAGTTCACCCGGCATCCTGACTCCTAGGAGCTTCCTCTCTACCGAATCTAGCCAGTCATCTGCTACTACGATGCCCTCAGTCCCTGAGAACTCCTTGGGACGCAGACCCATGAAGTCCTTGATCGTCCCCGCTCTCTGCCGTGGCTCTACAGGTGGTGGGACCACGGAACGTCCCTCAGAACGCTCCATGCTCTGACGGAGTAGGGTAGTCTGCTCCTGATGGGTTGTTAGAAACTCCTGGATCATAGTGAGCAGCTAGTTCCGGTCGAGTGTGACGGAAGCCTGGGTAGGTATGATGATGGGGGTGGTGGAAGTATCGGGGCCTGCTGCGAGGTGGAAGGTGGTGGAGGCATCTGGGTCTGTGGATCTGTGGAGTGGGGGAATGTGGTAGGTGGAGGTGGGGGTGTATCAGTCAACTGGTCAGCTGACTGGATATGGAGTGCACCATTTTCAGGTGTAACATACTGGGACGAACGAGTAAGCACCATCTAATTACAATAAAAAGGACTTATAAGGACTTGTTAAAGTAAGCAATCATAGGCAAGAAAATCTAATTATAATAACAAGCATGTGATGTATTCCTATGTTGCAATCCTAGCATTCCTCTAGGTGTTCTAAGTGTCATTCCTAATGTTGTCTAATTACCTTAAGTTCCTAATTGCAGGCATGCTTGGTACAATAATGTAACCAAACAATTTTGTCAGGACCTACATGGGCCACCACTAAAAATATGTCACGACCCGCTACCCAAATTGTTGGGCCAGGCCGAGTCATGTCCAGCCTACGTTTGATATAAAACGTAGTAAGCTGTTCTAAAGACAACATGATAAGACTAAATGTGCTAACAGTTCTATAAGTGAATAAAAGTCATAAATGCTCCAAACACAAAAGTCGTTATATATAGTAAAATGTCCAAGTACAAGTGATCTGAAATGTAAAACTGGATGCATGTCCAGTTACAAAATATGTAGTCTAATACATGACTACTCTCAAACTGTCTAAAGTAAAAAGACAACTAGGCGAGGTTTCCCGCAGGAACATCCTCGTAAAGCAAAGTCGGGTCCTCGACAGTATCTCCATAGTATGTGTCGCAGAGTAACTCCTCCTCAGTAAGGACACCTACAACGTTATCCTGTCAGGACGGGAGCAAGTACTAAATCTAACAAACATATAATACTGATCATGTGATGAAAGGAAATAACATATCATGTTTGTTCAGTTTTAGGTACATTTTATCATGGCAATAGATATACATTTTAAAGTTTAAAACTGTAGTAGGTGAGTGATCAATCAATAGGTAATCAGGATGTACAGCGGTACATATCAATTTTCTGATGTGCACATACGTATACATAACGGCATCTGTGTATATCCATACACAAACGCGGGACCAGACATACGACACAGATACATATAGAATGTAACGGTGCTCGGTAAATACATACGGAGAAGGAGGTCATGATCACGTACACTACTAGCAGTTTCCCCTTAACCCGTTATTTAAGCATGTGAGAGATATGAGTTACGGTATAAACATGGTAGAGACTGAAAGTAATACAACATGTAAAGTTCTAACTTGCTACCCCAAGGATCAGCATTTAATATGGTTGGTAAATCACAGTTTATTGTTATAGCAGTATGTAAAGTTTGTAGAAAGTACTTGCCTCTAGCAAAGCAAAGCAAAACAAGCTACGATAAAAGTGCTATGAATGTTCGGTAACTCGTCACTGTAGAAGTAAATGCAATAACTTAGTTTTTACACTAAGCTAAAATGCTAAAACACTAATTGGGGAAACACGACTTGTGACTGGGCACCTAGCCAAAAATGATGACTCTGGCATAGGAGACCAATATGTGGTGACACACTATTTTAACTAACTTTCTAGGGTCTTTACACTAGTGAGGGGTGAGGTTCAACACGGCTAAAACTCAAAATAATACAAAAAGTTATAAGTCGTAATTAATCAATAAATAAATCAAAAGATCATTGTGTTTTAACAATTTTTGAGATAGACAAAAAGCTTAATTTTACATAAAATAAAGTACCAAAATGATCTTTGTTAATTATAGAAATTTATTATAATTTTCCTGGAATTTATTAACCAGTACAAGTATTTTATAAAAATTAGCTTTCCTAAGTATACAGAAAATGAGTTTTGGTTTCATATGCCAAACTAGTGGCAAAACTGTAAATTAAATACTATAAAAATTAAACTAAATTAGCTAATTTAACATAGTATCTAAATACTATTTTTCTAGAATTTTAACAGTACTTTAAGTATTTTTAGAAAAGCATAAACAGCATTGCACACAATTGAAATTAAATAATTAATTATCTGCGTATTTTGTCCATGTATATAATTTGAACCAAAGTTCAAATACAGGACCCAAGGCCATGAATCAAGTCCAATATGACTTGTACAGGTCTTGAATGTGTGAAAACACATTTGGGCCCAAAAACCCATGCTAGGCTTGGACACCAAATGGTTGTAGTAATTTAAATACACTAAAATACAAATTGGTAAAAGTACAAAATAAATATTAATATTTTAATAAGGTAAAGTTATGCATAGTGAATATATATATATATATACATATGTAAAAAGTACATATATCTATGTATAAGAAAATACTTAATTTATAAAGTATATATATATATATATATATATATATATTTATATATATATATATATATATATATATATATATATATATATATATATATATATATATATATATATTAAAAAAAAATATATATATATATATATATATATATATATATATATATATATATATATATATATATATATATATATATATATATATATATATATATATATATATAATTTATATATATATATATATATATATATTTTAATATATATATATATATATATATATATATATATATATATATATATAAAAGTTTACTAACTATAAAATTATATATACATATATAAAATACTGTCAATATACAGTATATACATATATATATATACTAATGTATATATATATATACATATAAAAAAATATATATATATATATATAAATATATATATAGAAAACAGAAAAGAAAAGAAAAAGAAAAAGAAAAAGAAACAGAAGAAAGGGGGGCTCGAACCCGAGCCAGCGCGCGTAGGGGGGGTTTATGTCGGATCGGGCTGGCCAGGGGGTCAGCCCGAAGCTTGTGTTAGGGGTTAGGATTAGGTTAATTTTATTTAGGTTTTAAATGTTAAATGATTAAAAAATATATAATACAGTCCTGTGTCCTGACAGTTAGGGACACAGGTATTTACGTGTCTGGGTCGATTCGACACGCACGACACGAGTTTCACGTGTCCAGTTCCACACTCGTGCTCGCCAGGACACGGCGAACAATATAGTTCCAACACGAGACACGCACGACACGAAAAAAATACTGCTACTCACGTGTCCGGTCATCGAAGGAGGATTTCGAGGGTGCTGGCGGGCGGAGGAGCGGTCGGGACGGCGGCGCTCGGGTGGCGATGCGTTCGCCTTGTCACGACGAACCCTTTGGTGGCGGTGGCAGGGGGTGGCGTTCGTCGTAGGGGCGGCGCTCGGGTTTAGCCGGAGCTAGGGTTCCGGTGGGGGTGAGAGTGGAAGATGGGGCAGTTGTGGTGGTCGTGGGGAGAATTTAGGGTTAGGGTTTGGTCTGGAGAGAGAGGGGGGTTTTAAATAGAGGACTTAGGTCGGTCGGGCTGGCTAGAGTCGGCCGGGAAACGCGGGTCGTCGTCGACGTGGCAGTCGTCGGGGGTGGGTGAGCCAGAGGAGAGAGAGAGTTCGTGGGGGGGGGTGTCTGCGGTTTAGCAATAGGGTCCTCCTAGATTTAGGATTTACAATTAGGTCCTCCCAGCTCTAAATGTAAATTAGAATTTGCATTCCGTAACTAATAACAAATAATTATTTACAAACTGACTACAAAACAATTTAGAAAATTACAAACAGATATTAAAACAATTTAGAAAATTATAAATTAATATTTTAATATTAAAACTCATTTAAAATTCATTTAAAAAATTCTAGAAAAATTCCTAAAAATCCTAATAATTATTTTAAGGCTAAAAATGATATTAAAAATTAATTAACACTAATTAAAATAAAATTTGAAAAACAGGGGCTTACATAAAACAACTGTCTTGTGTCAAAGTGTCGTATCCGATAGACCGATACTAATCCGATACGGTCGATACTAATCCGATACCGATTCTGATACTCAACCCAACTGTCCAATATCGACCCTTTGGGTCTACAAGAGTTACTTCATCCAGTTTGTCAAGAAAGGTAAAACTTTTTAAATTAATATCCTATAACTTGGCCTTTGGCCTGTGCTTGAGCAGTATCCTAACTCAAACTATCTATCCTAACTAATAAATTAATATCCTACTTTAACATCTACTAACTCTCATATTCCTTCTAACATAAACTAATATCCTAATCTAAACTAACCCTTTAACTGAAACTAAAATCTAAACAATGCTAATCATAAACTAACCACCTAACCTGGAAGTCCACAGTGCTCAAGCACATGCCAAAGGCTAAGTTATAAGGCAAAATACAGGCAACTGCCTGTAGCTACAAGGCAAAACCAAATGTTGACGGTATATATATCGTCAATATTTAAAAAGTTTACTTGTCTTGACAAAGTGAGTGAAGTAACTCTTATAGACCGAAAGGATACGCTATACACTCTATGTAATACGATATACCAATCATACCTACACTTCTAGGATACTCTATACACTGTCGTAATGAATTCCCCTTACTAATGATGCTCTTAGGTAACATATTTAACAGATGAGATTTTCATGTTGCACTTACGCATTTGTAGCTATAAACTGCTTGAGCAACAACATATAGGTATGGGAATCGGTATTGGACTATTCCTATGAGTATTGGTATCGACGATATCAGTAGTAGACTTACTAGCTAGGGTTTTGGTCAAAACCAATTATTTTCAATTTTTCTTAGAGGATACGCTTCAAAGGACAACGTACGTGATCAGTTTAATTAGCTCACCGGATAAAGGGGACGACCAAAAAAAGTTAATATTGCTGACCACCTCCGCTAATTGCTACTTTTGATTACCAACCATATTAATAATAATAATAATAATAATAATAATAATAATAATAATAATAATAATAATAAAGTCAACACACTAGACTACACTTCACTTACACCTCTGGATGACTTTGGCTCAAACCAGCCAAAGCTAGTTCAACGAGAGCTCCAAGAAAAAAATGGCTCTCCTCTCACAAACCACAATGGAAACTATACTTGAATAATGCACTCTATTCATTTGGGACTATTCCATGTGTCCAAATTATAAGCAACCCTATATACATGATACGAATTTCCAACATGTGACATTCATCCATAGCTACTGCTTAATTGTTTCATTCGGGGTTCTATTATGTGTGAAATGCAAGACGCAAGTTACATTCCGGATGGAATTTTTTATATCAAATTGGCATTTCTAAAACACTAGTCCAATTGGAGATCTCTAAGAACATTTGAGCATACATGATTAAACAAAATTGCAGTCCGAGCTATTCCTGGACTCTATATTGCATTCTACAGTACTCTGAGAGTGTGACTATGCTCTGGTGTGGTATTTATTTGGAAATAAGATGTCGCCAAAGCTTCAATATGAATTCTTAGAGGAAAAAAAGTGAATCCTTGAATTGGTGGAAGAAAACCAATTATTTTCCATTTTTCTTCCTCTTGAAAACTTTAGTATTGTCCGATTGTGAACTATCAAAACCATTATATGAATCGGGTTTGAACAAAATTAAACCTAAATAAAACCCAAAACATGTCCAAGGGTCGTGTCAGTGTCCAAGGGTCGTGTCAGTATCAGTGTCCAAACAAATGTGTCCAAGGGTCGTGTCAGTGTCAGCTCGAAAGGGGTCGTATGTGTTTGTGTGCATACAAATGTGTCCAAGGGTCGTGTCAGTGTCCAAACAACTGCACAGATAGTGGGTGTGTGCGGGGTGGAGGAGGAGGAGGGAGAGGAGTTAATTAGGTTAGGGTTTACCTGAGCTCGAGGAGGAGGAGCTCGACGGGGGGGTAGGGGTCGCCGGAGGGGGAGGGAGTTGCCGGAGGGGTAGGGGTCGCCGGAGGGGGAGGGAGTCACCGGGGGGGAGGGAGTCGCCGGGGGGGAAGGGGAGCTCGAGTGAAAATTGGAATTTTCGAGTGAGAGGGAAAAATGAAATGCTGTGCCTTAAGTAAAAAATTTTAGCGACGTCAAGAGATGCCGTCGCTAACCGTCACAAAATTTTAATAGATGGCGACATATTTTAATAATATGTCATTGCACGTCGCTAGTCAGCGACGTATTTTAACTCCTGTCACTGAACGTTGCAAGTTAGCGACGTTTTGCGATGTATATATAAAGGAGTCACTATATTCCATATTTAGCGGCGGTATTTTATGCCGTCGCTAAATTACATCGCTAATAGATCATATTTTAGTAGTGGGGTGGGTGCTGTCGGGGAGGGGGTGGTGGGGTGGAGGAGGGGGGATGGGGGGTGGGTGCTGTCGGGGAGGGGGGGTCGGGGGAGGGGGTGCTGTCGGGGAAGGGGTGGTGGGGTGGGGGAGGCAGGTGGGGGTGGGGGAGGGGGTCGGTGGTTTCGAATCGGGGCAGGGTTAGGGTTTCTGGTGGGGGCGTATCGGTGGTTTCGGATCGGACCATTCCTATGAATATCGGTGGTTTCGGATCGGTGTATCGGATCGGGGGAGGGGGTATAGGTGGTTTCAGATCGGACCAATCCTATGAGTATCGGATCGGGGGAGGGGGGTATCGGAATCGGAATCGGTATCGGACCATTCCTATGAGTATCGGATCAGGGGTATCGGTAATATCGGTGGTTTCGGATCGGAGTATCGGATTTTTTGGTATCGAAAAACAATTATATTATTTGTGAATATCGATCTTACCAGATGGCACCCATGACCCGAGAAGCGGTACGTCATTTGAGGGAAACACTGAATGCTGAGGTGGCTCCTCCTACTGTTAAGGAGGAAGTGGCACCGGTAGCTAGTGAGACCGGGAGTTCTATTCATCCAGCACCTGCAATGGACTACATCTCTCCTGCCGTCGTCGATCCCACTTATTCGAGGTGGTTGCGTGATCGTATCACTGAGCGTTTGCGTGAGCTGCGTGGTTCTCATTAGCTATTAGTACTTATTTGTATTGGACTATTTGTATTGGATTGTTTTTGTATTAGACTATTTGTATTGGACTATATATATTAATTAGTACTGTGTCAATCTCTGGATTGTATTGGACTACGACATGGTGATCAGGACATAGTCCCTACAGCCATTCGACTGGCGAGGCAGAAACTATGTAGCCGTAGATAAAGTTGACTGTCCGTCTACCCTCATCCCTCGTCAATGATGATATGACAACCTATCACTATATCTTATATAGTAGTAGATGATGTCTTAGTATTATATATGTGAGTTTATCTTGATTCTGTTACATTCTTCAGATACTAGATACGATAAGAACATATACTATACCATATGTACAGAACATAGATGATTCACACTAATGTATGCTAGAATGAATTTTGGATTGTGTTCTGAGCCATTCGTTCCCATACTTGGCAATTAAGCATGTGAAATATATCGTTGAAGAACATAAAACTTGTGATCGTTACTCCAGAAAGTGCAGACTGATATGAACTGATTATGTTTAGTTTGTCTTACGATACAGATTTTCACATCCAAATTAAAATGGATCGTTACTTCGTTGATCGTTCATGGATGTACCAGCGGATCAACCTCCTGGACCGTAGGTACTTATAAGTATTTACCGTATCGAATTAGTATCGATCTATCAGTTTGGTATGGGCCGTATCGGTTGGTATTGGTCTTAGCGAATTGGTATCGTCCTATCCGATATGTATCGGCCATATAGCTTGGATTCGTATTGGCCTTATCGATTTGGTATTGGTCATATCCGATAGGTATCGACCGTGTTGGATTAGTATAGACCATTTCGGATTAGTATCGTGGAAGGTTTAGTAACAAATGTACTTGGATTTCTCTCTTCTAGAGCTAGATTACCATTGTAAGAGAGTCACGAGAGCGTAGCTGGCCAGTTACAGAACATACATGCTTTCTTTTCAATCTTG
This sequence comes from Iris pallida, assembly GCA_029216955.1. NCBI lineage: Eukaryota > Viridiplantae > Streptophyta > Magnoliopsida > Asparagales > Iridaceae > Iris > Iris pallida. Next base: position 5,505,355 of record JANAVB010016191.1, on the reverse strand, counting down.
CTTTTTCTGATGGAAAAGGAAGCATGTATGTTACTGTAACTGGCTAATCACGATCTGGTGACTCTCTTGCAACGGTATTCTAGCTCGAGAAGAGAGAAATCCAAGTACAGTTGTTGCTAAACCTTTCACGATACTAATTCGAAATAGTCGAAACTAATCCAACACGGCCGATACCTATCGGATATGACCGATACCAAATCGATAAGGCCAATATGAATCCTAGCTATACTGTCGCACTACAAAAAAATGTACATATCGGATAGGACGATACCAATTTGTTGTCACGACCCGATCCCAAATTATTGGGTCGAACCGGATCATGCCCAGCCTGCACCGTTGTGAGACGGTGGCAGTAAGCTGTATCCAAGTGCAGGTAATCACAACAACACAATATATTTTGTCACAACATCTAAAATTTCGAATAATAAAAACTTGTCCAACAAAATATTCAACTAATACAATTGATAAAATAAAACTGTCTTTTATTTAACATCTAAACAAAAGAAAATCATCATCTAGGAAGTTGGCTCGTCAGCCACAGAATCATCGTCCTCCAAATGGGACTCTGGCAGAACAGCTGGATAAAGCACCGGGTCGTAGTAGCTATTGTACAATAGCTCAGAATCCTCAATGTCACCTAAAAATGTTGGTCTCCAGTCAGGAGGGAGCAAAGTACAATTATGAATATCTAACAATTCAACTAATAATTAGAAATTTGCAATTTTAAACTGTTTGAAATACTTGAACAATATTTTCCAGCAATTTTCCACAATTGAAAACAATGTGATTCGATTTGAGTATGTAATGCTTATGACCGGCTTGGGTTGTACAATAGTATCCTAGTGATACGATACAGCTTATCCCCATGTGTAACAGGGGTAAGCTCGCACAATCAATATGCAATATGAGGGGTATTGGTCATAACACACTACACTACTCCCCCAATCCCACAATCAATAACAATCAATACTCTAGGAGAGAGTTCCGTGTAGCAATGTGGTTTAATCTTGCAATATTACAATTATTAACTAAATTGAAAAATAAACACAACCGTACTTGCCTTTGTTTATGACTGGGTTTGAAGAGTCGGTTCCGGGAAAGAAAATCAGACCCGTCCTTGAAATCCTACATTGAGAATCCCGACTTAGCATAAATAAGGAAACCATATCTAGGTGCGCTAGTTACAATCTCTAAAATTTGATCCTAGTCAAATTTTATGTTGTTATAAACAAAACACGTTTATCGATGCGATTTAAAGTTATTAATTTAACGAGGGAAAAATCAAGTTAACATTTTTATTGGAAACTTCACATTTTTCAATTATTTGGCAAAACTTTGTATTTTCTAATATATATTAGTTATTTTTCTTTTAATGAGAAAACATGAAATTGTCTAAGTTACAAACTTGAAATCTTATTATTTTTAATGTGAGAAAACTCTTATTAATTTTTCTATAAAAATAAATATTCAGTTTACCATTTACACGTTACCTACAAAACAACAATCCAGAAAAGAAAAGGAAAAACTAAATTACTTATTACAGGTCCACGGGAAAATAGAAAAGAAAACTTGGACTTATGTCCTTACAAATATTTTTACATTAATTTAATTAAAAGGCGAGCTCTGAATACCGCGAACGGTCCAACAGTAGGCCGAAGCCCTGCACCAAAATACTAACAGCAGTAACCCATTCTAAAAAAATAATAATAAATTAAAGATAATTATAAAATGCGTCTCAGACTTGGTCATTCAAAAACTCATGTTTTAACTAATGCCTCAACGTCCGGGTTGGTCGGTTTCGTTTGCATTTAGTTAGGGCCCATGGACCAATATGGTCGTCGCCCGAAAAGATACAAAATCTATTTTAAAACCAACACTCGAAGATGTAATTTGTTTTACAAAGGTCGGGATTTAAAAATAATTTTATTCAAAACTTTAAAATATATTCCCGAAAATTTGGGCAGCCCCTACTCCTCTATAATTGGGACAACCCAATCCTGGGAAAATACCAACACCCACAATATTCCAACCACAAAACATTTCCAACTAGAAATTCCAATTTATCCAACCCAAGAGTAGGTTTATATCAAAATCACAGAAAACTTTTCGAACTATAAGATTCAGAAAACCCGCGGATCTCGGAAAAATCCAAAACACACGGACAGCGGAACGTGCCTCGGAAAACACAAATCTGGACAGCAAACCGGGGCACGGAAACGGCAGCGCGCACAGGAAAGTGCGCACGGGGCTCGGGCGGCCGCGCGGGATCGGGGTGGCCACGGGTGACACGCCGGAGGGAGGCGGTCGACTCGTAAAAGCCGCGCGGGTCGCCGGACAGGGAGGCGCTGGCCGGGGTCGGCCGAGAGGGGCTCGGACGACGCTGGAGATGGCGTCGGGATGGCTCGGGGTGCGCGCCGAGGAGAGCTCTGGCTAGGGCTTTTGGGAAAAGGGTTTGAGTGAGGTGAATGAGGTGTGATGGAGAGGAAGAGGGTTTTATAGGGGTGATGTGGGGGTTACGGAAGCCGAAGGGCTCGGGAGGAGAGGAGACGGCCGTTGGCCGTTCGGGAAGGGGAAGAGGGAGGGTCGGCCGAGAGTTTGGTCGGGAAGGAAAAGAAAGGTTTTCTTTCTGATGGAAAAAAAATGAAAGTGAGAGAGAGAGTTATAAAGAAAGTTTTAATGAAAGTTTTAAAGAAGAAAAAAATAAGAATTCTTTTGTTTAAGGAAATGATTTTTATTTATTTATAAATATATACTAAGGGACTTCCGAATTAACTTCGAAAAACTGAACTTGGGTTCGAGATGGGTCAGGTCCAACATTAAAATCCAGGAATATTAATCTTTTCTAAAAATACAATTTTCCTAAATTAACATTTAATAATGATTATAATAATAATTAGCTACTAAAATTTACAGGTTTGACTAAACACTAAAATTTTTAGAAATATTAATTATAAAAATAACACTGAATTAATTAATTAAAATTACGGGGTTCACAACCTTCCCTCCTTAGAAAATTTCGTCCTCAAAATTTAAGGGTACTATTAGGGGATGATCAAACCTTTACAATTACTACCTTAACTATCTCTTAATAATGTTGGCAATCCCTAGGTCAGCTACAAAAGAACTATCTTAGTCAATTCATGCAACAACATTCTTCCCTCCTTAGAAATATGGCCATTGTCCACAATTTAATGTTTGCTTCCATTTCTGAATTGTTAATCACCGAAATAATCGTGTAAAATTACTTTTAGCATGCTCTTATTTCCAAATCATAAATCGGCAAAATACTTGTGCAGAAATAAGTCACTTAAACCTACATAATTATTCTCCAATAATTTGTACCCTCTTATCACCTTACATATCAATTTAATATTTACCAAGGATCCAGTTTCGTATTACGTTGCTATATACGCTCCAAAATAATCTTGTTACATTCCACTTGGTGTCATGCCTTTAACTCAATATCAAGCATTAGTAACCCTTTTATCACATATTGATGAATTTGTAGTCCCATATTTTGTCTTTATAATCAATTTGTTGCAACAACCCTTTCAATAACTAGGTTACAAAAGTCTTTCCTCAAATATATGTCACTTAAAACTTTTCCGTTATGTCACCGTTTAAAGTCGTATAATTGCTATTTTCTTCCAACTTGTTGTCAAAAGTTTGTCAAACCAAATTTGTCATCCAACAACAAAGATTAATATATAAGTTCCCTCCAATCATGTCCGAACTTTACATTCATTGATCAAGATTTCTTCCAATATTCGTTTTTTTATCCAAATATTAATTGTAATCCAACTTCTCATAAATACTGATCCCGTAATAAAATTCTATAGACTATTTAAATACTACTAGCTACACCTGAAATGGTAATAAAACAGGGTCTTATTCTAACAGAAAGTCATGGGACGAAAGACATCATCAACTGTTGGTTATATCTCAAAAATGGTACCTCAGTTATGAAACGTTTTCTCAGTCATCAATTTTACAATTATTAGCTTTTTTTTCATCATCAATTTTTGATTCTTGCACCACTTCTCCCTCAAGTGGTAATTCTCAAAACATCATGATTTAACTTTGTTATCCAAACTACTCTATGGTCACCAACTCACTTATTCATGATCCTACACATCCTGTCTTCCTATCTTTATCAATATTCCATCTCTATGATCCTAACAGTGCTGCAAAGTCTAAGAATTGCAAAAAGACACCCTACGGAATGGTTAAATTGTCATGTCAAGCAATGTCATGTATAGTCACGAATACATACGAAATAGTGTTACTGAAAATTGGGTATCTTAAAGAAAATAATGTTCTAGAAAATCAACCCAATATTCTTCCAAAATTAAACTGGTCGTGAATGATATTTTTATGCAACTGTCTAATCCATCATCAATCTTGTATTCCTTTAGACTGCTATCTTCACCATCACGTACATTTTGACATCTCCTGATTTAAACGTTTGATTCAAAATCCTTGTCCACATGGAAGTTCGGTTATTCCATCTTGAGCTTCTAATTTTGTTGTTATCACTTAGCCAATAAAATTTTTCTCAGGAGTAGTTTATTGCATCCCTTAATCCTTTGATCTCTTATTTATAACATCTGGGTCTTTCGATTTGTATTTTCAATCTCCAATTGAGTAGTCCTCAAGTTTCAAATATTTTGTTTAACCCATCGATGGTACGTTTCAATTCATCATACACATTTTTTTATAATACTTACAATCTTATTTATAAAACTCAAACACCATGATTCATCTCCTCATCATCAATCGCTGTCTTCAATTAAATTGTACCTCGAGTTTTCTTGCTCCGCCCACCATGTGTAGATTTTTTTTATTCACTATGTCATTCCTTTAAAGTACACCTCTGTATTTATCTTTTTCCACGACCTCGAATCTACCAAGTGAATTTTGAATTTTTTTTTTCATCACATATCTCTTAACTTCGTATTACTCACAATCATGTTCATAAGATTCAATTATCCTTGATTCCACTCCTTATTATCAATTGTCGTCCTTAGTTAAGTTGTACCTCGAGTTAAAATTCCTTGCCCCGCAATCATTTATAGATTTTTTTTATTCCTCCTTAAAGAACACCTCAGTATTTATCATTTTTTTTCAACCTCTAAGTCACATAATTAATTGATCGTTACTGCATCCCTGCCTTTTCCATAAATGATTTCGATCCCTAAATATCCATATATCTTTCCAGCCTTACACTCCGTAATATATTTTCTCGATAAGTCGCTTGTCCTATCACTGTAACTCATTCAGATTAGAATTTCACTCCTCATATCATTATCACCTCGAGCACTAACACGTATCTAAGGAGAATTTCATTCTTCTCAAATCTTAACACCAATATTTCTTTGATAAGTACCGCCATATATTCTCATTAAGATTAGAATCTTCTAAATTTTCAGAAATCGTATTGTAAGGGAAACATGACTTTGTGAAAGACACTGCCAAAAAGAGTGTAATCAAGGGTCGATTCATATCGAGAAGATTCTGCAATTTCTTATGAATTCAAAAGATATCTTATTACAACTCTACAGGGTATCATCTAGTAATAATCAACAAAAATAAAGTATTGAGTTTTGGAAGCTTTCTAGGCCTTGAACTGATCAAGAAGTTCTTAGAGAGAGTAAGGTTTCAGGTTGAGTGGAGGAAGTCAACAAATGAAAATATTCTTGGTCTTAGAATGACTTAGGAAATATCAATCAATATTGGAATTATTTTTGGAAAATAATTCCCTTGGAAGATTCGTGAACAAGCTAAGTTGAACCAATTCTTTTGGTAATAATTAACCTTGGGGCTTTATTGTTCCAGAAGAATTTGGTTCGGGATTGGTCCTAAGAAAGTCAATTGAAAATAATATCAAGATAAATGGTTGGATTCACTAGTCGTAAAAATACTCTGGATAGATAAAAGTTTACCAAGTTTGCAAAAGGAGAATTTGAAACTCTAAATAGTAAAATAGATCTAGATTCTAAATAAAGATAGAGAAGTATGATTTGATCAACTAATAAGAATTTTGAAGTAGGTTTGTCGAAGAAGGAGATTGGGAAAAATCTAATCCTAAAATAACAAAAGAGTATGGATGCTAAGGAATGCTAGAGTATGGTAAGGATATGGAGGAAAATAACCGCTGAAAGCCAAGGGACACTAAAAGATATATAAAATCTAGAAAGTAAAGTAGATAGTAAAATAGACCACCATACAATCGGCCTATGTTGGATAAGGTTTAGGATGCAAAACATAAGCAAGGTAGTCTACCAGTCTATATCAAACAAAAATATTTATTTCTAATATATTTCGGTCATATGTTGTGACAAATTAATGTTTTAGTGTTCTAATTGTTTCTAGATATGTTCTCCTAAGTTGTTGATCTGACCCGCATGGGCCACCACTAAAAACATGTCACGACCTGATCCCAAATTATTGGGTTGAACCGGATCATGCCCAGCCTGCACCGTTGTGAGACGGCGGCAGTAAGCTGTATCCAAGTGCAGGTAATCACAACAACACAATATATTTTGTCACAACACCTAAAATTTCGAATAATAAAAACTTGTCCAACAAAATATTCAACTGATAAAATAAAGCTGTCTTTTATTTAACATCTAAACAAAAGAAAATCATCATCTAGGAAGTTGGCTCGTCAACCACAGAATCATCGTCCTCCAAATGGGACTCTGGCAGAACAGCTGGATAAAGCACCGGGTTGTAGTAGCTTTTGTACAATAGCTCAGCATCCTCAATGTCACCTAAAAATATTGGTCTCCAGTCAGGAGGGAGCAAAGTACAATTATGAATATCTAACAATTCAACTAATAATTAGAAATTTGCAATTTTAAACTGTTTGAAATACTTGAACAATATTTTCCAGCAATTTTTCACAATTGAAAACAATGTGATTCGATTTGAGTATGTAATGCTTATGACCGGCTTGGGTTGTACAATAGTATCCTAGTGATATGATACGGCTTATCCCCGTGTGTAAGAGGGGTAAGCTCGCACAATCAATATGCAATATGAGGGGTATTGGTCATAACACACTACACTACTCCCCCAATCCCACAATCAATAACAATCAATACTCTAGGAGAGAGTTCCGTGTAGCAATATGGTTTAATCTTGCAATATTACAATTATTAACTAAATTGAAAAATAAACACAACCGTACTTGCTTTTGTTTATGACTGGGTTTGAAGAGTCGGTTCCGGAAAAGAAAATTAGACTCGTCCTCGAAATCCTACATTGAGAATCCCGACTTAGCATAAATAAGGAAACCATATCTAGGTGTGCTAGTTACAATCTCTAAAATTTGATCCTAGTCAAATTTTATGTTGTTATAAACAAAACACGTTTATCGATGCGATTTAAAGTTATTAATTTAACGAGGGAAAAATCAAGTTAACATTTTTATTGGAAACTTCGCATTTTTCAATTATTTGGCAAAACTTTGTATTTTGTAATATATATATATATATTAGTTAATTTTCTTTTAATGAGAAAACATGAAATTGTCTAAGTTACAAACTTAAATCTTATTATTTTTAATGTGAGAAAACTCTTATTAATTTTTCTATAAAAATAAATATTCAGTTTACCATTTACGCGTTACCTACAAAACAACAATCCAGAAAAGAAAAGGAAAAACTAAATTACTTATTACAGGTCCATGGAAAAATAGAAAAGAAAACTTGGACTTATGTCCTTACAAATATTTTTACATTAATTTAATTAAAAGACGAGCTCTGAATACTGCGAACGGTCCAACAGTAGGCTGAAGCCCTGCACCAAAATACTAACAGCAGTAACCCATTCTAAAAAAATAATAATAAATTAAAGATAATTATAAAATGCGTCTCAGACTTGGTCATTCAAAAACTCATGTTTTAACTAATGCCTCAATGTCCGGGTTGGCCGGTTTCGTTTGCATTTAGTTAGGGCCCATGGACCAATATGGTCGTCGTCCGAAAAAATACAAAATCTATTTTAAAACCAACACTCCAAGATGTAATTTATTTTGCAAAGGTCGGGATTTGAAAATAATTTTATTCAAAACTTTAAAATATATTCCCAAAAATTTGGGCAGCACCTCCTCTATAATTGGGACAACCCAATCCTGGAAAAATACCAACACCCACAATATTCCAACCACAAAACATTCCCAACCAGAAATTCCAATTTATCCAACCCAAGAGTAGGTTTATATCAAAATCACAGAAAACTTTCCGAACTATAAGATTCGAAAAACCCGCGGATCTCGGAAAAATCCAAAACACGCGGACAGCAGAACGTGCCTTAGATCTGGACAGCAAACCGGGGCACGGGAACGGCAGCGTGCATAGGAAAGTGCGCACGGGTCTCGGGCGGTCGCGCGGGGTCGGGGTGGCCGCAGGTGGTGCGCCGGAGATAGGCGGTCGGCTCGGAAAAGCCGTACGGGTCGCCGGACAGGGAGGCGCTGGCCGGGGTTGGCCGAGAGGGGCTCGGGCGACGCTGGAGATGGCGTCGGGACGGCTCGGGACGCGCGCCGAGGAGAGCTCTGGCTAGGGCTTTTGGGAAAAGGGTTTGAGTGAGGTGAATGAGGTGTGATGGAGAGGAAGAGGGTTTTATAGGGGTGATATGGGAGTTACGGGAGCCGAGGGGCTCGGGAGGAGAGGAGACGGCCGTTGGCCGTTCGGGAAGGGGTAGAGGGAGGGTCGGCCGAGAGTTTGGTCGGGAAGGAAAAGAAAGGTTTTCTTTCTGTTGGAAAAAAATGAAAGTGAGAGAGAGAGTTATAAAGAAAGTTTTAATAAAAGTTTTAAAGAAGAAAAAAAATAAGAATTCTTTTGTTTAAGGAAATGATTTTTATTTATTTATAAATATATACTAAGGGACTTCCGAATTAACTTCAAAAAACTGAACTTGGGTTCGAGATGGGTCAGGTCCAACATTAAAATCCAGGAATATTAATCTTTTCTAAAAATACAATTTTCCTAAATTAATATTTAATAATGATTATAATAATAATTAGCTACTAAAATTTATAGGTTTAACTTAACACTAAAATTTTCAGAAATATTAATTATAAAAATAATACTGAATTAATTAATTAAAATTACGGGTTTCACATTTGTTAAGGTCAATACCAATCTGATACGTCCTATACCAAACCGATAGACCGATACTAATCTGATACAGTAGATACTAAGTACATCCGGCCAATACCAGCGGATCCACCAATTACTGCACGATAGGCCCAACGACTCCAGTTACATCCGGTTATTGGTGAGTACATGATTACATAGTAATTCTGTTAGTAACGTGATACAGATTTTTACTCTCTCATGCTACCAACGTCACAACTTTTCCAGTGCTGCTCCCTCTAATGATGATGAACGCAAAAATCAAAGACCCCCCTCTCCTTTCTCACTCTTCACAGTTCTCACAATAGGAAGGATCAGTGCTTTCTAGTTCTCTTCCATCCATACATTCCTCGATTCTGATCAAGCTTCTTCCTTCTCCTCTCCTCCACCATAGCTCTGGACCCATCTGCTCCTTCCTACTTCCCTTCTTCTTATTTGACTCTCTCAGCCACATATGATATCCAACTCTTATTCTACGGAGGAATGGATGGATGGAAGAGAACTAGAAAGAATTGATCCTTCCTGTTGGTAGCATGAGAGAGGGAGAGGGGGAATAGAGGAAGGGAAGTGGCTGCATGCCTTTGGCTCACTCGAGTGGTATTTGTGCGTCAGTGTCCCTGTTATTTGTAGGCGTCCCCCTAGCGCACCATGGGTAGTGGCGTGTCACCCCCCCTTTCCGTCCGACCACTACGACACGCCATCTCCAATGTCGTTTCATTACTCCGATTACAATTTCGATAAACTTCTTATTTTTTTATAATTTGAGTAAATTTCTTTACCTTATATGAAAATTTTTGTTGTCAGAGAGATGGCTCCGAAGACTCCCTGAGGTGGTGCTGCTAACCGAGGAAGGGGCCGAGGCAAGGAACCCTTGGAGGTCGACACGGAGGAAGTCTCCGTCTTCAAACAAGAGCCGATAACTGTTAAGGAGGAGGTGTTACCAAAGGTCGAGGTCAAGGAAGAACCGTTGACCATCAGGGAAGAGATTGCTCCCAAGGTTGAAGTTAAGGAGGAGCCACCGTCAGAGAGTAGTAGCATCGGGACTGACCCTCCTGTCCCTACAGAAGACCTCAACCAGATTGAGCCTTCGTATGCAAAGTGACTGATAGAATGGTACATGCCTCAACGCAACTATGATCCCTGGCTGTGAGGATTCATCGTCTGACTTGCGGTCTTTGCTGAGACCAAAGTCGATTTTCCTTTTTATTGAATATTGAATATTTGTGTTTAAATATTGAATATTTGTGTGTTTTATATGAACAATTTGAATGCTTGGGATATTTGTGTGTTGGAATTGTTTGTGTGTTTTGTATATTGGAATATTTGTGTATTTTGTATATTTGTGCTTGAGATATTTATTTTATTGAATATTGAATATTTGTTTTCTGTATATTGGAATTGTGTATATTGGAATTGCTTAGAATTATTTGTGTATTTTGTATATTGGAATTGTGTATATTGGGAATGCCCAGTTTTATGCTATTTTTTTCAAAATATTTCCAGAAACTGACGGACTGGCGGCCACTTTCCGACGGACTATCCGTCGCTAACTTGGGGATTCCAAGTTAGCGATGGATGGGCAAAAACCCGATGGGTTATCCATCGCCAAGGTCCTGGAATTATGAAAGATATTTAGGAGCCTGTCGACGGAATATCCGTCGCTACTCCGTCGCTAATCCGACGAGTTTGGTGACGGATTAGCGACATATTTTGTGAATCAGAAACCCTCTAATACGCGTTTAACGATGGTTTAGTGACGGTTTGTCCGTCACTAAATGTTGCTATATTAAAATTTTAAACTGTCGAAGTTGACAGAAAATCGTCGACTAGCCGTCGCTAAATGTTTTGACGTAGCCAACGGTAATCCGTCGCTAAGTAGTCGGTAAGCGACGTACTAGCGACGGACTAGTTTTAGCGACGAGGTTATTCCCGACGGATTTTTTTAGCCCGTATCTATCGGTAATCTGTCGGTAACTTCAATTAGCGACGGATTAGCGACGGATAGGGCCGTCGCTAAATCGTTGTATTTTAGTAGTATTTCTAACCGTTATAATTTCTGGTCCGAACAATCCCAAGAGGAACATTGATGTGTACTTACAGCCTTTGATAGATGAGTTGAATCAGTTATAGAAAGTAGGCGCTAACACGTACGATGTTTCCAGGAAGCAGAATTTTCAGATGAAGGCAACCCTTATGTAGACCATCAACGACTTTTCGGCCTATGGAATGTTATCTGGATGGAGCACTCATGGCCGTCTCTCATGTCCGTATTGCATGGACCGTACTAAGGCTTTGCGCTTGAAACACGGAGGAAAATCGTGCTTCTTTGATTGTCATCGGCAATTTCTGCCAAAAGATCATCCGTTCAAAAGGAACAGGAATGCATTCCGTGCCGGCGTTGTAGAGAAGGGTAATCCACTGCCAAGGTGGTACGGAGCCACGATATAGAAGGAGGTTAGATATTTTCTAAGTGCTATCGAAGATCCTACAACTGGGTACAAGTGCGATAGATTTGGTAAAGATCATAACTGGACAAAGAGGAGCATATTCTAGGATCTGCCATATTGGAGTACCAATCTGATCAGACATAATCTTGATGTCATGCATATTGAGAAGAATGTGTTTGATAACATAATTAATACTGTGATGGACGTAAAGGAAAAAACGAAAGACAATCCCAAGGCCAGGTTGGACTTAGAAGAAATATGCAAACGTCCTGCGTTGCATTTGATAGAGGAGAATGGAAAACAGTTCCTGCCGAAGTTAATTTTTTCACTGGACAAGGAGGATAAAGTGAGACTTTGTCGGTGGATCTAGGGCCTAAAATTTCCAGATGGATATGTGTCAAATCTGAGAAGATGTGTCGATCCGAAGAAAAATAAATTGACAGGTATGAAGAGCCACGATTGTCACGTATTCATGGAGAGGTTAATTCCGATTGTATTTCGAGAATTCTTACCGCAGGCAGTTTGGGATCCATTGAAGAAGCTTAGCATATTCTTCAGGGATCTTTGTTCTAAGAAATTGCTCGTTGATCGTCTAAAAAAGTAAGAGAAGGACATTGCGGTAACACTGTGCAAGATAGAGAGGGTGTTTCCTCCTGGATTCTTCGACTCTATGGAGCATTTACCGATTCATCTATCCTATGAGGCACGTGTTGGTAGACCCGTTGAATATCGATGGATCTACCCGTCGAATATCTAGAGAGGGTGTTTACTATAATTTAGAAAACAGGAAAATAGATATCAATATAGACTTTAGCAAACACTTAGACGTTAGCAAATATTGTTATAGGCCGAGTTTCTTCGACTAGAAAAGGAGGTGGCTGCTGCTGCTAGTGTGCCAGCAGAGGAAGAGGCTGGTACTTCCTCCCAGCCGCCTACAGCTCCATCGTCGGACGACCTCTGGATGACCGCTGTTGGTGGTCTTCAGAAGGGTACGTACTACGGTACGGGATCCTACGGCGCCTATTTAGCTTCAGAGTCATCCCGGGCCCCCTCTGTCAGTGTGCAGTCTCCAGCTTCGCAGGCATCATCACGAGCTCAGGATATTGGTCGTCAGATCGACGAGCTGCGTCGCGAGTTTCAGCAGCAGATTTCTGATCACCATACCGCAGAGCGACGATCCGACGATCCGAGGATCACCGGACGATTTGATACGGTCGAGCGCAGTATACAGGAGCTGATGAGTCTACAGCAGGCTACAGTTGCCAGCTTGCACACGCTCACCGAGTCTACGGAGCGCACAAAGCGTAGACAGGTCAAGCTGGAGGGATCGCAGAGGACCATGTCTGCCTCACTCACTCAGATACATACTTCGATTGAGGAGAGTTCTCAGATGATGGTGAGTACCCTTGCTATGCATGCTGAGCGACTGCGAGAGCTGGAGCAGATACGTCCTCCCGGTCCATCGACGGTGCCGACTCCAGACGTTGCACTGCCTCCTACTGCCCCTATGGTGTAGCTCACACAGGAGCAGTATGAGTACATGCTATCTCAGATGCACAGCAGGGGTCCTCAGTGATCCAGTAGATTATTTATCATCTTTGTATGTATTGGCACTATGGGCCCAATGATCATTGGTACACTGATTTTCATTCTTATTTGACTCTGTTGGACATGTATGTTTGTGATATTTACTTTGTTGGTATTTTCATTGAGTACATGTATAATATTTACTTGGACATGTATGTTTGTGATATTTACTTTATAGACTGTTATGATGGGAGACTGTTATTCATCTTTTAGTTTTAGACTATTATGATGGAAGATTGTTAATTATGATGATATCTGCGACGGGGATGACAAATATACCTACACTAGGTTATAAGCGATGATCTGATATACGAAGGAGGTGCTGCCCAAATTTTAAAAAATATGTAATGTGTATTTTTGTGATGATGTGTGTCTGTGTTTACAGTGTATGTGAAATGCAGTGTTCGGAACCATGGACAGTTTCGATTACTGTTGTATGTTTTATCTTGGACAGAAAGTGCAACAGTTCAGGGTGTACTTCTGAGAGCTTCATTTTCACATCCTTCACTTTCTCGGGACATCGTAAAGGATCCCGAGAAGGTGAAGGGCGTGAAGAGGAAGCTCTGAGAAGTGCATCCTAAACTGTTGCTCTTTCTATCCAAGATAAAACATAGAACAGTAAGCGAAACTGTCGATGGTTCGAACACTGCACTTCACACACACTGTAAACACAGACACACAGCATAACAAAAATATATATATTTTTTTTAAAAAAATTTTATAATATCTGCGACGTATAGCGATGATCTGCGACGTATTGCGACGTATCCTGACGTCGCTAATTAGCACCGTTACGTCGTTATCCGTCGTAATACGTCGCTCAGTAGCTGACGTGGCAGAGAGTTGACGTCGCTAATTTGGTCGATGTACGTCTCTGCACTACTGACGTGGCAGGCATGCCATGTCATCAGATAAAAAGAAATAACGTCGCTAAGTAGTCGTACTACGTCGCTAATTTGGCGACGTAAAATTTCGTCGCCCTCCGTCGCTAATTTTGCGACAACCCAGCGACATTGTGGTAACGTCGCAAACAGCGACGGAGGGCGACAAATTTGTCATCTGCGACCTTCATGTTTTGTCGCTAAAGTCGTCGCTAATTACGATTAGCGACGTATTTTCCTTAATTAGCGACGTATCCTGACGTCCCTAATTTGCCTTATTTTAGTAGTGTGCACCTTCAGCTCCTTCAGTTCTGCTAGAGCCATTCGGTAAGGCGCCTTTGATATCGACCGTGTATCCGAAAAGGTGTCGATGCTGATATTTCTCGATCCGGCGGCATCCCGGGCATCTCGTCAGGAAAAATGTCGAAAAAATCTGCCACAACATCAGTCTGCATTGTATTTGTATTATCCTTCCGCATGTCTCGAACTGATGCCAAGTATCCCATAGAGCCGGAACACAACATACTCCTCGCCGAGATTGTCGATACCATCATTGCCGTCTTCGAGACCGTACCGTACAAATATGAGAACTCTGTCTCACCAGTAAGACGAAACACCACTCTCTTCTCCGGGCACTCGATCGTTACATGACAAACGCCCAACCAATCCATGCCCAGGATTATGTCGTACTCTTTGATGTCTAGTACGACGGCATCCAAGGATAGATTTCTTCTTCCGATGCAAATGTGGTCATCCCTACAAATAATGTTCGCAGGCATATCGACTCCCGACGGAGTGCTAACGCTAATGTCCATATCTAGTGATTGTATGGTTATTTTATTTTCATTCGCAAAATCAGCAGATATAAAACTATACGTCGCACCCGAATCAAATAGCACTCGAGCAGGTATATTTTTGTAGAGTAATATACCTGTTACAACAGTATCGGATGTGAACGTCTCGTCCCGAGTTAATGCATAAATTCTGCCTTGAGCTCCATAGCGTTGATTCTACGGGTTGACGGGCACTGCATTTGCGCCTTGCAGTATAGGCGCTTTATGTTGATTCGAAACGTTCCTTGGTGGGTTGGGTTGATTTGGAACTTTTTGTGGACAAAATATAACTATATGGTCTATATCGCCACACTTGTAGCAAGATCTCGTGACGCAATCGGTGGATCGGTGCCCACGCCTATTGCATCTATTGCAGTATTTTTTGCCATGGCTCCAGTTATCAAATGTGTTCGGACGTTTTGATACTCCCGATCTCCGACGTCGTTAGGATGCTTGTTGAAGTGGTTATGGACGACAGGCACGGCTCTATGCGACATACGGCCAAAGACACGCTCACTATCGAGAGCGGCATCATAGGATTCGCGGTAGGTTCGACACCTTTGATTCATGACGTCCCTTCGCAGTTCGTCGTTTAGGCCTTGTTGGAAGCGTTCACACCATGCTTCCTTGTTGGACAGGAAGGCGCCGACAAACTTTGCCAGTTTCGAGAAGCTCGAGTCATAATCGTTGACTGACATATTTTCTTATCGCAACATCATGAACTCGTCTTCTTTTTGACGACGGACGGCACGAGGAACGTACTGTTCAAAAAAAGCTTCCTTGAACATTTTCCAGAAAATCGTGGTATCGGTATCGGCTTCGTAGATTTCCTGCTTCTTAGCTGCCCACCAGTCGTAAGCCCTTAGTTGCAGCTGTAACGCCGCACATGGTACCCTCTGGGACCCTTCAATGCTAAGAAGATTAAATAGGCCCTCAATCTCCGTGAGCCAGCCCACTATCACATCAGGCTCTGCCCGGCCATTAAATTTTGGTGGATTCATCTTGCAGAACTCTTTTGCTTCGAAAAAGGAAGAAGAATTTATCATTCGTGGTTGAGCTTCTTCCTCGGGTACCACGACCGTTGCCCTGGTATTGTTCACCACCTTGTTCACTATCTGAGTCTGGGGGTCTATCTGCTTCTGCTGCACATCAAATTGGGCCTTGATTTGTATTTGAAGCTGTTGCTGCTGCAGTTCCACCAACTGTAGCATTTTCTCCATAGTCATCTCGCTAGGGCCACTCTTTGTGCTCGACGTACTATCCACGGTTTGGGTTGTTGTGCCGGGATTGTTCTTATTTCTCTTAGTCATTTCTACAAAACAGAGTAAACTCGTTAGTATTTTTTTCAAAAATATCTACGGACTTACCTGTATGGAACTTTTATTTCACACAACATGTCGACAAGCATTCAATCGAGCCATCGTAACGAACATTCCAACAATGAAACATCTTTCGAAAATCCGAGGAAACATAACTGTGCTCTGATACCAATTTGTCATGCCCCGAGTCGACAAACCATTCGTCTCCGGTGTTATTTTGCCGAATCGATCGTCCTCGCTAAGGCGTAATGTCGTACGAGTCTGGAATTGCACTCGTACAAGGTAAGAACGTTACGTTGATTTTATATTGAAATGCCAAGTTGAAACTTCATAAATCACATCAAATTGAGATGCAGTATAGGAAGATAGAAATATGCTTTTTCATTCATAGCTTGCAATAAAGTGCAAGTCGTAATTACATTGGATGCCGTTACGGCTATATTGTTTGAAAACAAAAGAAAACATACTCGACAAGCTGCCTGAACTAACACTTGTCGTTCTATACATTCGCCCCTTTATACATAAGCCTTCGATTGAATTGGCTTCAAAATACTTCAGCATTGGAAGAGCTTCAAAATGCCTCTCCGTACTTCAGCTTCAGTTAAGAGCGCCCGCCGCACTGAGGAATTGAGGGAGGGGATTAGCACACTTGCTAAGTGGACGAGACGAACCCACTCGTCTAAACCGACTCTAATTGTTAAGGTAGGCATGCTTTAGAGTTGTCTTTCTATTTAGAACTAAATGAATTCAGTTCATATCGATAGCCATCCTTGAGTAATAAAGCATACAGCAAAACATAGCGATTTATCACATTTCTTACCACGGCCGTGCTCGTCCCTGCATAAAAATAGAGATAATATTTACCACCTGCATAAGACAATAGGTGAGCATGCTACTATCTTATATGCGCGGTCATTGGTGTTACACACCACGTGGGACTATATCAACGGCATTTCAGCCCGTTCAGTCTAGGTTGCAAGCCTGACTGACAATCCCGCAATACATCAGTTCCGAAGCACGATTATTCATTCCCCCTAGGTCGATTCGATTCTGATGCCCCGGATACTGATTCGAGGAAAATCAACTTGTGCACAAGCTGTCCATGACCATGCCAATGCGTGAACAGTTTAATATATGCAACAGTTTTGTATAGCACGGACAGAATTGAACGGCATTATTATTTCTCCCAACTCATGCAACGATTCATTTTCCCCAAAATCGTACTCCCGATTTAGCGTCCCATGGGCACCAAATAGTCCGAGGTATCATAACCCACGATCGACGTTTCATATTATTTTACAGCACGTGAAATAGTCTATCTTTTTACTAGAACCTTAAACTTTCTCGTTTATGTGATAAACTTATATTTTTAAGAGTAGATTAGTCTAAATCGATACATTTTTCTCGAGTTCTTGACCTTAGTGGATTGGCATGCATTTAACTTGGCATCATCGATTTGAATGAATTCGAGGCAAAGGAATTTCGTTTACGGGACAGAGTAGAAAAGAAGGGGCTGAATCACCCACCAAGTTCTTTGAATCGTGCCAACCGTCGAAGCGCTTCGCAACGTTCAAGCTTTAGTTACGCGAGCTCCTGCAATGGCACCAACACTTTGTTAGGATTCCTTCTTTATTCCCTCGCTTCGAAATTCGTAAATTGCATCCAGAAAATGACGCAAAAGCACTTCATCAAAACCCAGCGACAAAAGCTCCAAGAAAATATAACCCCTCTTCTCGGATTTCAAACCCGTCGAAGCGCTTCGCAATGTTCAAGCTTTAGTTACGCGAGCTCCTGCAATGACACCAACACTTTGTTAGGATTCCTTCTTTATTTCCTCGCTTCGAAATTCGTAAATTGCATCCAAAAAATGATGCAAAAGCACTTCATCAAAACCCAGCGACAAAAGCTCCAAGAAAATGTAACCCCCCTTCCCGGATTTCAATTTTTATTTTATTATTATATTTATATTCTGTTTATAAGTAAATTTGTCAAAATCTTGTAAAAGATATTTTGCGATTATTTTGTTATCAAAAGATAGTTTAAATTGAATACTATATTGATTTAATAAAATTATTTTATTAACTTCACTGTTGAATTTATGAAGATGTTTTATTATTCTGGACCTTCAAAAGATTGACGCAAAATGATTTGGAAATCATAATTATTTTGATCTAATAAAAAGGGTCTAGCCCATTTACTTTAAATAAAGATTTGGAGTTATAAAATAGTCTTCGAAATATTTGATAGTGTCGAATATTAATTAAAACTAATATATACCAAGGGTTTATTTGGTTATATTTAAATTTATTCAAAATTATCCTGAATAGATATTGCATATGCTTTAAATTAATTGTATATATATAATATATTATTTTAAATTAATTATATATATATAATATATTATTTCTAAACCTTCTACCATATATATATATTTTTTCATTCATACATAAGGAAACATACAAGTTGCAATATCTCATTATGTCAAGTAGAGCTAATAGTTTAGCTAAGTATACGTATGTATATAGGGATGAAAACCTTTGTCTAACAATTTTGTACTATGTAATGATGAAAAATTTAAGAAAAACAGAGGAGGAGAGCTTGCCTTGCTTTCTTTGGATGATTCCTAAGAGAATCCCCTCCTGAGATTTGGTCAGAACCTAATACACACAAATTTGGGATTGGGGTTAAATCTCAAAACCTAGAAATAATTTTCAAAGGAATTGAAGAGGAAAGAGGGAAGGAAATGGGAGAGTGAAGAGTGAAGAGGGAGAGGAAGGAGTGTTGAGAGAAGGGGGGTGGTCGCCCAACGGCCGACGGCCGCTGGCGCCGGCGCCGGCGCGGCCCGCGGCAGCAGCCGCAGCAGCAGCACCACGCTAGCAGCAGCGACAGTCGCAGCAAATACAGCAGCAGCAGCAGTAGTTAAATGCAGCAGCAACATTAGTTAAATAGAAGGGAAGAGGAGAAGGAAGAAGAAGAATGGAAGAATGGAAGAAGAAGAAAGGAGAAGAAAGAGTAGGTACCTGGTAGAGAGAGGAATGAAAATTAAATTTCTCACTCTCTCTTCTCTTGGAATATAAGGATATTAGTAATTAGGAAATGCCTAAAATACCCCTTAGGATTTGTCATGAGGCATGAATGCCATTTGGCACTCTTCCATGCATGTATGCCACATGAGCTTGCTATGTAAAAAAATGCAAAAAAATGATTTTGCATGAGGGGCATTTTGAAAAGGAAATTGATTTTATTTATTTACACTATTTATTATTTATTTTTATTTTTTTTGAGGAATAATATAGGAAAATAATTTTGAAAGGCTGAAAATAATTAAAATGCATAAAAAAACTAAGGTTATGACAAATAATCTTAGGCAATGACGAGCATTCACCATGACAGTGCTAGGCACCCTTCCCGAGTTGACAGATACCACAGGTATTATTCTAGTTAATACATTATTAATGTACCTTCTTTAGTGTCCTATTCATGCATAGAATAGTTATCTCGTTCTTCCTAAACACATTGGGATTAAGAGTTAGCAATTGCACTGCAAGGTATTACTTATAAACATCCTTAGTAAACCCATAAACCGTAGCATAGACAGACTTGCTTAGAATAGCGAGTAAGGATTTGGTCAAAAAGGATTTCCGAGACATGCCTTAGAGTTAGATACCTTTTTGTAGACCTTGTATATGTGAAATGGCCATGTCCTCGGTTCGTGTGTCATTATAGTGTTTCATGCTAGGAGAATTCCTATGGGAACACAAGTATGACATACACAATATTCTTCCATCTATTCGCAATCACTTCGTCCTTGATTCATCTCTACCGCATCATGATTCTGTACTCGTTGATATCAAGTCAAGGTATGATACCACGACTTGGAATATTTCTAACTTCATCAATCATAAAAATCATGCTTTAGTTTCAATTTGAGAAAGGAAATTTAGAGTGAGTAAATTGTAAACCCTCTAAACCTTTTTGGTTTGGACAAATTGATTCCCACTAGATGATAAATTAGTGCCTCTTGAACTCCCACTTTCTATTTAGATCATTTAGTGTTTCCGACCGTGACATTGCTATTCGGAGCACGAGACCAGCTGTCATCCTCCAACAAGCTCTATATACAAGACCTAGACAATCCCACCTTCATGTAGATAACACGTATCCTTGTACTCTATTTTTTTATATGACTTTCTGGTCAAAATGACTAAACTATAATCTCTACCATGATACCAAAATACTTTTTGACTTCAATTAGAGATCCAACATTGACTAAATCTTTTGACGCTATATGTGATTGTGTTCTACTATATTTCGTAATGCTTAACTTGTGCATTACCTTGATTGCTTGACCCATTGTCTCGTCACAGTACTAGTTTAACTCTTATAAGTTGGGTAGAATACCTCACGACCCATCAAACCCTGTCCTTGTGACCCATATTGATATGTTTACTTAGACTATAGAATCTGAAAGATTCTAACCCATTTAGCCAACCAAGCCATGAGCAAGCAAACACTAGGACGATTGCATAGGCCCCAAAATTCGGGCAAGACTCGATTTTAAAAGATCTTGGACTATTTAATTTCCTTTATCATTACCTCCAGTAGATTTTGACTATCTTATGCTGCTAATTTAGTCTTAGTTTTGCAAGCTTATTCTTTTATCGAGCTTGTTCATGACATATGTGTTATTGGGTGCACTAACTAACATATTGTCTAATCAGAACCGGTGCATGATGGTCTGATCAACCTATTGTACTTTGGTTCGCCGTACTTATATTATCCTACGTGGATGGGGACATAGTAAAACTTGCCCCTAGAGTCTCATCCGCGACAACCTTGGCAATTCTCTTTTGAATTATTTTCGTCGCCTATGAACTTCTTATTCGTACTCAATAGCATCGTCTTGAACCCTTTATTTTTCTTGTCTTTTACTTATTTTAACTGTACTTGAGAAATGGACCCAAGGTATCACTTTAGTCATGTGGCTATATCCTCGCCTTAAACTACTCCTTCTACCCCTCAACCCCATCTACCCTATTATTCCTAAATTTCGAGGATGAAATTCTTGTAAGTTGGGTAGGATGTAAAACCCCTGATTTTTTTTTTAAATTATTTTTATTTAAAAAGACTTCAAAATGAATTTACGCAATTTATGGATTTTTTTTATTATTAAAGATGACCTTAGCCATTGTGGAGTTTTTGAGCACAAGACGACCATGAATTTTGGCACGGAAGATGTAGCAGTGTGCCTTGACTAGTGTACTAGCCACGACATGGGAGGCCTAGTCATAGTTTTGTCCAAACTAGAAAAACCAGGCCAAGTTACGACTTAATCTCCACCGATAAATTAACTATTTATTAATTTGACTTTTGATTTTAAGAGACCCGATAGAACCAATATAGTCCGGATTGGACCCGAACCAAGCTCAAGCCCATGCAGGCACGTGGGGGACCAAAAATGGCCATGTAGGCATATTTTTGTATATGTAAAAATATTTTCTAAATTATTTTAGATTTTCATGTACAATTTCTAAACTTTTAATTATTGGACAAGTATTGTTTTTTTATGATTAAATAATGTTTAATATTTGTATAATTTTTTTGGACCCGGGTAAGGGGTACAGTATATGTCTGCCAAAATCATCATGGAATTATTTTATTATTTTATTTTTATTATTAATGTATTCTTAGGAATTAATTCAATATCTACTTTTAGTTATTTATTAACATTGATTGTATTATCAAGTAAATTTATATATATGTACATGTGCTTAATTATATTAGTTATTTGGATAGATAATATTTTAAATTGTGACTTGGATTTAAATAGATTTTAGAGGTATATATATATATATATATATATATATATATATATATATATATATATATATATATATATATGTTATATAATAAAGGAAAAGAAAAAAAAGGAAAAAAAATCCAAGTGAACAGTGCATGCGGCACTGTTCACCACCCCTAATGCCTCAAACCCGCGCGCGCAGAACTTCATCGGATTCAAACTGAGATTTGAATCATTTTTTATCAAATCTTTTGCCACTTAATCCCCATCCAAATCTCCTCCTCCTTAATCCTTTTCCAATTCTCTCTAGAATTATCCAATCTTCATTTTAAATCGAAATAAATATTGATTTAAATCTTCATTTAAACCACGATATAGAAACCAACATTTCCGAAGAAATTATTCCCCGTAAACTCTCTCATGGTCGCGTGAATAGGCCGCCCCCTAGCCCGACGACCTCTTGCGTGCCCCACGAGACGCATGCACACGCTCGGCGCCGCCGCCATCGCCGGTGATCGCTGGAGAGGACCACGAACAGAGGTGGCTCTGTTCCGACAGACAACATCAGGTACGTATGTTCTGCGCAGTTTTTTCTCTGGCTATACGCGATCAAATATCGATCCATCGAATCCTATGTACAACCAATATAACCCCCTTCCATCCCCTTTAAGTAGGTTAATTTCTAGTGCATTAGATTGTTGTAAAAATTGATGCAAACATTTTGAAAAACTGTCCGAATTTGAAATAGAGAATCAAATCAACCACCCATGTTGGGAGTCACATCATGATCAACCTTTTAGAAAACTTTCAAAACTTTTTGAACAGTAAATTAGACCACTTATACCACTTCAAAACACTTTTTGTAGTTTAATATTTCATCGAGTATAGGTCGAGAAATATGTTTTCCAAACTGAGAAAAATCGCTTTTAAAACAGTCCTGAAACTCTAAAATTCTCCCGATACTCCGTGCGTTCCGTCAAACTGGGCGACATGGTCGCACACTATAAGCATCGAAAGGTGCGTATGGATGTTGTCGATGTGTAGGAACTAACGGAACTCAATTTCGTTGCGTGTGCGCGACGAAATTAGTGCGTATCCGTCAAAATACCCCCTATATCGACCTTTTGCAAACTTGGTCATAACGTGTACGTTCGTCGTATCGAGACGAAACTTGTGCCAACAGGACCGTATCATTTTTTTGGTCCTATATGCCAAGTTTGGTCCAATTCTGAGAAGGTCGATCGGAACGCCTATTTGGCGGGCCCATGACCTGTTCTAACGGACGAATTTGTGCACGGCTCATCGGAATCCAAAACTGGACATACAGTTGAGTTCGTCTCCTCAAACCGAACCCGTAGACATATAGTTTGATGACTTTAGAGACCGTAGGTACTGGCACACATTTCGGTGCAACGGGTCCAACGGCGGACATCGTTTTGATCCGAAATTACGATTTTGCCCCTGTTCCAGAATTGAACTTTTGGACAGACATTTTCTAGGCATATCTTTTATACCAAACTCATTCGTGATGTTTATTTCAGTATTCGGAGCTCTTTGTGGATTTTGACTTTCGTGTGGACGATTCTGACTGTTGGATTTTGCTACATCTCGCACCACCCTCAGGCAAGATACCTTGCCATTATATTCTGCTTATTTACTGCCATTTAGCATGCTAATTTAGTTTTATTTTCTTACTTATTATTATTTTATGTCTTGATATATTTTATGCAATTTACCGTTTAGTTTTATTCATATTACTTTATTATTATGCATCAACTTAAAGTTAAGAAGACTACCCTATGTTGTGATGCATTCAGTGGCCTTGACACATGTGCTACACGAGACACGAGTCTCATATAGGTCTCGAACTTGCGTAGTTGGCTGGCCACCGATACGTGAGGACGTGCGTTAGGAAATAACAGCTAATAGAGTTGCATGCTAGAAGACTTAGCAGTTATGAGTTGGCATTGGGCGGAGAGAACGTGATTGGAAGTTGACTACCACCCTATCTATCGTAGACTCGCTCGCTAGAGGAACGATAGGTAGACTATATGCTATAGACTCGCTCGATACTGAGGAACAGTATATGGTGTTGTGACTCGCTACTAAGGTACTGTACTGCATTGATATTTTTCTGACTTGACCCGGTAGTCATGCGACCATAAACTGTTCTTAAAATACATTCCACTTAGTATGGTTAGGCGACCTACAACCGTAGGTGTATGTACTTTTCCATATGGTTGTGTACTATACTGTTCATGGCTTGGAACAGTATTTTGTCACGAACTAGTGTGCCACACCTTGTCCTTGTTTGGTTGTAGGTGTGGTTCACTGCTTCGATGATAAAGTACTGAACCATGTTATGATGCGAATTATTGTGAGCAGTTTATATTCAGTTTATATGGCATATTTTTTTGTATCTTGTTATGTCCCGCTGAGGACCTGGTGATCTCTCCAGGTATAGATGGTCAGGATTGCCCCAGGAGTGCGGACTCGGTTTAGCTCCTTCGTTTCCTACCGAGGATATCTTACTCTCTGAAGATGTCTGATCCTTTCCTTGTATCTTTCATTTATTTTGGAGGTTGGACTCTAGTATCTGTAAAACTCCTAAATTTCTACTATATTTTTATCGATTTTGGTACTGATTTAAAAAAATTTGTATTGTATGTCGCGTTGTCGTATTGTACGTTGTGCGCAAACGGCATATTTCGTAATTGCGCGTCGAGTGCGAACATGTGCTAGTTACATATTTTTAGAAAAATGGTTTTTGATTATGGATTTTATTAATGAAGATAGTTCTCAAAATAATATGTGATAATTATTTTTAATTACTTAAAAAGTTGTGAAAGCGCGACAAGATTTCCAAAATACTATTTTATTTTATTTTATCGTATAAACATAAGTAGTAGTTTAGAAGAGTATTATTTTATGTATAATATTTTGTGCGAGAGGCAGAAAATTTATTTCATGCTCACTTTGGTTTTTCGAAGTGCTAATTGTTTTATCCAATTATAAAAAAAAAAGCTATTTCCAAATATTTGAATACCTATTGTGATTTTCGAAATTATTTTTATCTAAAATTTATTGAAGAAGTATTTTAAAGATATTCCATATTAGTAGTTAAATATTTATGGTAATTTTCGAAATTATTATTATTAATTTTTAAGGATATTTTGAAAATCATACTTAATGTTTAAATTAGTTTGAATTTATAGATTTTATTTTAGATAGATTTAATAATTATTTTCAAAATTAATTAATATGATTATTTTAGTATTCATAAATATATTTTAAATGGTTTGATTGATGTTTAAATTTATGAATTTTATTTTAGATAGATTTAATTAAATTGAATTTGAATTTATGTTGATTGTATTAATTTGAACTTAATTATGAAATTATCTATGGAGATTTAAAATCCCACAATCCTATCCAAATGGGAATTCCCACATCCTATAAATAGGCAGGTACTCCTCCATATAATGATTCCATAAATTACTCCAAATTTTACAACCCAAGTTTGTGCATCGTGTCCGTGCCCCTATTTCTTCCCTATTTTCACTATTTTATTTATTTTTATGTGGATGATATTAGTTATGGTTCTACTACATTTTACAGCTTACGTATATTTATTATACGGCTGGCATATCTACGTTCCTAGTCCTACGTATTTTGGGACTGGGGCGTTACATGTTTTTGTGGTGGCCCATGCAGGTCAAGATAAATTGTTTGGTTACTTTACCGTATCAAGCAAGCCTGCGAATTGGATTAGAAGTCTAGGATCTCATCCACATACTTGACCTCCTTCCTCGATTCCATCTTCGAACTATCGTTCGACTCATCGACTGCATCTTGCTTGATTCCTTCTATCATTATTATTATCTTCCCTTCGTGCTTGCTAGAGATTGACCCTACTAGTTAGATATCCCAAACACCCTTAGCTTAATTCTTTAAGTTGTGTAGAATACCCCACGACCTGACACACCCTTGACCATTAAGGGAATACAAATAGTATTATCTAGACCATAGAGACTAGAGAAATTTAACCCATTTGGTCAACCAAACCTTGGACAATAAAATTGTAGAATGATTGTATAGGAATAAACAAGACTTAGATTCTTATGACTCTTAGGCTATTCATATTTGTTCTTATTTCATCTACCATCGTGCCTATGTACTACTATCTAGACTAATGATGCTAATATAGCCTAGTATTTGCAAGCTAATTCTTTATCGAGCTTGATCAAGGCATATGCTATTGAGCGGCCGCTCACTAACATATCGTCTAATCAGAACCGGTGCATGATGGTCTGATCAACCGAGTGCACTTTGGTTTGCCTCTTTTATATATCAATCTACGTGGATGGAATGTAGTTGAACTTTTCCCTTAGAATTCCATCCACGACTGCCTTGACGATTCTTTGAAATTTATACGGCCGCCTTTGAACCATGTATTTGTATTCGATAATAATGTCTTTGAACTCCTTATTGCTTTCGTCTTCACTTATCTTAGAAGGACGAAGGCATTGTACTAGAACTTTCCCTAGCCTTTCTATCGACTATGACCATTATCACTCAATCCTAAACTCCTCGTCCTCTTTCTCGGCCCTATATTTTCTACCATGACCCTCAATTCGCTTATTTCATGAGTAAGCCTAATTCGCTCTCTTAAATCGTGCCATCAACCTACTCTCAAAATATATCTTTTAGGTCTCCCATTTATCCTCTTGATACCATTTACTCCTTGCATGTTATCATGGCTAACTTTAACCTTAACCTTTTAATTGTTGCTTTAAAATCGAGACCCTCATTTATTATTTGTGACCATACCGTATTATTTTTCTATGATCTAGATCGCGATTTCTTACGACATAATTTTGTGGAAACATTATCGTTGTTTGTTCCCCATGGATACCCCCTGTGTCTTCTCACCCCCCTACTAATTCTTAATTTCGAGGACAAAATTCTTTTAAGTTTGGTAGGATGTAAAACCCCTAAATTTCTACTATATTTTTATCGATTTTGGTACTGATTTAAAAAAAATTGTATTGTACGTCGCGTGGTCGTATTGTACGTTGTGCGCAAACGGCGTATTTCGTAATTGCGCGTCGAGTGCGAACATGTGCTAGTTACATATTTTTAGAAAAACGGTTTTTGATTATAGATTTTATTAATGAAGATAGTTCTCAAAATAATATGTGATAATTATTTTTAATTACTTAAAAAGTTGTGAAAGCGCGACAAGATTTCCAAAATACTATTTTATTTTATTTTATCGTATAAATATAAGTAGTAGTTTAGAAGAGTATTATTTTATGTATAATATTTTGTGCGAGAGGCAAAAAATTTATTTCATGCTCACTTTGGTTTTTCGAAGTACTAATTCTTTCATCCAATTATCAAAAAAAAACTATTTCCAAATATTTGAATACCTATTGTGATTTTCGAAATTATTTTTATCTAAAATTTATTGAAGAAGTATTTTAAAGATAATTCCATATTAGTAGTTAAATATTTAGGTAATTTTCGAAATTATTATTATTAATTTTTAAGGATATTTTGAAAATCATACTTAATGTTTAAATTAGTTTGAATTTATGGATTTTATTTTAGATAGATTTAATAATTATTTTTGAAATTAATTAATATGATTATTTTAGTATTCATAAATATATTTTAAATGGTTTGATTGATGTTTAAATTTATGAATTTTATTTTAGATAGATTTAATTAAATTGAATTTGAATTTATGTCGATTGTATTAATTTGAATTTAATTATGAAATTATCTATAGAGATTTAAAATTCCACAATCCTATCCAAATGGGAATTTCCACATCCTATAAATAGGCAGGTACTCCTCCATATAATGATTCAACAAATTACTCCAAATTCCACAACCCAAGTTTGTGCATCGTGTTCGTGCCCCTATTTCTTCCCTTTTTTACTATTTTATTTACATATACATTTCACCTTCTTCGTGTCCACATGTCGGACACGATTTCGACATAACAAACCCTAATCCTATTCTAAACCCTAATCTCTTTCTCTGGCCGACTGTCCCTGCTCGTCCTCTCCTCGTCGAAACCCTCGACGACCCCAAACCACCGTACCCACGGCCACAGCCACCAACCACCACCGCAGCTGCGGAAACCCGACCCCTTACTCCAGCCACCGGTCATCCCGACTCCCCTCGGCCACCCGATCCGCCCCGACTACTACAGGCTCACCACCACCATAACCGTCACCACCACCGCAGCCCACGCCAATCTATCACCAACCCGTCATCGTCACCCTCGGCATGCCACCCTACCATGGCAGACTGCGCCTACACTGCTTATCACCACCAACAACCACCCCGACGGTCGCCCAAACCTCGGCTACCGCCACCAGTGGACAACTCCACAACCGCCAAGACCATCACCACCACCATCATCACCGAAACCACCAATTTCTAACCCTGACTGAACATCCGCCACCACCATGCCCAAAAGAAACCACAATGGAAACCCTAAAACCCGTACCTGCCCTCCGCCCGCAGCCGCCGAACGCTCCTCCCGCCGAGCCGAGCGCCGAACCCTCCGGAAACCCCAGCGCCATCGCCGGCAGGCCGACGCCTCAGCCGCTACGGCATCCTCCCGAACCATCTCCGTCCTCCTCTCCAGCGCCGCACCGCCAGATGCGCCACCTCCCTCGTCGCGGATCCGCTGCCGAGATCCCGAGCCACGCGCGCAGGCTTCCTCCCGCCGACGGGGAGCCGTCGCCCTTCTTCAGGTGGCCGTCGCGCGCGGGCCAGCCTTTCCGCCGCCGAGTCCGCGCGGCCAGCCGTGCGCAGTCGGCCCTCCGCGTCGGTAGACCGACGTCCGCCGCCTCCCTCGTGTCGGCGGTGACACCATCCTCCGCCGATCACTGTCTTCCCGAGTGTGCCGACCGCCGCTCCTTCCCCTCTCCGCCTCGGACACCCGCTGCCGCCGGTGAACCCCTCTGGTAAGCCCCCAACTCTTCTCCTCTCTCTCCCCCTCTATTTCTCTCTCTCTCTGTTGCTTTCAACATTCCCTTCCCTTTGTTTTTTTTCTTCCCTTTCATTTCTCTCTCTCCCTCTCTTACATGTTAATTTGGAGGGGGGAATGAAATGTATGAGTGAGTTTTAAGGGTTTTATCTTTACCGATATTATTATTATTATTTTTAATAGCTTATATCATTATTATTATTATTATTATTATTATTATTATTATCAATTCTGTTATTATTATTTCTATTATTATTATCATTATTATTATTTATTAGTTTTATTATTATTATGAGTATGATTAGTATTTGTTATTATTATTATTAGTATTAGTATTATAATCAGGATTTTTACAAATTGACTAAAATTAGAAATCTATATATTTATGATTTTTTATTTAACTTAGCATAGATATTATTACCAATAGTATCAATATTATTAATATTTTATTTTCGGGTTTATACTACTATTTTCTAAAAATATAAATATTATAACTAGAGCCTACATCTATATTTTAAATTTTGGTTATATCCCTATTATATTTTTTTAGTCCTAAATCGTTTTCTAGATGATATTTTCCAAAATATTATAACTAAATAGTAGTTTCAAATTTATACAAAAATTTCCTAATATTTTATTTATCAAAATAATTTTAACTAATAAAATGTATTTTTAAGTAATATAGAATACTTTCCAAAAATGGTATATGTATTCACTTACGCAAAATTTCTTCTTTGTCATCATCACTAATCATGACTAATCCAACATCCTTAATTTTTCCTTACGACTTTCTGACTGCTACCAATCAACCATGACTATTGGACATTCGAAACTTGCCGGATTATTGCACCACACCAGGCGTCCTACCAGGCAAGACATCTTGTCTTTACTATTTAAATTTCTTGCTCAATATCATGCATGCTTTATAATTATTTATTTCTAGCAAATATAAATTGTTATTTCAAAACTTTATGTAGTTGTAAATTACTATACTTAGTTTTTGTTATGCATTTGGCCTAGAGTTAAGGGACCACCTTTGTTTGTGCCGCATTCATTGGCCCGACACCTGTGTGCCACGATGTCACGTGTCTCATATAGATTCGGACTTGTGTACCGACCGTACATCGGTGTGTACAGGACGAGCGTTAGGATATAACTGCTAATATAGGTGTCTAGAAGACTTAGCGGTTATTAGAAATATCGTGGTGTGGATTCAGCACGAGTAGTGCATGGGGAGGATGAAGACAGTTATTAGGCGCAGGGGATTTTACACATTTACTTTTCTCTAGCTGCCATTTGTGACTCAGCCGAGAGCTAGTACGCCGTGCACTTATTTACTTTTCTCTAGATGCCACTAGTGCCTCGGTTGAAACACAAATGTGCCATGCTTTTACTTTCCTCTAGCTGCCGTTAGTGACTCACCCAAGAGCTAGTGGTCGTACATTTATTTTTCTCTAGATGCCCCTTAGCTCTCACTCGAGTGCTAATGGGCCGTGCATTTACTTTTCTCTAGACTCCACTAGTGTCTTGGTTGAAACGCTAATGCGTCGTATTTCTAGTCTCGAGAGCCCTTGTGTGGAACGTTGTCTTCAAAATGTATTTACACATAGAATGGTTAAGGACCTTTATCTGTTTAGACATATACCTTTCTGTTGAGCTTTATTTATTCAGTTATTGGTATGATATTATGTGTCTTGTTACGTCCCTCTGAGGACCTGGTTATCTCGCCAGGTGTGTGCTCTCGTCTTTCGCAGGTGTTCTAGCTCTAGCCGTGATCATCGCCATTTCTTCAAGGATGATTGCACTTGGGTCGCCTTCGCTTCGCTCGCCAAAATCATTTCATTTACCATGTATTTCTTTCCTTACTTGTTGGTAGTGGATTTGTCTCCGCCCAACATATTGTATCAAAACAATTCATCATCATTATATGATACCTTTTGTTCATTTATTTTTATGTGGATGAGATTAGTTATGGTTCTACTACATTTTACAGCTTACGTATATTTATTATACGGCTGGCATGTCTACGTTCCTAGTCCTACGTATTTTGGGACTGGGGCGTTACATTATCTTAGATTATATTCATAGCTGTTTTGTAGTAGATTTGTTTCCACCCGGCTATCTATCTTTTGACTCTTTTATTTGATACTATCTGGACTATTATTTTCTCTTATAATTTTGTGGATTAGATATAGTTATCTGTGATTGGCCTGTGATTTACAGCTTATGTATGCGCATGAGGATTCCACATATTGGAGTATTCTTCGTATGCATGCAGCTGGCATATTTCGTATGCCTAGTCCTATGTATTTTGGGACTGGGGCGTTACAAATATTATGAAGTTCGTCGCCTATCAAAAGCGGGGCTCTACAATACCAGCTGTGCATATGAACTGATGGCACGCCAAACGGAGCTGCGATGGCGGAGATACCAGTCGATGAAGTTGACTCCACAAAATTGTCCTAAAATAACATAATTTAAACTGTCAACTTGGCGGCCGGTTTTGACATAGCAAACGATGGAATTAATGGTGGAAACTTCAGGGGAGTGAAAAGGGATATACCGAGATTGTGACGGAAGAAATGGATCGACCATCCAACGGTCGAATTTTTGAAAAATGTGCACAAAGTTGATGTCCCGAGACGAGGTTCTGAATTCGAAACCGAGTGCGTCACGGCGGAATCCCGTGCCAAACGCACGAATCGGCTACATGGCACGTAGGGGAAGGTGGTACGCGCCCAGAGGTGCTCGCCGGAGCCGCACGAGGTCGGGGGGTGGCCGGTGGCCGCGCGGTGGCGTGCCACACGCGGCCGCTGCTGCTGTCGTTCGCAGCCACTGCTGGGCAGCTGTTGTTGCGCCTGAGCTGCTGTTGTAGTTGCTACAGTTGTGCCGCCCGCAGCTGGCCGCGGCTGGTCGTACGCCACCGCCACTGCTGGCCGCAGCGCCGAGGGGAGGAGGAGGAGAAGGAGAAGAAAAAATGGTGATGGTGGGAGTGATGGTGGTGTTAAAAATGAAGAAGAAGAAGGAGAAAAGAGAAGGATCGGCCATGGAGGAAGAGAAGATGATGAAGAATGGTGAGAGTGATAATGGTGAAGAAGAAAAATAAGGAGAGGGTGTTGTCGGCAGAAGATGGGAGAGGAGTGTTGGTATGGTGTGGAAAGGAGAGAGAGAGTGTGTGATATTATAAAGAGAAAGAGAGAGAAGGTCAGCTGGGGGTGTGTGTTGATGGAGAGAGGTGAGGCTGAGTGTAGGAGTGATTTAAGGAGGAGAGAGAAAGAGAGTTATATTATATATATATATATATATATATATATAAGAGAAAATGAGATATTTGATAAAGTAGAGAGAGGAAGAGAGATATTTTTGTGTAAGGAGAAGGAGTGATGTGTTAGTGGGGTGTATGGGTAGTCATGTGAGGGGTCACATAAAATCTGGTTGGGTGTTGGGTCAAGTTTGATTGAGTTTGGGCTAAGGTTTAATCATGATTACAAATTTAAATTATTTATAATCATTGATGAAATAGGAGCATGCAGGAGTTAAATTGAATGGGACACAAGTGTCATGTGGGTAGTAGGCTTAATGTGGGCCGTCTCCATATTTTGGGTCGACAGGTTTACGTCGAAAGGGTGTCCTCAACTCAAGTCGAAAATAAATGTGACTCCATGGGACGAATTAAGATTGGGTCTTGTGTCAGAAAAGTTGTGCGATAAAAATGACGCACAAGATGGTGTGTCTGAGTGGGACACGAAGGTCATGGGTGTAGGGTGTCTTAACTAGATCATACAAGTGAAGTTGGTTTTGAGAAAACAACTAGTCTTGCGCTCCTAAATTAAAAGTCATGGCAATAATGTGCATATGATAATCATAAATAAAAGTGGAAATGGTCGAATGGCCTAAATTGACCCGAAAGTTGTGCAATACAAAAAAGAGCACAAGGAAACGAGTTTGAGTGGGACACCTTATACCAAAATAAAGATAATCTGGTCTACTACAAAACTAATAAAGAGAGTTTCCAGAGATTGATATCTCTGACGCTCCAGAAATCAAAGTCACATAAAAAGTACATTTAATAATAAAAAATAATTATAATAAAATATTTATTGAAAATAATTCATTTAAAAATTTTAAAATAAACCCTAAAATTCAGGAGGCTTACACCTTCCTTATGGATTTACATTACTTAGTAGTTATAGTTATGGAGTTTAGTTGTCTACTTTATTTTTTGCTATCCGGGTTTGTTCCCGAGACTTTTCTTTGTAGTGGATTATTTGATCATTATTATATTGAGATATTGGATATGATATTTTTGGTTAATATTGATGGATTAGTTGTGGAATATGATATATATGCATGTTGTGCTTGTTGTGGACCATTGTTATCATAGACAGCGTACTACCGTCGATGCTGCGGCGTAGGCTGGACTTGGCAACGTACTCGCATCCCGAAAAGTGGATGCAGGTCGTGACACATAGACATAAGACATAACCACAGAAAATTTCCATAATTTACATAGCATCCACTTGTCCAAAATATTACATATTTTTCCAAGGTTCTTCAAAACACATAATTTACATATTTGTTCAAGGTTCTTCAAAACACATAATTTACATATTTGTTTAAGGTTCTTCAAAACACATAATTTACATATTTGTTGATATTCCCAAAATATGGCTACTATCCTTCAATTCCACATCATTCATAGAGTTCATCCTCAATGTACGTCTGACATCCATCCCGATCTCCATCAATCCCTAGTGAATAAAACTATGTCGTCAATACGACGAGGAAGCTCTCGGTCAAATGAGAGAGTTAAGAATATAGGAGGATAAGGTAAAAGAATGCAAGAAGGAGGATACTTGAACAATTAAACTCATACCGTAGGATATCATGCAAGGAGTACATAGCGCTCCAAAATAATGTCACAAGGAACCTATAAGACCTTTCTATACCTAAATACAAGTTAGAGAAACCCTTCTGGATCACACACACGCCTAACATCTCGACAATAACCCTATTTATCCGGGATCAGGCTTGTACAAAACGGGTGGTACTTAGATTATCCATCCGTATGTACTATCACATATTGATGTGACTGTAAGCAAGATAGCTCATGAGTTGGTTTTCGAATCATCTGGGTCGATTATCGATTCATGCGCTATAAAAGAAATTCATATGACTTGAACTTTTCCAAGAATATCGAATTCATTCATTAGATAGTTGAGCTGAACTCAGGGCCTGGATGTCTAATGAAATAAAATATAGGCTAAGCTGAGACTCAGGGCCTGGAAATATATACAATGGATAGCTGAGCTGAAACTCAGGGCCTGGGTGTCCAATTGTTTCAGGAAGATGAGCTAAGCCTCACCTCGGATATTCGCGCGGCCGCACGAACACCGATTCAGGTACTGATCAGTATGAAAGATAAAAAAATTATATTGTAAAGATTTAGTCGGGTGTGATCTAATGGTTTTTCTGTCATGCCCCAGAACCAGAATACTGGAGAGCGGAGGACAAACACAGCCAGCTACGTACATTGAAGTGAATCCCACCTCGCAATACGATTACGGTTGTCTAGATGCATGAGGGTTTAACTACAAGCCATTAGTCTCTTATAGTCAAGTACAAGCCTAGTGTCTCAATCTCAAGCAAGCAAGTAAAAGTAACAAGATGTAAGATTATCAGACATACAAAGTAAGGCGTCCCAAATATTACATATTCAGATGATCATGAAGCTAGTTTTACAAAATGCGAAGACTATCAAGAGTTTAAGTCATACATGATCAACCCTAGGATTTGTCAATCATGTTACAGCATTAGGCAGACAGAAATAAAGTTTCAACACAAGCTAACACTTGTTCGACGACTAAACGTCTCAAAAAAATAATTTACAATAGAGTGGAAGAGCAAAAGAAACCCACTCGTTGCCAGGGTTGCGTCTAGTGTTCACCATCTGGCTAGAAGACTGGGAGATCCTCGGAGGCTACTCCGAAATCTAGCCATACAAAACCAGCTGGGTCAGACCCCAGAAAGAACAAGTACCATAAGGGAGGCTTCACTTAAGAACTAAAACCAGCATATTAGCACATAAAGACGTAATTGATAATGAAAGACATGGGTTAAGGAAATCAGGATGATAAACGATAAAATAACTAAGGAACTATTCCGGTAACCAAGTTACAACCCGTAAACCAAACAAGGACCGGGGTTGTAATCCTTCACCTGAACAGAGCTTAGTCTCCACTTATTTATCGACAAGAGTAAAGCATAACATTAATGTGTTAAAGTAATCCTGAACTGGCACTGTCTAGACAAGACTAGACTGGACTCCATCCATCAATCACGGCCAAGCAACAAGTACGGCTTGATACTTTTAACTAACTAGGGTTATCACAAGCCTAATTACTAACAAGATACAATGAGATGTTCCAACAGCCACAAGCCCTGCAGACTTAATCCAGGTTATCCAGTTGCAAGTTGAGAGAATTAGATTAGGTGACTTGGGGGTGCAACACATGACAATGTACTGAAAATGTGCCCTACTCGACGGCAGGCTACAAGTCTAATTAAAGCGCCCAAATAACGGGACTGCCAGTAGCTAAAAAATCTCTTTATGAACAACTTGATCAATCTAGTTATTACCCTAGTCAGATTCAGTATGAATCTCTGACCGTGGTAATCAGGAATCCATGTCCTAGGCATGATACGAGATGAGACATGTAGCTTGTACAGGCACAACCAAGAGAATCAACTACGGAGTCAAGACAAGAGTTACTTCGCAAGTCCAGGTAGCTGTCGCAACAGTGTTTAAGATTATCATGTCATGTCAGGTTACTTATCATGTCAAGAGTGCGTCACAACGGACCACTATCAAGAATTATCAAGACAGGTCCTTATTATCAAGCCGTATTCATGTCAAGTCCAGTCAAATCTTATCAAGTTCAAGCCTTATTATGCTCAACAAATTATTAAGTCGGATCGTGTAGTGCCCCGTCCCGCTCAGTCAATCGGAGGAAGCAAAACGCCGACGGCGTTCGAACTTAGCCTGCAATGGCTTGCTCGAAGACTCGCTCAGGTGGGGTAGTTTCGATGAACTTTCCTCATCTTAGCCTTCACATAATAACTCGCATGTTTTCAACTTGCACAAGTTAGGCTTGATAATAAAATAGACGCATCCACATAGCTAAGGAAAGAATCCCGACGGGTCGGAATGTGTTAGAACATGGAAAATGGTCCCACGGTCTGCTTAGAAGTCTGCTCAGCGTGCTTTCAAAATGACAGTCGATCCTTCGTCCCGTGGCTTGGAAGAAGGAAGTTGGCCTAAGTTGCTAAGTTGCCACAACACTCGAATTAGCCTAAGTCATAGGTGTCGCTCGCGTGAATACTTGATAATGCATGCTCGGTCCCGTCGTCCAAGGCTTGGCATAGCCTTCGTATGTCCCGTGGGTTAAGTCATATTATACGGCTTGTGGCTTAAGTCTAGGCACTCGAGATCCTGGTTGTTCAAGTCAAACGCGTGCACGGCACGTTCTCTCGATACAAAGCTTGGCATAGCCCTTGCTCGTCAAGTCGTTACCCGAATAAGTTAAACGAGAGTTGTGCTGGGCTATCGAAGTCATAGCAAGCACAGTCCCCTGTTAATTGCGGTTGTCAAGTTATATTGTCCCACGAGAACAAGGCTCGTCATATAAAGTATGTGACTTGAGCGATAGCATCGTCTAGAGAACAAATTATGTCTAAGGCACGAGCCACCGTCGGTTTAGTAAAAAGTATGCCACGGACAAAGGACGTCCATGTGACTAGTTGTCGTCGAGATCGGTCCCGCTACTTGGGAGTCTCGATAAGCCTCGATAAGGAAGTTCACGAGATCAGTCCCGCTACTTGAGAGTCTCGATAAGTCTCGTCCACGAGATCAGTCCCGCTACTTGGGAGTCTCGATAAGTCTCGTTCACGAGATTTGTCCCGCTACTTGGGAGTCTCGATAAGTCTCGATAAGGAAGTCCACGAGATCAGTCCCGCTACTTGGGAGTCTCGATAAGTCTCATTCACGAGATCGGTCCCGCTACTTGGGATTCTCGATAAGTCTCGATAAGGAAGTTCACGAGAACGGTCCCGCTACTTGGGAGTCTCGATAAGGAATCACGCGAGATCGGTCCCGCTACTTGGGAGTCTCGATAGAAAGATGGAAAGCATGGTCATAAATAAGGAAGGACTTGGTAGATAAAGTTGAGTCTTGCATGGTCATTGGACAACCTGCGCACAAGGGCAAAATTCTTCGAGCGAACCCGGGGCGCTGGTTTTGTGTCGGCCTAGGAGGAATTGCAGATATTGTACGGCCTTCATCGACGGTACGACTCGATTGAAGAAAAATCGTTACAATATAGGCTGTAGGTCATTCGGTGGAAGCTCGTACCTCGCCACGCGAATGGTCACCGTATGCAAAATATCCAGGATAGCTTGACATTGCTAGTGACCACTCATATAAATGTGTCGGCAAAAGCGGCTAGCCGCGTGTATGCCTTTGGATTGCGTCGAGTACTAGCAAGTTACGAGTTGGGTTAACAAGTTATGCTTATTGCAAGCGCTAACCTTGAATCAGCACGAGTTAGTTGTGCACGGTTGCATCACCATTCTGGAGCCTAAGATTTGGCTATAGCAAGGACACGTGCTTCGGCATGAATGTGGCGTCGTCTCGAGTTAAGTCAGGAAGGGCCGTAAGGCAAGTTGGTTAAGTCTGGTTGATCTTGGGAGGCACGGCCTCGGTCTTAAGGCACGAGCAAGTATATTAGCACAACCAGCACGAGTCGTCGCCTTGGCGTCGTTGGCACGAGAATGGTCTAGAGGCATATAAAAGAAGTGAAAGTCTTGACACGGTCGAGTTTCATAAGCTTCTACTCGGCGAGGCACTGCCTCGAATGTATTGGAGTCACGAATAGAGTATAGCACGACCCTGTCGTTGCGTTGCAAGTATAGGCCTAGGCATTGTTGTCTTAAAATTGATCCTAAGGCAAGACTAGAAAGACAATCAAAAAGGGATTAAGCTGCACAAAATAAATGAACGTGTCGGTTTTGTATAGGTGGGCGAGGAGCTCACTCCACCAATACAGTTGAGTACTGACACCCACACAGTTTTCATGTGCAGGCACAGGTAGAAGCTCGTGGCACGGAGCTCGCTTGGATGCGTCGAGGCACGGAGTTCCTTGGCGATTCGAAACGTGCGGCCGCGTGGAGTCAAGACTTATACGGGACATAATGTATGGACATTGCCTTCCAAAGCTTCCACTGGCTCAAGCATTGTATCGAGAGATGAGAGAGAGCAGAGTGACTTGTAAAATGAGAGAAAAGTGAGCTTGAGAGACTTGTAATCATGGCCTTGTACCCTATTGTAATCTTATTATTTAATATCAATAAAGAGCACATTTTGAATAACTTGTGTTTTGCTTCTAAATTCTATTGCATGTTCAATATTTCTGCTTGGAAAACGACCTCGTCGCAGCCGCTGTAATCGACCGTTATGAAACTGCCTTGCACGAGCGCAATCTAGGCTCGTGCGAAATCATGCCTTAGCGAGGACGATCGCTCCTACGGGAGCGGGGCGTGATAGGTCGTCACAGGGCAAGTCAAGTAAAAGGGTAAAAGCAAATATCACAACATTACACTAAGGACCAAGGGGACAAGCATGGATAAATGTAACAAGAATTTTCATGGCAAGAAATGGCACAAGGGGTCAAAAGGGGTGCCAGGGACAGCATATGCCAGGACAGCATGCGCCAGGGACAGCATGCACCAGGGACAGCATGCGCCAGGGAATGCATGCGCCAGGACAGCATGCGCCAGGGACAGCATGTGCTAGGGACAGCATGCGCCATGACAACATACGCCAGGGACAGCATGCGCCAGGACAGCATGTGCCAGGACAGTATGTACAAGGGACAGCAAGTGCCAGGACAGCATGTGCCTTGGGCCAAAAGGCACCATCCACAGCATGCGCCAGTACAACATGTGCAAGTGACAGCATGCGCCATGGGCCAAAAGGCACCATCCACAGCATGCGCCATGACAGCATGTGCCAGGGGCAGCATGCGCCATGGGCCAAAAGGCACCATCTACAGCATGCGCCATGACAGCATGTGCCAGCATACATGCGCCAACATGCATGCATCAGCATGCACTGCTCATCTTCTCCAACCAGCCTCCAAATGTTCAAGAGAACCCATGGACTAGAAAGGCCATAAATCCCTCAAAATAAGTCGAAATCGGGACTTTCAAGTGTCTAAATTGGGTAGAATCAAATTTTCTACACCATAGGACCATTAGATCTCAAAAATAATAAAGTTTAAGAGATCAAAACCAAGAAAAACCGAGAAAAATTATAAACTTAGGTCTGCAAAAATCTATCCATGAAAACTAAAAACTCCAAGTTCTAACGAGGCTTAGAATCAAGTGAAGAAGAGAATGGAACAATAAAACTTGAGATCCATCATGAAGAAAGTTGCACTTGCCTAGGGTTTTCTTTGGTGGGTGGAGAGGAGTAATGGAGAAGATGAAAGAAATAAATGAAAGTAATAAAGAGAGAGAGAGGAGAGTTGACTTATATATCAACCCCTCTCATCTCAAACCACACAAAACCAAACCAAGCCAAGTCGAACCTAGATGAACCAAAATAAACCAAGGCAAGATTAAACCAGGATCAGGCTAAGCAAGACAAGTCTTAACTACGGGTCACCTGACAAACGTCAGAAATTCGTACACGTATACTGAAAATACGTATAACGGAAAACGGGAGTGAGAACTATACCCACCTTAAAAGAATTCCGTCCTCAAAATTTAATCAAGAGGCTAGAGGTGTCGGAACAAGTTATACTAATACTGGCAATCTACATCTAACAGTCAATCAAACAATCATTCATGCAAGCAAGGAAGTAAAAGCATAAGTCATAAGAAATACAAGGCTAGATTAGTAGCAAAAGGTTTTATCCAGAAAAAAGATTAGATTATTTTGATAACTACTCTCCTGTAGCTAGAATCACTTCTATCAGAACCCTTCTAGCCTTAGCTTCTATTCATGATATGCTAATCCATTAAATAGATGTAAAGACAGCATTTCTAAATGGAGATTTAGAAGAAAAAATATATATGGAGCAACCTGAAGATTTTATTGCTAAAGGTCAAGAAAAGAAGGTCTGTAGATTAGTAAAATCTCTTTATGGCCTAAAACAAACTCCCAAGCAATGGCACAATAAATTTGACAAAGTCATTTGGTTTCGTACCAAATGAATATGACAAATGTTTGTATTCTAAAAATACAAATGGAAGTTGTGTCTTCTTATGTTTGTATATTGATGATATCCTTATTCTAGGATCTTCACTGGAACTGATAAATAATACTAAGAATTATTTATCTAACCAATTTGATATGAAAGACCTAGACGAAGCCAACTTGATCCTTGGAATGCAAGTGTCCAAATGCAAAGAGGGCTATACTCTATCTTTAGCACATTCAATTGAGAAAATGCTAAAAAAAAGAGTATTTTGACAAAAAAAACTTCTCTTACACCTTATGACAGTAATATTTATCTCAAGAAGAATGAAGGATCACCTATAGAACAACATAGATATTCATAGATGATAGGGTCCCTTATGTACATACCAAATAGGACCAGACCCGATATTGTATTTGCTATTGGGAGACTAAGTAGATATACTAGTAACCCAAACCAGTCTCATTGGATTGTATTAGATAGAGTATTTAGATATCTTAGAGGTACTCTAGATTATAAACTTCATTATACTAGACACCCCGATATCATAGAAGGCTATTCAAATGCAAACTGGGTAACTGATTCACATGATGTGAAATTCACTACTGGATATGTTTTTACTCTAGGAGGAGCTGCAATCTCCTGGAAATTATGTAAACAAACTATCATTGCTAGGAGTACAATGGACTCTGAAATGATAGCTTTGGACACTACTTGTATAGAAGTTGAATGGCTTAGAAATCTGATTATGCATATACCTGTTTTTTATATTCATGTTCCTACAATTTCTATCAATTGTGATAACAAATCTGTTATTGAACTACTAAAGCATGATTCTGTGAATGCTAAGATGAACAGGTACCTGCAGCTGCGCTTCAAGTCAATAAAGAGCCTATTAGGCAAATATGTGCATGGTTCTTGACTATATATAGTCAGAAAAGAACATTGCAGACCATTTGACGAAGGGTCTGTCTAGGACATTGATCCTAGAATCATCGAGGGGGATGGGGTTAAGCCCATAAGTTAGTCACCAGCAGTGGCAACCCAACCGAGTCTGACTGGAGATCCCAAGAAGCCGGTTCAATGGGTAGGAATAAGCTGGACTAGGTGACTATTATGGAACACTGATCCTGAGATTAAATTTTATTTAAAATAAAAGCCCAAGAGGCTGTACATGTGTACATTAATACTCCATTCCTATGATAACAGTGTTTCTTGTGTGATATGGATAGGGTGAGTTTAGACTCTTAATAAGTCCAAGCATGATATATAGGGTTAATTCCTATCACCAACCCTTGAGAACTTACCTATATGAGAGGTCGTGAAGGCCA
The DNA here is from genome assembly GCA_029216955.1 of Iris pallida. Classification (NCBI taxonomy): domain Eukaryota; kingdom Viridiplantae; phylum Streptophyta; class Magnoliopsida; order Asparagales; family Iridaceae; genus Iris; species Iris pallida. Next base: position 5,463,750 of record JANAVB010016191.1, on the reverse strand, counting down.
CGACTATAAGACAGGATGATCCTAGACAACTCTCATGAATATAAAATAAGTGCGCATGGTCAATCAAAAGTGCTACCTGATAGACCCAAGAACCTCTAGCGTACTATGTGTACTATTTTCTGAATATGGTTCAAGAAGTCTGATTCAAGGCATAGTCCATCAAGTACTTCTTTAGACTAAGACAATAGTCACTAAGTGAGATTCAAGGTTGTAGTCTATCTCATCTATGCATAGTATATATATTTGCCCAGATACTGTCTCTCATATTCTTCTCTTTCATTTTTCGAAACTTGGTTTTTTTTTTTGGAGGGGGGTGTTGGACTTGGTAGCAAAAAAAACCAAGTCTACTAGTTCTTATTCCTTTGGGTGCACTTGGAGAATTAGTCATTCTCCAAATATCGGTTCTATTGCCTATTATTAGCATGTGTTCATTGCTATATAAAGGCCAATATTTCTATTGGAAAGGAAATAACTCCTCTCTCTCTCTTTCTCTCCTTTTAATTCCAAAGCAATTGTAAGTTTCTTATTCTTTTCTGGGCAACGCTAAGTTTGGGTCACTCTTTCCAAGTCGTGTGCGACGAGGAGATACTGGTTGTCACCTCCGTTTTCCGTATACGTATTTCCAGTATACGTATACGGGATCATGTCCAGTATTTTTACTTGCCTTGTCTTGCTAGCTAATCTTGGTTTAATCTTGCATTGGTTTAATATTGGCATGGCTTGGTTTTAGTTTGGCTTGGTTGGGTTGGTTCAACATGTGACCCCTCCCCTTAAAAGCTACCAACCCCTCTCTCTCTCATTTACTTCTCCTTCTTCATTTATTTCTTCATCTTCTTCCTCTTAACTTCTCCACCTACCAAGAGAGGCTTAGGCAAGTGCAACTTGCTTCATGGAGGAACTCTATTTTTATTGTGCCATTGTCTTCTTCACGAGATTCTAAGACACTTTAGTACTTAGCACTTTCAATTTCCATGGTTTATTTCGTGTAGATCTAAGCTTGTTGTATTTTTAGATTTCTTGGGTTTTGATCTATCAAACTTTATTATTTTCAAGTTTTGATTGTTCTATGTGGTAGAGAATTTTATTCTACCCCATTTTGACCTATGGAAGTCCAAATTTGGACTTACGGTGAAGGTTTTATAGAGCTTGGAAGCTATGGGTTCCATGGCCATCCTTCTCAGATTTTTAGAGATGGATGGGTCCCCATCTACCCAGCCGCATAGATGGCACCCCATCGACCTAGCCGTATGGATGGGTCCCCATCGACCCATCCGCATAGATGGCACCTGTAATACCCAGATCTCGTATTACGTATTTGGAATACGTATACGTAATTTGACCCGTATTGCATGTCTTCCTACTTGATTTATTCTAGCATTTCATTGATTGGTTTATTCTTGGGTTGGTTCGGCTTGGCTTGGTTTGCTTTGGTTCATCATGAACCAAGGGTGAACCCTCCTACCTACCACCACCCTCTTTACTTATAACCCCTTCCTTTTCTCTCTCATTATTATTTCCTTCTTCATTTACTCTCCACCATTACTTCTTCAACCACCAGGAGGGAGAGAGAGGGAGAGCTTAGGCAAGTGCAAACTTACTTCATGATGGATCTCATGTTTTATTGTTCCATTCTCTTCTATACTAGATTCTAAGCCTCTTTAGAACTGGAAGTTTTCGGTTTTGATGGTTATATTTTTGTAGATCTAAGTTTTAAGTTCTTTCTTGTTTAGTTTTCTTGGTTTTGATCTCTAAAAACTTGGTATTTCCAAAAACTAGTGGTTCCATGTTGTAGAGAATTTGATTTCATGCAGTTTTGGCTTTTGTTTCGCTTGATTTCGACTCCGGATGAGTAAGTTATGGCCATTACAAGTTTTCGGAACTTTTATGGCTGAACTTGCTGTTTGGGGACGATGAACCCCATGCGCCCGGGAGGCCATGCGCCGGGAGGCCATGCGCCGTGAAGTCCCGGCAACGCATTCCTTAACTCCGAGCGTGTCATGCGCGTAGGTTTCTTACGCGCATGTATTGAAGACGCAACGTGAGTTTCCTATGCGCCGATTTGCGCAGGAATCCCATGCGCCGATTCGTGCAGGAATCCCATGCGCCGATTCGTGCAGGAATCTCATGCGCCGATTCGGTTTCTTACGCGCATGTATTGAAGACGCAACGTGAGTTTCCCATGCGCCGATTTGTGCAGGAATCCCATGCGCCGATTTGTGCAGGAATCCCATGCGCCGATTTGTGCAGGAATCCCATGCGCCGGAATTGCTCTATTTTACTGTTTTTGCCTGTTTAAGTTGTTTTGTAGCCAGAATCTTGAAAAACTCAAAACATGAAAGTTGTAGGTCTTTTTCTTGGCTTCAAGAATATGTCCCTAGTTATTTTATGCAAGTTTCTCTCGTTCATGATAATGTAAGGATAGAACACGATAGTGGCCTGTTAAGGCGCACTCTTGACAAGCACCAAGTGGACATGACATGACCAGATAGTGACCCGCCGTGGTGCACTCCTGACATGATAACTTGACCTGACAATTTGACATGATAACTTGACATGGTAATTCTTGATAGTGGCCCGCCGTGGCGCACTCTTGACAAATAAACCTGACATGATATTTCTCGAACTGCTGTTGCGACGGCTAGCATGATATGACTTGATAAGTATGAATAACCTGGACACCGTGGACGATTGTGCTTGTGCATTAAACCAGTCTTGTCTTGCATCATGCTTAGGATGGGACCCCTGAGTACCACGGTCAGGGGTACCTACTGAAATGGACTAAGGCTAATAACTAGATTAACACGGTAGTTATGAAGAGATTTCCCAGCTACAGGCAATCCCGTTACCTAGGTGCTCTTGGGATCTGTAGCCTACCGTCGAGTAGGGCACATTTCCAGCACACTGTCATGTGTTGCACCCTCTAAGTCACCTAAGGGTACATGCGTTTCCTAGACGATGTACCCACATGAACTCAACCCCTAGTATTAACCTGGGTAACCTGGATGGTCTGCAGGGCTTGTGGTTGTGGAATATCTCATTGCATCTTGCTAGTAATTAGGCCTGTGATAACCCTAGTTAGTTAAAGTATCAAGCCGTACTTATTGTTTGGCCGTGAATGATTGAATGGAGTCTAACCCTGTCTATTCTTGCCTCGATCCTGTACAAGATTGTTACATGACATGATTACTTGTGCTTGCTTTTTAACAATAAAGATCAGGGAACCAGTTCTGTTCAGGCGAAGGGTTACAACCCCGATCCTTGTTTGGTTTACGGATTGTAACCTGGCTCCCGGAGCAGTTCTGTGTTCTCTCTTCGTTTATTGTCTTGTTATACCCCATGACATGCTCGACATGCTTTACTTTACTTCGAGATCGTGATTATTTACACTGGCCTTATTGATAAATGGTGGGGATACCAAGTTCCGTTCAGATGAAGAGTTACAACCCCGGTCCTTGTTTGGTTTACGGGTTGTAACTTGGTTATCTGAATAGTCCCATGGTTATCACATCGTATATCACCGGTCATGCTTTTCCTTAATTACTGTCTTTTATTATGTAATCTTATTCTTGTGCTAATTGCTGGTTTTAGTTCCTAAGTGAAGCCTCCTTTGTGGCACTTGCTCTTTCTGGGGTCTGACCCAGCTGGTTTTGTATGGCCAGATATCGGAGCAGCCCCAGAGGATCTACCGATTTTTCTGCCAGATGGTGACCACTAGAAGGAATCCTGGCAACGAGTGGGTTATTTTTGGCTCTCCCACTTTATTGTAAAAATATTCTTTTGAGGCGTTTAGCCGACGAGCACCTGTTTAGCTCGTATTGCATTACTTGCTGTCTGCCTACGGGCTGTAACATGGTTGGCAACCTAGGGTTGATCATGTATGACCAAACTCTTGCTAGTCCTCACATTTTGTAACGACTAGCTTCATGATCAGCTGAATATGTAATGTTTGGGACGCCTTACTATTGTATATTTGGTGATCTTACATCTTGTAACATTTACTTACTTGTTTGTGATTGAGACACTAGGCTTGTTCTTGACCTTAAGAGACTGTTGGCTTGTAGATAAACCCTCATATATCTAGACAGCCGTGACCGTATGGTGAGATGGATTTTATTTCATTATACGTAGCTGGCTATGTCTGCCCCCGCTCTCCAGTATTCTGGTTCTGGGGCGTGACATAGTTTTAGTGGTGGCCCATGCAAGGTCTTGTAAATCAAGATATGTGAGGGTTTACCGAATAGATGTCTCAATCAGTACTCGCCCTTGATCTCTACTCGTATCCTCTTGATCCCTGAAAATCTTGACCTGATCACATGCTTGTAATCGTTGATCTGTCCTGGTCCTTCCTTATTGTTCCCATGTCGTCTTCTTCAGCGGCATTGTTCCTGGACCTGCCGATCAGCAAGGCGGATCACCTCCCGTGGACCAGCAGCAACCAGAAGATCTGGCCCAGCACTCAGGAGCAGCCTCCCGAGTCGTACCTACTGGAGGAGAGCCGCCAGTTCAGCCAGTCCAGCCTGCAGAGCCTGATGATGGCACTTTGGTGGGTCTCATCAGATCATTGTTAGCTTCCCAGGATCGTAGAGGAGATGCCTTGCACCAGGCAGTGGAAGATGCTCTGAACAGAGGCGGTCATCCAAGGAACAGTGCAGCGAACAGTTTCAAGCGCCTGAACCCTCCATTCTTCGATGGCAGTGAAGATGCTATCGCTGCTGACGCGTGGCTTCAGGACACCGAAGTTATTCTAGAGGCAGCCAGAACCCCAGAAGACGAGAAGGTGGCCGTGGTGCGTCTACAGTTATTGGATCTTGCCCGCAGCTGGTGGGCAGCACAGGCCGTTGGATTAGTGGCACCCATTGCTTGGGCAGTATTTCGTGAGAGATTCCAGACGAAGTACTTCGATGCGGTGGCTCGGTACGATCTACAGACCAAGTTCACCAACCTGAAGCAAGGAGGCAGAACGGTCGACGGGTATGCGGCCGAATTTTCCAGGCTTAGTCGGTTTGCTCCCACTTTGGTGGCAACCGAGTTCGACAGAGCCCAGCGATTCCAGCAGGGGCTCCATCTCGAGATTTTATTGGCGGTGGAGCAGTTTGAGCATCAGACTTTTGATGCGGTATTGAGAGCAGCTAGAAGGCACGAGTATACCTTCCATAGGATCGTGGACAGGACCGGAGGTCGGAAGCGATCTCACGGCCAGATGACCCAGTCTTCAGCACCAGCCCCGACAGCTAGGGCTTTGACAATTGGAACTCCGAGACAGGCGGCCTCAGTGACGACGGTCACGTCCCCTCAGCAACAGAAGCAGAAGCAATCTTCCGCAATGGGCTGCACTCATTGTGGGAAGCCAGGACACGTTATTTCGGAGTGTCGCAGAGCTCAGGGATTATGTTTGGCTTGTGGAGCACCAGACCACAAGATAGGGTCTTGTCCGAATAGGGCCAGTTCGTCATCGGCCCAGACTAGTCCCTCGGTAAGGGGACCAGCACCAGCACCAGTGCAACAACAGTACCAGCCTCCGAGGCTATTGCCGCATCAGGCCCTAGCCTTCCAGCTACAGAGACCCCAGCAGTATGCCCAGGTCCAAGCTCAGATTCAGAACCGGCAGAGAGGTTCCTAGCAGGATATCTTCCCTCTTTCTCGTGCCTTCGATTTCCTTGCTTACATACATGATTGCATGATTGATTGCTTAGTATAGCTTGCCTGAGATTAGTATAGCTTGTTCTTGTCCCTCTAGCCTCTTAATTAAATTCCGAGGACGGAATTCTTTTAAGGTGGATAGAGTTGTAATACCCAGATCTCGTATTACGTATTTGGAATACGTATACGTAATTTGACCCGTATTGCATGTCTTCCTGCTTGATTTATTCTAGCATTTCATTGATTGGTTTATTCTTGGGTTGGTTCGGCTTGGCTTGGTTTGCTTTGGTTCATCATGAACCAAGGGTAAACCCTCCTACCTACCACCACCCTCTTTACTTATAACCCCTTCCTTTTCTCTCTCATCATTATTTCCTTCTTTATTTACTCTCCACCATTACTTCTTCAACCACCAGGAGGGAGAGAGAGGGAGAGCTTAGGCAAGTGCAAACTTGCTTCATGATGGATCTCATGTTTTATTGTTCCATTCTCTTCCATACTAGATTCTAAGCCTCTTTAGAACTGGAAGTTTTCGGTTTTGATGGTTATATTTTTGTAGATCTAAGTTTTAAGTTCCTTCTTGTTTAGTTTTCTTGGTTTTGATCTCTAAAAACTTGGTATTTCCAAAAACTAGTGGTTCCATGTTGTAGAGAATTTGATTTCATGCAGTTTTGGCTTTTGTTTCGCTTGATTTCGACTCCGGATGAGTAAGTTATGGCCATTACAAGTTTTCGGAACTTTCATGGCTGAACTTGCTGTTTGGGGACGATGAACCCCATGCGCCCGGGAGGCCATGCGCCGGGAGGCCATGTGCCGTGAAGTCCCGGTAACGCATTCCTTAACTCCGAGCGTGTCATGCGCGTAGGTTTCTTACGCGCATGTATTGAAGACGCAACGTGAGTTTCCCATGCGCCGATTTGCGCAGGAATCCCATGCGCCGATTCGTGCAGGAATCCCATGCGCCGATTCGTGCAGGAATCTCATGCGCCGATTCAGTTTCTTACGCGCATGTATTGAAGACGCAACGTGAGTTTCCCATGCGCCGATTTGTGCAGGAATCCCATGCACCGATTTGTGCAGGAATCCCATGCGCCGATTTGTGCAGGAATCTCATGCGCCGGAATTGCTCTATTTCACTGTTTTTGCCTGTTTAAGTTGTTTTGTAGCCAGAATCTTGAAAAACTCAAAACATGAAAGTTGTAGGTCTTTTCCTTGGCTTCAAGAATATGTCCCTAGTTATTTTATGCAAGTTTCTCTCGTTCATGATAATGTAAGGATAGAACACGATAGTGGCCTGTTAAGGCGCACTCTTGACAAGCACCAAGTGGACATGACATGACCAGATAGTGACCCGCCGTGGTGCACTCCTGACATGATAACTTGACCTGACAATTTGACATGATAACTTGACATGGTAATTCTTGATAGTGGCCCGCCGTGGCGCACTCTTGACAAATAAACCTGACATGATATTTCTCGAACTGCTGTTGCGACGGCTAGCATGATATGACTTGATAAGTATGAATAACCTGGACACCGTGGACGATTGTGCTTGTGCATTAAACCAGTCTTGTCTTGCATCATGCTTAGGATGGGACCCCTGAGTACCACGGTCAGGGGTACCTACTGAAATGGACTAAGGCTAATAACTAGATTAACACGGTAGTCATGAAAAGATTTCCCAGCTACAGGCAATCCCGTTACCTAGGTGCTCTTGGGATCTGTAGCCTACCGTCGAGTAGGGCACATTTTCAGCACACTGTCATGTGTTGCACCCTCTAAGTCACCTAAGGATACATGCGTTTCCTAGACGATGTACCCACATGAACTCAACCCCTAGTATTAACCTGGGTAACCTGGATGGTCTGCAGGGCTTGTGGTTGTGGAATATCTCATTGCATCTTGCTAGTAATTAGGCCTGTGATAACCCTAGTTAGTTAAAGTATCAAGCCGTACTTATTGTTTGGCCGTGAATGATTGAATGGAGTCTAACCCTGTCTATTCTTGCCTCGATCCTGTACAAGATTGTTACATGACATGATTACTTGTGCTTGCTTTTTAACAATAAAGATCAGGGAACCAGTTCTGTTCAGGCGAAGGGTTACAACCCCGGTCCTTGTTTGGTTTACGGGTTGTAACCTGGCTCCCGGAGCAGTTCTGTGTTCTCTCTTCGTTTATTATCTTGTTATACCCCATGACATGCTCGACATGCTTTACTTTACTTCGAGATCGTGATTATTTACACTGGCCTTATTGATAAATGGTGGGGATACCAAGTTCCGTTCAGATGAAGAGTTACAACCCCGGTCCTTGTTTGGTTTACGGGTTGTAACTTGGTTATCTGAATAGTCCCATGGTTATCACATCGTATATCACCGGTCATACTTTTCCTTAATTACTGTCTTTTATTATGTAATCTTATTCTTGTGCTAATTGCTGGTTTTAGTTCCTAAGTGAAGCCTCCTTTGTGGCACTTGCTCTTTCTGGGGTCTGACCCAGCTGGTTTTGTATGGCCAGATACCGGAGCAGCCCCAGAGGATCTACCGATTTTCCTGCCAGATGGTGACCACTAGAAGGAATCCTGGCAACGAGTGGGTTATTTTTGGCTCTCCCACTTTATTGTAAAAATATTCTTTTGAGGCGTTTAGCCGACGAGCACCTGTTTAGCTCGTATTGCATTACTTGCTGTCTGCCTACGGGCTGTAACATGGTTGGCAACCTAGGGTTGATCATGTATGACCAAACTCTTGCTAGTCCTCATATTTTGTAACGACTAGCTTCATGATCAGCTGAATATGTAATGTTTGGGACGCCTTACTATTGTATATTTGGTGATCTTACATCTTGTAACATTTACTTACTTGTTTGTGATTGAGACACTAGGCTTGTTCTTGACCTTAAGAGACTGTTGGCTTGTAGGTAAACCCTCATATATCTAGACAGCCGTGACCGTATGGTGAGATGGATTTTATTTCATTATACGTAGCTGGCTATGTCTGCCCCCGCTCTCCAGTATTCTGGTTCTGGGGCGTGACAGCACCCCATCTACCCAGCCGCATGGATGGGTCCCCATCGACCCAGACGCATAGATGGATGGGTCCCTATCGACCCAGCCGCATAGATGGCACCCCATCGACCTAGCCGCATGGATGGGTCTCCATCGACCCAGCCGCATAGATGGCACCCCATCGACCCAGCCGTATGGATGGGTCTCCATCGACCCAGCCGCATAGATGGCACCCCATCGACCCAGTCGCATAGATGGCACCCCATCGACCTAGCCGCATGGATGGGTCCCCATCGACCCTGCCGTATGGATGGCTCCCCATCGACCCTGTCACATGGATGGGTCCCCATCGATCCCGCCGCATGGATGGGTACCCATCCACTTCCGCATAAGACCCCATCTATCCTTGGCCGCATAATACCTATTTTGGCTGTTTTCTTGTCCTATTTGGCTGATTTGTGCTCAGAATTTCTCCCAACTTTCAACATAGAAGTTGTAGATCTTTTTCTTGGCTTCAAGAATATGTTACTAGCTATTTTTAGGCATGTTTCTCTCAATCTTGATAGTGGCCTGTTAAGGCGCACTCTTAATAAGTAACAAGTAACATGACATGGCCTGTTAAGGCACACTCTTGACAAGCAACCTTGACATGATAATTCTTGAATGGTGGTCCGTCGTGACGCACTCTTGACATGATAAGTAATATTGACAGTGGCCTGTCGTGGCGCACTCTTGACAAGTAATCTTGATAAGTAAGTCTAACATGTAATCTTGAATGCTGTTGCGACGGCTATCTCGACTTGCCAGTAAATTCTCATCATGACACCGTGGGTGATTATATTGATTGTGCTTGTATAAGCTACCAGTCTTGTCTCGCATCATGTCTATGACTTGTATCCCTGGTTACCACGGTCAGGGGTTCATACTGAATCGGACTAGGTTAATGACTAGATTGATCAAGTAGTTCATATAGAAAGGTATTCCGGCTACAAACAATCCCATTGTCTAGGCGCCTTCTCTGATGGACTTGTAGCCTGTCGACGAGTAGGGCACATTTTCAGCTCACTGTCATGTGGGGCACTTCATAAAACGATTACTATGCACACTGTCATGTGTTGCACTCAAGTCACCTAACAAGTCATGATAACTCTTGGCATGAACCTTGCGTCTGGATAACCTGGATAGTCTGCAGGGCTTGTGGCCGTAGGAATATCTCATTGCATCTTGCTAGTAACTAGGCCTTTGATAACCCTAGCTAGTTAACTATCAAGCCATACTCTTGCTTGGCCGTGAATGATTGGATGGGGTCCTATCTTGCCTAGTCTTGTCTAGACCCAGTACATGGCTATCTCGGGACATGATTGTTTATGCTTTACTTTATCGATAATTGGTTAGAGGCTAAGTTCTGTTCAGGTGAAGGGTTACAACCCCGGTCCTTGTTTGGTTTACGGGTTGTAACTTGGTTACCGGAATAGTCCTTTAGTTATCTTATCGTTTATCATCCTGTTATCCCTACTCATGTCTTATGTTATTTCATCCATGACTTTATGTGCTAATATGCTGGTTTTAGTTCTTAAGTGAAGCCTCCTTTGTGGCACTTGCTCTTTCTGGGGTCTGATCCAGATGGTTTTGTATGGCCAGATTTTGGAGCAGCTTCCGAGGATCTTCCAGCTTTCCTGCCAGATGGTGACCACTAGGCGCAATCCTGGCAACGAGTGGATTTTATTTTGCTCTCCCACTCTACTGTAAAAATATTCTTTTGAGGCATTTAGCCGTCGAGCAAGTGTTAGCTCGTTTGCAACTTTACATTCCTGTCTACCTAAGGGCTGTAACATGATTGACAAATCCTAGGGTTGATCATGTATGACTTAAACTCTTGCTAGTCTTCGTATTTTGTATGACTAGCTTCATGATCATCTAAATATGTAATGTTTGGGACGCCTTACTTTGTATGTCTGATGATCCACCATCTTGTTACATTTACTTGTTTGCTTGAGATTGAGACACTAGGCTTGTTCTTGACCCTAAGAGACTAATGGCTTGTAGTAAATCCTTATGCATCTAGACAGCCGTGACCGTATTGCGAGGTGGGATTCACTTCAATGTACGTAGCTGACTGTGTCTGTCCCCTGCTCTCTAGTATTCTGGTTGTGGGGCGTGACACCGGTAGAGCGGAGGTTTCACCACTAGGAGCATTCGGAACAAGTCTGCACATACACCCGAATCAACTCTTAGGACAGTGCTACGTGCGCGACTTCCCCGAAGGCCGGTAACATTTACTTTATTTTATTTTAGTTGCAGATTTCTAAAAGAAGAAAATTGAATAATTTCCAACAGCAGACACCGCCGCCACCACCCCTACCACTTCGTCGCCGTCTTCCCACCCCCTCTCCACCGCCTCCTCCTCCTCCGGCTGCAACGACGACGACCACCCCCCTCATGCTGCTCTGCCATCCTCCGACATCGGTGTCGTCGTGCTGTCGCCTCCTCCTTCGCCGTTGAGTCCTCCCCCTACCGCTCTGCCTCCTTAGCGACAGTGTCGTCCTCGGCCCTGCGGGTGCACCTGTTGTGCACCTGTGGGGTGCCAAATAGTAGGTTTGTATAGATAAAGGAAGGAGGCTACATGACTACCAGGATCAACAGGGCTCCCCAAACTTTACTGCAGTTAGTAGTAATTAACGAAAACATAAACCTAAAGTGCAGGGATAAAACTCTAGAAAAAGAAAATACATACTCTCAAATAAAACAGAAACGAACTTCCGGCTAGTAGAAGCTTGTGGAAGCTGAACCATAGATGGATGAGAGTTTGTGATAGTGAAGATACATTGTTGGACCAATGTAACCAACAATTTGCAAATGATTAGAAATTCATCACATGATATTGCACTTGGATGATTTTGAAGATTCCATACAAGATCACAAAACCAATGGATTGATAGCTCGGTAAAATTTTCATCAAAGAGTGATGGATCACGTTCACTATGTAAAGAGGCAATCACTTGGAATAATATTAATATATCTTCGAGGATCACTATAACTTTAGTAAACTTCAACATGATATCAGAAAAATTAAAAATTCTATACAAATTCATGAGTTCTTGATTTTAAAACTATACCATGATAAACTGGTGGATTATATACATACATCTCATCGCTTAATTTAATTTTTTTCAAGGAACTAAAAAAATACACATTTAATGTTTGTTGCTTGTATTATGGATATTGTAAGTTCTTATTTGAGTTGATGTAGCCTAACTCTAGAAAAATCCATCTTCCAACGGACAAATTTTGAAAAAATAATAATAGTAATAAATTATACCACTGCACCAATGCAAGTCGTAACCCACAAAATGGTGGGCATTCCATGCAGCTGCAGGAACTTTAAACTACATAGTGGTCCTGAAGAGTCTCAACTGTCATCTGTCATGTTCAATGGTATGTTTATTCCACGCATAAGTATACAATGGGAAATAAGAGCATCATTAGTAGTTGGGACTCTCCAATGCAATTTGGAGCCCGAAATTTCAAAAAAAAGGTAAATGTAGAATGGGTTGGATTTGTATGAGAATAGTAGGAAATGATAAAGTGAGCTCCGGTCCCAAAAATTGTGTGGTCAAAAATTAATGTAGGAAAAAAATAATATAAAGTTTAGAATCTAGAAAGTTGGGCTCCAAATTGGAACTACTATTCTACAAAACGAGTTTCTACAATCTAGAATCTAGAAATTGGGAGGCCCAACCCTTAGCACCCATGGATGGGTTGGAACCGAAATTGTAGAAATTGGGACTAGGAATGAGACTTGTTATTCTACAAAATGAGCTCCTACATTCTAATTCTAGAATCTAGAAAATGGGATGGGCCTTACTAATGATGCTCTAACTAGTAAGCATTAATTTTAACTAAGTTTTGGCTATTGATTGCTACTGACTCTCTTTGTCAAGCTTAGACCATCTCAAATAGGAGTTTCTCTCTCCTATCTAGATTTTTCCAAATGCGTGGTACTGAAGTAGGATGAAGAATTTTTACATGTAAAAACTCTCATATAAATTTTTCATCTTTTGTAGAAATTAATAATGGACTCTTCTTTCAAACTAAATTATTAAATTGATTCTTATATTTTCTGTCACGTAGAATAGAAATTTAGAACCATTAAAAGAATGTATTTTTATACAATTTCTATGGTAAAAAAACTAGGATAATTTTTTTTATACTATAATACTAAATAGTATATAATTTTAGAAATTCTCATTGTAGAGAGCCTTAGATTTAACATTTCCTTTCCCATCCTCAAGTGGTGGTCACAAAAATCCAAGCTAGAATCTCTAGCCACCAAGCGATCCCCATGATACTTTCCTGACTGCTGCTGCTGCTGCTGCTGCTGCTGCATTGAAATTGATATCATAGCAACGGAGGGCCTCACTCGTCGTCACAATTATTGAGCGTTTATTGTACGCCTTTGACTTGTACTTTTGAATCCGTCCAGCTCATCAACAGTGAGCTGAGAAAGTGACATTAAATTTGGGAAAGGAGAGTCATGTAAATGGTTTCTTAAAGAAAATAAAATATGGAAGAAAATAATTTCCCCACCTAGCAATTCATTTTCTCTTCTTATTTACTGCATTTATTACAAAAGAAAAACCGGACAAAACTATCCATATTCAAAGACGTATTCTTTCTGACCTTTTGAAATACCCAAAAAAAAAAAATTAAAATTATAATCTCACATACCCATAAAAAAGAGCAAAGAAATGATTTCATTTCCTCTCCGCGAACCAAAACAGGCCTAAGATCAACAAACAGCCTTACTATACTAATTATAAAGGGGAAATATACTTTTGGTCACCCAATGTTTGAAAGATCAAAATTTTAGCCACTCAGTGACCAAAAATAAAATATACAAAGGGAGTGACTAAAACTTTAATCTTTAAAAAATTGGGTGACCAAAAGTATAGTTTTCTCAATTAGAAAGCTTAAATTACACCTTCCAAACTTTGTGCATTGTACAAATTGTTCTTGTTACTGGCAAGTAGAAGAAAAATATATCAACATGTTTTATAAACGATCAAGAACCTTAATCTGAAACAGATGTGAAACCGAACCAGAGATTACTAACTTGGCGCAAATTCTTATCAACAGGTATCTAGAGTATAATTAAATACAATGTCAATTTATACAGGTTGTGACTGTGTGATGGAAGAACAAATAGGCACGAAGATTGAATATCGGATCAACCAAGAGTACAGATTTTTCCTCCACATAAAAGGTCGGTTGAGAGTGTCCATAACAAAAGGAGCTGTTCACTGCAGCCACAAGAGCATTTGTGGAGAAACCCTTCTATTATCAGCAGTGGCAACAGTGCCACCATCACAATCCTTGGTGTCTACTTAGAATACATGTTTAACTAGAATACACATTCAAGCCGCAGAAAGTCCGTTCAACTCAGTGAGATACTAGGCAATCTTCTTGACTTCCCCCTCTTGTGCACCGCGAATGCGCTTGGTCATTCACATAACATCCTCCTGTCAGCTCGCCAATGCGCCCTCATTGTGCCGTGCGAACAAGAAAGAAAATTCTCAACTGCAAAGAAAATTGTCCCCACTTCAAACCAAAAGGAAAAGGAAATTGCTCAACCAACCAGCTATAGCCTCCTCAATAGCTCTTGGATTAGATATTAGATAACTGAGAACCTAAAAGACATAAATTTACAGTTGTTAAAATAAGATGACGGCGCAGGCCATAAAAGAGCAATGAAACAAATCTCAAGTCCGAGGAAAAGATACTGACAATAGTGATACCGATGACAATAGTAACTGCGATACCAAATGTGTTGTAGTAGGTTCATGTTTACTTAGGTGGTTGCCCATACGGCCCCAGAGTTCACAAGTTTAACGTAGGCATTCCTGAAATCATCAAAAAACTGCATTTCATCGCCTGCATAAGTCTCAATCCACCTGCAGAAACAAGAACCAGCTCTCTTGCATCAGTTGTCCTTCTTGCATAATTTTTTTTTTTTGGATAGAACATTTGTACAGGACATAACAGTAATATTCAACTTGAAAATGTAAAGAAAAATGTCAAACTGAAGAGAGACCTGAGGCACTCATCATCATCCACAAGTGCTCGATCTGATGGCAATCCTACCATAGCTGACATGCCACCTGTACGTTAAAACAGTGGGTCAAACTATTTGCTATATGATCAAGAAATCCTGCAAAAGTGTCCCTATGACTTATTTCATCCCCACTAAGTAGCAAGCTGGGAAATATGTAATAGAACAAGACAAATCAAGTTCCCTACAATTTGCTGGAACATATATCCATCCCAAATCATCAACATCATCCAAGCCTTCTCCCATCAGAATGGGGTCACCGCTATGTGGCAGAAGGAATCTCCACAAGAATTGACAGTTTCATAACTGGGCCATGAACCAACTCTCTAAGTTGGTGCCAAGTTCCTACACAAGGTATGTATGAGAATGAGAGGGTCATGCCATGAAACCTAAACATGCAGTAACATCAATTTGTAAGGGAATTTAGTTTGTGGACCAGAAAGCAGCTTACTTCCTTAAGTGATACTCCTACCTTGTTTCAAGTTTCAAACTTTCAAGGAAGTTGAAGGGCCGTTCAGCCTGTTCGTTTGCATGATCTCAAAGTGTATAGGCAAATAAGAAGGTATACCTACCAACCAGCTGGGCTTTCGAAGTTGGTTTTGCAGCAAGTCTCTGTTCTCAAAGTCATGTAAGGAATCGCACCTTTGCCTCGAACTTCTCAAAAAATTCTAATTCCTCTAGAAGTATGACTGGCTTTAGAGAAAGGAAAGATAGAAGGCTTAACCAAAACTATGTGGAATTCTTGAGAAAAAGAAAAAAATAAAATAAAAGGAAGCACGTCTCTTATGTGCCAAGAAATGGATGTGAAACTGTGAGGAGCATTTATGATCGTTATAGCATATATTGTCTTAGAGACATCTTGCAAAGATATGGCAGGAGATACGGACAAGTTACACCCAGTGCAACTCACCTCAGTTCCCACATTTTAGACCCATTGTTGAAGAATAAAAGTATATCAAAGTACCTATGTTAGTATTCTTTTGCAATATTAGTCAACAAGGTAGCATGGGTCATATGTGCCAAGAAATGGATGTGAAACTGAGCAAGGATGCATTTATAGTTTTTATAGAATATATTGTCCCAGAGACCTCTTGCAAAAATATGGCAGGAGATATGGATAAGTTGCACCCAGTGCAACTCACCTCAGTTCCCGCATTTTGGACCCTTTGAATGAAAGTATATTGAAGCGCCTATTTTAGTATTGGTTTGCAATATTAGTCTGTAGGTAAAAGGAAAATGAAACACAAGTTTGGGTGGCGTAGGATAAATTTCGTTCTATCGGATGGTAGAAGCCCAAGAAATCTCCAGGAGAAAACTCGAGACCAATCTCTTATAAAGAAACTTTCATAAAAATAATCCAATGCTATTACAAAAGGTGTAGGCCCTTATGTATATCCTTTGGTATTACCAAATTAAGACAAATCATACTCCTACAAATAAATAAAACTGATCCTAAAAAGGAAAAGAAATAAAATAGAATCTCCTAACCAAATCCTAATTAATATCTTTCCTATAAAATGTCTTATTAATCCCTAATTCATTCTCCTCTTCTTCAAAAGAACTCGACCTCGAGTTCAAGAGTCAAGTTCAGGAGTGAAGTTTGAAACCTTCCATTTCAAAGGAACAAATACTGTGAGTAGAGCTTCATCTTCAATGTCATCCTTCGGATCTTGATCTCCATGGCTCTTCGAATTCAATCTTCAACTGACTCATGTTCAATATGACCTCGACCTTTGGACGATTCGTGAATTCTTGAGATGTACACATAATGATTGGATTTGTGTGGTGTTGAACATTATTCATCGGTGCTAGTCGATTTGGCATGTTATCTGCAAAGATATTATGGAATTTCTCAAATAAGAGTTGCAGTGATGTTGTAACCTCCAGTGAACGTATTTTCTCTTCTTTTACGTACACATTTTATGTTTCTTCAATTTCATCAGTCTTTACGAACTTCTAAAATATTAATAATCAAGATTTTTTTATTTTTTTTGATTTGCAGATTCTTCTACAAGGATGTCTTGTTCGACTTATGATTCTTCAGCCTTCTAGTCATTAACTTTTGCTTCTTCTACTTGTCTTTTGGTTACTTCTATACCATGCTTTGTCGTATTATAATTACTAGTATATATGCACACATGTTGCACGTATTTTATAGATTATTATTAGGAAGACTAAAAGACAATTGGCTAAATAATTCCAAATCTATTATTATATTAGAATTATCATATTTTTATATATATTAATTTATCCATGCATGTAAGACTATATAGGAAGATTAAAGTATAATTCTCGTAATTATCTCGCTACCCCTATTACCTTTAATTAATCATTTTAATTAGTAAAACATATGCAAGAGTATTTTTGGAAAGAAAAGTTTCACGATAAGTTCAACTTTTCTCGTTATATACTAGTATAGATTAGACAATCTGTGAAACTCTTTAAGTACTTGTTATTCGTAGTCATAATTGTCAAATTCCCTTCTTTAACCCCCATATTTTTTTTGAGTTTCATGATATCTTTTAAATTCTTCATCTTCTTCAATTTATTCATCCATTAGATTATGTTGATATTGTGAAGTATCTCTAGCAATTTTTTGCTCATATCCGAGAAGGCGATGAAGTTGTAGTCGTGATGGACAATGACGTGGAAGATAACGAGAAGGTGGTCGTGGATGATGACATAGAAGATGATGATAAGATGGTGGTGTCACTTGATGACAACGTACATGTTTGGTGGTGGTCGCTCGTACCGTCGAGAGGAATATCACAAAAATCTTGGTACCGACGAATCTAGTCTCTTTGATCTTTGCTAGATTTTGTGTCACACAATTAAACTTATACTCCAAACGTACGAACTAGTTAGCGGAGGGGCGGATAATAGATATCGTTTTATCGGACGATAGGAATAATGCCTAGAAACCTAGAACAAAACTCAAAAGAATCACTATCTTATAAATAAACTTTCATACAAATAATGCAATGCTATTATAAGAGGTATAGACCCTTTTTTATAACCTTTAGTATTACCAAATTAAGACACATCATAAATAAATAAAACTACACCTGAAAAGGAAAAGAAATAAAATAAAATCTCCTAACCAAATCCTAATTAATATCTTTCATAATAATGCAAGCCTAATCAATCTCATAATTCCAAATCTAATAAATTCCTAAAAACTCTCTTAATAATCCCTACATCATTGGGGGCAAGGCCCTAAATAGTAAGATGCCTAATATTATAACATCTTAATCTTGATCCTAAATTACTTTAATATTCTTTACTAAAAAAGGCCGCCACAGTGCCATGAGGCTCCCGCTTACGTACGGTGGCGTCTAAGGTGGTTCCAGTTGTAACTTGTATGCACACTTACCTTATATGTATATGGAAAGGTTGTTTCTGTGAATCAAACATGCATCCTCCAGGATACAAGCAACAAGTGTTACCATCACATCAAGCTACACCCTCATTTCAGTATTCTTTACTAGGAACGGATATTTTTCAAGAGCAATCTTTTAAGATTTTACCATTGTGGAATTGCACATCTAAAATAAAGTAAAATTTACACAAACTACCAAAAGTAAATGTATTTTGTTTGGTCCTTTTACCTCTTAGTACTATCTTTAAATTCGAAATACGAAAATTATGTTTCATTCCTTTTAACTTTGGTTGGAAAAAAAATAAAAAACTAATGGAATTGGGAAAAAGTGTGGAAGAAGTAGACATGATTATCTAATCAGATAAAAGTGAATTATATAAATGTTACTATCCAATATCGTGTGTGTTTATATGTTTGATTGATTTCTATTTTACCAGATACTTTCAATTTGCATTGTTTGTATTGCACGCTTCGTGCAGACTCCTTTCTTCTCTGGTGGACTTGGATGGTGCTCCTAAGTTGCATCAGAAGATTGCATGACCAAAAAGATGGGTCTACCTACCTGACCTCATAGGTATATGGCAACACCCTCTCTTGTCATAGTTGCCTTGTCTAGTAATTTAGGACCAGTAGAAAGGTTGAAATAAGGTTAACAGCCATTTATAAAAAACTAGTCAGTCCATTTGTGGAGCTTTCTCGTCCTCAAACTGACCTTATTCTGTTGGGAGAAAGTTTCAATGATGCTAATGATAATTGTTGGTCTGTCGTCAAGCTTTAACCCCCCACCCCCACCCACCCACCCACCCCAACTCCCTTCCTCCACCGATCTGTCAGTGCTTGCTCATAGCTACCAGGCAGATATACTGAACACCGACTCAGTAAGGTCATTGTGATGTTGACAGCCAATTGACATGACTTGGTGGGTGCATTCTTTTGTGGAGCTTTCTAGATATGGAGTCTTGCTCCTTACTTGACTCCATTATGATGGAAAAAAGGCTTGAAAATGAAAATCATGACAAATTTCCTGCTTTATATTAAAAGAATAGAAGAACATTGCATAACATAATGACACATTTATAATAAAATTCTTGAGACGTTTCCATATATTGCTTGTTGAAATAGTTGTTATATTTTATTGATAATCTCTTGGCTATTTATAGCCTTACAACCTTCTCATTACATTAACTCTTTATAGGAATATCTTATGGCATATTCCAACATACCAAATATACTAATAGGATATTCCAACACATATTCCAACATACCAAAAATACCAATAGGATATTCCAACACTCCCCCTCAAGATGGACGAAAGATATTCACTAAGCCCATCTTGTCACATCCTCTCATCATGCTGACAGAGCTAAGCCCCTTGGTCAGTCCGTCTGCTACCTGATCTTTGGTTGGAACATAGTCCAGCTCTAGTAGTCCATTATCCAGCTTTTCTTTGATGAAGAATCTGTCAATCTCGATATGCTTGGTCATGTCAGATTGCACTGGATTGTTGGCAATACTAATAGCTGACTGGTTGTCACACCATAGCTTCATCTTGGCTCCCTGGTCCAGCTTCAGCTCCATCAGCATATTCTTCAACAACAATAGCTCTGTGACTCCCAAGGCCATAGCTCAATATTCTGCTTCAGTTGTTGATCTGGCCACCACTGACTGCTTCTTACTCCTCCAAGAGACCAAGTTGCCTCCTACAAATATGCAGTATCCAGAGGTGGATCTCCTGTCGTCAGCACAGCTAGCCCAGTCAGAATCACAATAACCCTCGATGCTCACATGATTATTCCTTCTGAAAATCAGTCTCTTCCCAGGGCCTCCCTTCAAGTACCTCAGAATCTGGTACATTGCGTCAATATGACCCTTCCGGGGGTCATGCATGTAGCTGCTTACTACGCTGACCGCAAAGCTAATATCAGGTCGGGTGTGGCTCAAGTAGATCAACTTGCCCACCAACCTCTGATATCTATCCCGGTCAATTGGTTCTCCGGCTTCAGTATTTAGCTTGAACTTCTGGTCTATCGGTGTCGTAGCTGGTTTGCATCCCATCATCCCTGTTTCCGTAAGCAGGTTCAGTGCGTACTTCATCTGAGAAAGAACAATTCTCTCTGTATCTCGAGCAATCTCAATTCCAAGGAAGTATCGAAGAGGACGAAGATCCTTCACCTCTGTGATGCCTATAGTTCGTATTACGTATTTTGGAATACGTGTACGTAATCTGGCTCGTATTGCATGTCTCCTGGCTTGGTTCGGCTTGTTTGGGTTGGCTTGGTTCGGCTTGGGTTGCTTATTGGTTCATCATGAACCAAGGGGAGAACCCTACATACCCCCACCCTCACCATTTATTAATCCCACTCTCTTCTCTCTCCTCATTATCACTTCATTAACTCTTCTTCTTCTTCTTCATTTACTCCTCTCCACCTACACCCAAGAGCCCTAGGCAAGTGCAACTTGCTTCATGATGGATCTCAAGTTTTATTGTTCCATTCTCTTCTTTACATGATTATAAGCCTCTTTAGAACTTGGAGTTTTTGATTTTTATGGATAGATTCTTCTAGATCTATATTATAACCTTGGGGTTTCATGAGTTCATAGAGTTTTCTTGGTTTTGATCTACTAAAACTTGTTATTTTCGAAAACTAATAGTTCCATGAGCAAGAGCACGAAATTTCGTATGAATTTGGTTTTTGATTCACCTCATTTCGAGTTAAAATAAAGTTTTTATGGCCAAAACAAGTTTTCTGAATTTTTCATGTCGGCTGAGTAAAATTTTACGCAGGGAACCCTGATATTGCGCATTTTACGCTAGATAGTATCCAGAATGTAAAATTTTATGCAGGGAACCCTGTTTATGCGTATTTTACGCTGGATAGTATCCAGAATGTGAATTTTTACGCTGGAACCCTTCACTTATGCGTATTTTACGCAGAATTGAATTTTTGGCGTAAAAAGTACACAGAATGACTGTTTTTGCCAAGTTTAGCTATTTTCTATCCAGAATTTCGAAAAACTTAAAACATGAAAGTTTTAGATCTTTGTCTTGCCTTTCCGAATATCTTTGGAGCACCTCATTTAGAGTTCGTATGTGGAAGTTATGCCCCGTCTCCCCTGAGCCGCATGATTCCTCCACAGCTCTTGCACCCTATTTATATTTAGTTATTGCATATATGCTTATACCAGGTTAAAAGTTAATTTTTAAATATGTTCCAGGACACGATGGTGACTCGTTGTGGTGCACTTTTGACAAATGACATGACATGATAGTGGCCCGTCGTGGCGCACTCTGACAGTGAATTTGACATGATATATCTCGAATGCTGTTACGACGGCTAGCATGTCATGACAGAATTGAATGGCTTGGACACCGTGGGTGATTGTGTTTGTACAAAATGAACCGGTAATGTTTTGCATCATGTCTAGGACAGGGATCCCTGAGTACCACGGTCAGGGGTACCTACTGTAAATGGCTAAGGCTAATAACTAGAATAATTCAGTAGTCATGAGAGATTTCCCCAGTTACAGGCGATCCCGTTATCCCGGCCACCATTGTTGGACTTGTAGCCTGCCGACGAGTAGGGCACATGTCTAAATTCACTAATATATGAAAAAGAACGAGGCATTGCTTAATGAATCCAAGTCGCCTGGATAACCTGGATTAGCTGCAGGGCTTGTGGCTGGAGGAACATCTCACTGCACATTGCTAGTAACTAGGCTTGTGATAACCCTAGTTAGTTAATGTAGAAAGTCGTAGTCACTGATTAGCCGTGAGCGATTGTATGGTGTAGATTCAGTGCTCGAATATTGCAAGCATGATCGCATGATTGTCACTTTTAACAATAAAGATCAGGGGCTAAGTTCTGTTCAGGCGAAGGGTTACAACTCCGGTCCTTGTTTGGTTTAAGGGTTGTAACCTGGCTTCCGAAGCAGTTCTTGTCCCCTCTTCGTTTATTGTCTTATTGCACCCCACGTCATGCTCGTTATGCTTTACTTTCCAACAAGAATTAGAGACGGAGTTCTATTCAAGTGAAAGGTTACAACCCCGGTCCTTATTTGGTTTAAGGGTTGTGACCTGGCTACTTAAATGGTTCCCTCGTACTCTAATATGACTGTTGTTATTTATTATTATCATGCTCTTTCATACTTACTTTTAATATTTGTTTCTGATATGCTGGTTTTAGTTCTTAAGTGAAGCCTCCTTTGTGGCACTTGCTCTTTCTGGGATCTGACCCAGCTGGTTTTGTATGGCCAGATTTCGGAGCAGCTCCCGAGGATCTACCGACCTTCCAGCCCGATGGTGACCACCATGCGTAACCAGGGCAACGAGTGGGTTTATTTTTTTTGGCTCTCCCACTCTATTGTAAAATTATTGTTTTGAGGCGTTTAGCCGGCGAGCACCTGTTAGCTCGTATTGCATACCTTATTTACTGTCTGCCTACGGGCTGTAACATGATTGACAAATCCTAGGGCTGATCATGTATTACTGAACTCTTGCTAGTCCTCGCATTTTGTAACGACTAGCTTCATGATCAGCTGAATATGTAATGTCTGGGACGCCTTACTATTGTATATTTGGCGATCTTACATCTTGTAACTTTACTTGCTTGCTTGAGATTGAGACATTTAGGCTTGTTATTGACCATAGGAGACTGATGGATTGTAGTTAAACCCTCATGTATCTAGACAGCCGTGACCGTATAGCGAGGTGGGTTGCACTTCAATATACGTAGCTGGCTATGTTCGCCCCCGCTCTCCAGTATTCTGGTTCTGGGGCGTGACATGGTTTAAGTGGTGGCCCATGCAGGTCTCGAAAATCAAGATATGTGAGGGTTTACCGAATAGATGTCTCAATCAGCACTCGTCCTTGATCTCTGCTCGCATCCTCTGAATCCCTGGAATCTTGATCTGATCACATGCTTGTATCTTTGATCTATCTTGGTCCTTCCTTATTGTTCCCTATGTCGTCTTCTTCAGCGGCATTGTTCCTGGTCCTAACGATCGGCAAGGCGGAGCACCTTCCGTGGACCAGCAGCAACAAAAGGATCAAGCCCAGCACTCATGAGCAGCTTCCCGGGTCATGCCTCCCGGAGATCCAGAACCCCCGGTGCAGCCTGCCCAGCCTGCAAGGCAGGATGATGGAGCCTTGGTTGGACTTATCAGGGAGTTGCTTGCATCGCAGGACCGTCGAGGAGATGCCTTGCATCAGGCAGTGACATATGCCCTGGACAGAGGTGGACATTATGGGAACAGTGCAGCGAACAGCTTCAAGCGCCTGAACCCTCCATTTTTCGATGGCAGTGAAGATGCTATCGCTGCTGATGCGTGGCTTCAGGATACAGAGGTGATATTGGAGGCAGCGAAGACCCCAGAGGATGAGAAGGTGGCCGTAGTGCGCCTGCAGTTATTGGATCTAGCCCGCAGCTGGTGGGCGGCGCAGGCCATTGGATTAGTGGCGCCTATTGCCTGGACAGTATTTCGTGAGAAATTCCGGACCAAGTACTTCGATGTTGTAGCTCGGTACGATCTACAGACGAGGTTCACTAATTTAAAGCAGATGGGCAGGACGATCGATGGATATGCGGCCGAGTTTTCCAGGCTTAGTCGGTTTGCTCCCACCTTGGTAGTGACCGAGTTCGATAGAGCCCAACGGTTTCAGCAGGGATTCCACCTGAAGATTTTGCTGACGGTGGAGCAGTTTGAGCACCAGACTTTTGATGCGGTATTGATGGCAGCTAGGAGGCATAAGTATACCTCCCAGAGGATTGTGGACAGGACCGGAGGTCGAAAGCGATCTCACAGCCAGATGAATCAGTCGTCAGCCCCAGCCCCGGCAACTAGGACTTTGACCATTGGAACTCCGAGAAGGACAGCTTCAGTTACGTCGGTTCAACATTCAACCCCGACGTATCCTCAGCAGCAGAAGCAGAAGCAGTCTCCCACCATAGGCTGCTCTTATTGTGGAAAGCCTGGACATGTTGTTTCAGAATGTCGCAAGGCTCGAGGATTGTGTTTGCTTTGTGGAGCTCCGAACCACAAGGTAGGGTCCTGCCCATTCAGGACTGACTCATCACCAGCCATGACCAGTTCATCAGTTAGGGGACCAGCCCCAGTACCGGTCCAGCAGCAGTTCCCATCCCCGAGGCCGTTGCCGACGCAGACTCAGGCTTTTCAGCAGCAAAGGCCTCAGCAGTATGTCCAGGCACAAGTTCAGAATCGGCAGAGAGAAATCCAGTAGAGGGGGCCGGCACCCAGAGGACAAGGACAAGTGTTGGCTTTAACCATGGGAGAAGAAGGAGTGGCGCCAGGTGAGGTAGTGGCAGGTACTATTCTCGTCAACACCTTTCCGGCTTCAGTATTATTTGACTCTGGTGCATCGCATTCATTTATGTCTGCACGATTCGCGACACGGATAGGACTGGAGCCCGAGTCATTATCAGTAAGGCTCAATATACTTACTGGTAACGGTCTTGTGGGAGTAGATAGAGTGTTTTCCTCGTGTCGGGTCGTAGTTAGCGGTAGAGAGTTTCCTGCTAGGTTGATAGAATTCCCGATGGCCGATTATGATGTGGTCTTAGGGATGGATTGGTTGAGGGACCAGTATGCCAGGATAGATTGCCATATTGGCAGGGTTGTTTTTAGCATCCCAGGCGAGCCGGAGTTTTCCTTTTCCCGAGGCGAAGTTGAACCTTCTCCTCCCGTATTGCGGATGGCAGTAGCAGCAGTGCAGTTACCCCGGCTCGTCGAGGAGTTTCCAGATGTTTTCCCATAAGAGCTTCTAGGAATGCCGCCAGAGCGAGAGATTGAGTTCACCATAGACTTGATCCCCGGGACCGCACCTGTGTCAGAGAGAGTCTACCGGATGGCGCCGTCAGAATTGGAGATATTGTACAAAATGATTGAAGAACTCAGGACCAAGGGATTCATTCGTGCTAGTGGATCGCCTTGGGGAGCCCCGATGCTTCTTGTGAAAAAGAAGGATGGTACGTCCAGATTATGTGTTGACTATCGTACCATAAACTCAGTAACAATCAAGAACAGATATCCTCTCCCAAGGATAGGTGACTTGTTTGATCAACTCAGAGGAGCAGCAGTATTCTCGAAGATAGATTTGCGGTCAGGGTACCACCAGATCAGAGTCAGAGAGCAGGACATCCCGAAGACGGCATTCAGATCTAGATATAGGCATTGGGAGTTCCTTGTTATGCCATTTGGAGCCACCAATGCACCGGTTGTATTCATGGACCTCATGAATCGCATTTTCATGCCTTATTTGGATCAGTTCGTGATTGTGTTCATAGACGACATCATGGTCTACACAAGAGTGAAGCGGAGCATGAGCAGCATCTCAGAGTTGTCCGCCAGATTCTCCGAGAATACCAGTTGTATGCCAAGTTCAGTAAATGCGAGTTCTGGCTCGATCGCATTTCGTACTTGGGTCATATCATCACCAGAGGAGGAGTAGAAGTGGATCCCCAGAAGATCGTGGCTATCGAAACGTGGCCAGTGCCCAGCACAGTTGCAGAAGTTCGCAGTTTTCTTGGATTGGCCGGCTACTACCGGCGATTTGTTTCGGACTTTGCTCGGATTTCAGCACCACTGACGCAGTTGACCCGCAAGGATGTGCAGTTTGCTTGGACAGCAGAATGTCAGGATTCTTTTGAGAAGTTGAAGCGAGGCTTGATGACGGCACCCATTCTCACACTTCCAGATGGGACCGGAGGATTCTCAGTGTATTGTGATGCTTCAGGCCGAGGTTTAGGATGTGTTTTGATGCAACATGGGAAGGTAATAGCTTATGCGTCACGACAACTTCGTGATCATGAGAGGAATTATCCAACCCACGACTTGGAGCTGGCAGCCGTGTTGTTTGCACTAAAGCTTTGGAGACACTACTTGTATGGAGATAGGGTGGAGATTTTTACCGATCACAAGAGCCTAAAGTATGTGTTCACTCAGAAGGATCTTAACATGCGTCAGAGAAGATGGCTAGAGCTGCATGTGGATTATGATGTCAACCTGCAGTATCATCCTGGAAAAGCCAATGTTGTTGCAGATGCATTGAGCAGGAGAGCCGGAATTTATTTTCTAACAGCGCAACCAGAGTTGTTAGCAGATCTTCAGAAGATAGATATAGAAGTTGTCCTTCCTACCAATGTGGCATTGATGGCCAGCATGCAAGTTCAGTCCAGTATAGTTGAGAGAATCAAGATAGCTCAGTCATCAGATTCTAAGCTTCAGCGGCTTAGGACAGAATGTGTAGCAGGACGAAGACCAGAATTATGCATTCATGAAGACGGTACACTTCGACATGGTAAGCGTCTTTGCGTACCCAGTGGAGATATCAGACAGGAGGTCATGACCGAAGCTCACAGTTCTCAGTATTCGATTCATCTCGGTGGCACGAAGATGTACCGAGATATCCGTCAGCACTTTTGGTGGAATGGCATGAAGAGGGAGATAGCTCGGTTTGTCTCTCGGTGTTTGGTTTGCCAACAAGTCAAGGCTGAACATCAGAGGCCAGCTGGACTTCTTCAGCCCTTGCCGATTCCAGAATGGAAGTGGGAGCATATAACCATGGATTTCGTGACTGGATTACCTAGGTCCCCGGCCGGTAGAGATGCTATTTGGGTTATAGTTGATCGGCTCACGAAGGTGGCTCACTTTCTCCCATTCAGAGTTGGTCAGTCGACGGCTCAGCTAGCAGAGATGTACCTCGGACAGATCGTCCGACTTCACGGTGTACCAGTCAGTATCACCTCGGACAGAGATTCAAGATTCACGTCGCACTTTTGGCGTAGTCTGCAAGAGAATTTGGGAACTCACCTCCAGTTCAGCTCAGCTTATCACCCGCAGACAGATGGTCAGTCGGAGCGCACGATCCAGACTCTTGAGGATATGTTGAGATCTTGTACGCTCGACTTCGGTGGTTCGTGGAAAGATCACCTGCACCTGGTGGAGTTCTCGTACAACAATAGTTTCCAAGCCAGTATCCAGATGGCACCGTTCGAGGCACTGTATGGCAGGAAGTGCAGATCCCCGCTAGCATAGGACGATGTTGGAGAGAGACAGATGCTTGGTCCAGAAATGATCACTCAGACAGTTGAGGTAGTCAGGAGAGTTAGAGATCATCTTCGCGTTGCACAAGATCGCCAACGCCATTGGGCCGATTCTCATCGGCGTCCCCTTGAATTTTCTGTCGGCGACCATGTATTCCTTAGGATCTCGCCTAACCGTGGCGTCATTCGTTTCGGCGTACGAAAAAAGCTTAGTCCTAGGTATATAGGGCCGTTCGATATCCTGGAGCGAGTAGGGGATGTGTCCTATCGTCTCGCTCTTCCGCCGTCTCTGAGTGAGGTGCATGACGTGTTCCATGTATCCCAACTACGACGGTATATCCCGGACCCGAGCCATATCCTGGATCATTCGGAATTGGTTGTTGGTACCAACCTTTCGTATGAGGAAAGGCCCGTATCCATATTGGACCGGAGAGAGAAGATACTCAAGAACAAGACTATCAAGTTAGTCCGAGTTGCTTGGGGTCATCACTCTTTGAGTGAGTCAATATGGGAGCGTGAGGATGATATCCGATCGCGATATCCCGACCTATTTGACTCGTAAGGTATAATATCTTTCTTATGCCTTACGCTCTAAATTCCTCGCTGAAATGAATGATTGCATGGTAGATTGCTTGAATATAGCTTGTCCTTGCATCTCTAGCCTCTTGATTAAATTCCGAGGACGGAATTCTTTTAAGGTGGGTAGATTTGTGATGCCTATAGTTCGTATTACGTATTTTGGAATACGTGTACGTAATCTGGCTCGTATTGCATGTCTCCTGGCTTGGTTCGGCTTGTTTGGGTTGGCTTGGTTCGGCTTGGGTTGCTTATTGATTCATCATGAACCAAGGGGAGAACCCTACATACCCCCACCCTCACCATTTATTAATCCCACTCTCTTCTCTCTCCTCATTATCACTTCAATAACTCTTCTTCTTCTTCATTTACTCCTCTCCACCCACACCCAAGAGCCCTAGGCAAGTGCAACTTGCTTCATGATGGATCTCAAGTTTTATTGTTTCATTCTCTTCTTTACATGATTATAAGCCTCTTTAGAACTTGGCGTTTTTTATTTTTATGGATAGATTCTTCTAGACCTACATTATAACCTTGGGGTTTCATGAGTTCATGGAGTTTTCTTGGTTTTGATCTACTAAAACTTGTTATTTTCGAAAACTAATAGTTCCATGAGCAAGAGCACGAACTTTCGTATGAATTTGGTTTTTGATTTACCTCATTTCGAGTTAAAATGAAGTTTTTATGGCCAAAACAAGTTTTCTGAATTTTTCATGTCGGCTGAGTAAAATTTTACGCAGGCAACCCTGATATTGCGTATTTTACGCTGGATAGTATCCAGAATGTAAAATTTTACGCATGGAACCTTGTTTATGCGTATTTTATGCTAGATAGTATCCAGAATGTGAATTTTTAGGCTGGAACCCTTCTCTTTTGCGTATTTTACGCAGAATTGAATTTTTGGCGTAAAAAGTGCACAGAATGACTGTTTTTGCCAAATTTAGCTATTTTTTAGCCAGAATTTCGAAAAACTTAAAACATGAAAGTTTTAGATCTTTGTCTTGCCTTTCTGAATATCTTTGGAGCACCTCATTTAGAGTTCGTATGTGGAAGTTATCGTCTCCCCTGAGCCGCATGATTCTTCCACAGCTCTTGCACCCTGTTTATATTTAGTTATTGCATATATGCTTATACCAGGTTAAATGTTAATTTTTAAATATGTTCCATGACACGATGGTGATCCGTTGTGGTGCACTTTTGACAAATGACATGACATGATAGTGGCCCGTTGTGGTGCACTCTGACAGTGAATTTGACATGATATATATCTCGAATGCTGTTGCGACGGCTAGCATGTCATGACAGAATTGAATGGCCTGGACACCGTGGGTGATTGTGTTTGTACAAAATGAACCGGTAATGTTTTGCATCATGTCTAGGACAGGGATCCCTGAGTACCACGGTCAGGGGTACCTACTGTAAATGGCTAAGGCTAATAACTAGAATAATTCAGTAGTCATGAGAGATTTTTCCAGTTACAGGCGATCCCGTTATCCCGGCCACCATTGTTGGACTTGTAGCCTGCCGACGAGTAGGGCACATGTCTAAATTCACTAATACATGGAAAAGAACGAGGCATTGCTTAATGAATCCAAGTCGCCTGGATAACCTGGATTAGCTGCAGGGCTTGTGGCTGGAGGAACATCTCACTGCACATTGCTAGTAACTAGGCTTGTGATAACCCTAGTTAGTTAATATAGAAAGCTGTAGTCACTGATTGGCCGTGAGCGATTGTATGATGTAGATTTAGTGCTCGAATATTGCAAGCATGATCGCATGATTGTCACTTTTAACAATAAAGATCAGGGACTTAAGTTCTGTTCAGGCGAAGGGTTACAACCCCGGTCCTTGTTTGGTTTAAGGGTTGTAACCTGGCTTCCGGAGCAGTTCTTGTCCCCTCTTCGTTTATTGTCTTATTGCACCCCACGTCATGCTCGTTATGCTTTACTTTCCAACAAGAATTAGAGACGGAGTTCTATTCAAGTGAAGGGTTACAACCCCGGTCCTTGTTTGGTTTAAGGGTTGTGACCTGGCTACTTGAATAGTTCCCTCGTACTCTAATATGACTGTTGTTATTTATTATTATCAGGCTCTTTTATACTTACTTTTAATATTTGTTTCTGATATGCTGGTTTTAGTTCTTAAGTGGAGCCTCCTTTGTGGCACTTGCTCTTTCTGAGATCTGACCCAGCTGGTTTTGTATGGCCAGATTTTGGAGCAGCTCCAGAGGATCTACCGACCTTCCAGCCCGATGGTGACCACCAGGCGTAACCAGGGCAACGAGTGGGTTTATTTTTTTTGGCTCTCCCACTCTATTGTAAAATTATTGTTTTGAGGCGTTTAGCCGGCGAGCACCTGTTAGCTCGTATTGCATACCTTGTTTACTGTCTGCCTACGGACTGTAACATGATTGACAAATCCTAGGGTTGATAATGTATTACTGAACTCTTGCTAGTCCTCGCATTTTGTAACGACTAGCTTCATGATCAGCTGAATATGTAATGTCTGGGACGCCTTACTATTGTATATTTGGCGATCTTACATATTGTAACTTTACTTGCTTGCTTGAGATTGAGACATTTAGGCTTGTTATTGACCATAGGAGACTGATGGATTGTAGTTAAACCCTCGTGTATCTAGACAGCCGTGACCGTATAGCGAGGTGGGTTGCACTTCAATATACGTAGCTGGCTATGTTCGTCCCCGCTCTCCATTATTCTGGTTCTGGGGCGTGACAACCTCGAACTCCTTACCAAGCTTCCCCTTGAGTTGGGCGATCTCCTGCTCATCATCGCCTATGATAATCATATCATCCACATACACCGCAAGCATGGTGATGTGGCCTCCACTTCGTCTGAAGAACACAGTATGATCAGCATTGATCTGCTAATATCTCATCCCTATCATTGCTCTCCTAACCTGTCAAACCACGCTCGAGGAGACTGCTTCAGTCCATAGAGGAATTTCTTCAGCCTGTAGACCTTGCCTTCTATCTGATTGGTACCGAATCCTGGTGGTATCTCCATGTACACCTCCTCCACTAGATCCCCATGAAGAAATGCATTCTTCACATCCAGTTGGTGTAGCTTCCATCCTCCATTGGCTGCCAGAGAGATCAAGGTCCTGACAGTACTCGCCTTCGCCACTGGTGCAAAGGTCTCGTCATAGTCGATGCCGTACATCTGACTGTATCATTTTACCACCAGTCGAGCTTTGTAGCGCTTAACCTGTCCATCTGGGTTCTACTTCACAGTGAAAACCCACTTGCATCCGACTGCTCTCTTCCCTTCTGGCAGTCTCACTAACTCCCAAGTTCGGTTCTTCTCCAGAGCTCCCAACTCCTCGTGCATCGCTGCTTTCCACTTTGGATCGTTCTTGGCTACCTGCCAATTGTTAGGTACAGTAACACTATCCAATGATGCAATAAAAACTCCATGAGAAGAAGAGATGTGATCATATGAGACAAATTTAGCAAGGTCCCAACCATATCTATCAGAAGGTTTTTTCGCATTGTTGCGAGTGGACCTCCATACTAATGATGGTTGGGGAGGAGGGGAATGAAGGATATCACCTGAAGGGAAAGATGGTGGTGTAGGTGTCTCAGGAGTCAAGACGGACGCAGGCAAGGAACTTAGCACTGGTACTGTAGGAACTGGTCCTGCAAGTTGCTTCTCTCGCCTGCTGTAGGGAAATATCTCCCCCTGAGCTGTGGACCTAACGCCTCTTATTTCCTCCCCATGTCCCTTTTCACCTTCATGTACCCTATTTGTTCCTCCAAACCATACTCCGAGATCAGTCGAAATGCTTCCCAACAACTCCCCCTCTCGTCTCATACTTGCAGTATCAGGTGAGATATTTGGGTTTCCCTCCTGACTATAGTATGGCTCATGTTCCCTGAAATGAACATCCATACTTACAAATTTCCTTTTTTTCCACTGGACTCCAGCATACGTAGCCCTTCTGAGTTTTCGAGTAGCCCACAAAGATATACTTGATTGCTCGAGGATCAAACTTACCTACCGACGGTTTGTTGTCCTTTACGAAGCATACGCAGCTAAACACCTTTAGTGGGAGCATCCCACTATTATTTTCCTGCAGCATCTCGTATGGAAACCTCCATCCCAACAACTTCGAAGGCATCCTGTTGATCAGTTGAGCTGCTGTCAACACTGCATATCCCCACACTCTGTGGAACATTCATGTCTATCATCATACTTCTCGCCACTTCCAGGAGGTGTTTATTCTTTCTTTCCGCTACTCCGTTCTGTGCTGGTGTATATGCACAGGTGGTCTGATGTCGTATCCCTTGGACGAACAAGTATTCCGCAAGTGTCTTGTTGGTGTACTCCGTTCCATTGTCAGACCTCAGTACCTTCACCACTGCTTTGTACTGAGTCTGGACATGTTTGTGAAAGTCCTGAAAACAGGAGGGGACCTCACTCTTATTTTTCATCAAATATAGCCAAGTAGTATAAGAAAAACAATCTATGAAGGTAACAAAATATTTGTAACCATTCATAGTAGTAAAAGGCCCCCACACATCAGAGTGTACCACATCAAAAACAGACGAGCTCCTATAACCACTACTCACACATGAACTCCTACTAAGTTTGCCTAACTCACAAGCATCACAAACTAGTTTCTCTTTATTAACTTCTTCATAAATTGCAGGGTATAATTTGCTTAAAATACCAAATGAAGAGTGTCCCAACCTCCTGTGGTGGAGTCGCAATGTATCTTCAGCACTCATCTTCTTCAGCCCTTCCATCCCTGCCTTTTCCGCCATAGATACTAATGCTGAATCCAGCCCTTCTCGGTCCAGGTACCATAGTCCATCATGCCAAGTGTCAGTCCCAAGTCTTCGTCCCGTCTACTTCTCCTGGAAGATCACCTTAAGAATATCAAAGCAGACAGTGCATTTTAATTGGAGGATTATAGAACTAATGGACAAAAGACTGACTGGAAAAGAAGGAACATGCAAAACATTGGATAATTTTACTGAACCTGTACAATCGACAGTACCCTTACCGACCACTGGCTGGAAAGTACCATCAGCTGTTTGAATGTTGTCCGCCGATGCTAGATAAGTGTAGGAAAAAAAACTCACTAGCATTTCCTGTCACATGTCGAGACGCACCCGAATCGATAATCCAATCTGACGATATGAGGGAAGACATAGATGCAAGGGCGAGCGAGTCGTCAGTGCCTTCCGCCGACGGATGGGCATACATGACAGCATTGTCTTTGGCGAAGAATGAGGTTGACGCCTCCCCGGTCCTACTCCTCCTGTCTCCATCGCTCGATGCTATCTACCTCCTCCTGAGTACTTCCAACATGTCCTGCAGTGCCTGATCCTCCTCAGTATAGGCACTGTCAGCTTTCTCCTCGCCTTCTGCTACCAACAGGTTCGCCCGACAACTTTCTCGACCGCCCCGTCGACCCCTACAACCACGGTCACATCCTCCAAACTGTCCACGTCTACCGCCTGAATCTTCCTTGGGTGGTTTGGTGCAAGCATACCTCAGATGACCCACCTCCCCGCAGTTGTAGCACTGCCGGGGTTCTCCCTTAGGTCCTGACGGTGCTCTTCGTCATGTCGAACCCTCATTCGGCTCTGTCTTCTCTGCGAGGGTTCTCCTTCCCCGTCGTGGCCAACTCAGGTAGGTAGTCGGTCCATCAAGCTTCAGATCGATGGAGGGAAGCTCCAACTTCGGCGACGTTCGTGTCGAGCTCTCACCAGCCGATATCTTCATCAACTTCATCAACGTCGCAACCTCTGCAGGATACAGCTTCTTGATGATCTCCTTCATCGATGCTTCTCCTCTCCGATCACGTCACGTCCGCTCCACGACTCACGCTCGTCCTCGTCGTCCGCTCCTAGATCCGAACATGTCTATTTTCATCAGATCTAGGCATCGGTGTCCTCTTTCGGAATGATCCGAACAACGACAACGGCGCCGTTGCATACGGTAGGAGGGGGCGGCACGCACGTGGGAGGGGCAGCCGGCACGCGTACCACAGCGGGCAACAGCAGCAGCAGCCGCAGTAGCAGCAAGCACAGGAAGGGGGGCTGCTGTGCGCGGGTTAGGGTTTGGTGGCAGAAAGAGAGAGAAGGAAAAGGTTAGGGTTTATGGAAAGGTGGCTCTTATACCATGTTGAAATAGTTGTTATATTTTATTGATAATCTTTTGGCTATTTATAGCCTTACAACCTCCTCATTACATTAACTCTCTATAAGAATATCCTATGGCATATTCCAACATACCAAATATACTAATAGGATATTCCAACACATATTCCAACATACCAATAGGATATTCCAACATTGCTTTATTGTAAATAAACTAGTTAGTGACCCGTGTCGTTGGCAATATGACTCGTGCATCTCGGCACTCTCTCGACACTCCTCCTAATATTATATTTTATCTAATAAATGACAATAAACAAAATATCAAAGTAAAGTACATTCCAAATGAATTAAATCTATAAATGATAATAAGAAAATTGAACATATACAATAGAATGAAATATATTTAAGATTTAATTAGGGTTTTAGGAAGGTTCGATGTGATTTTAAATTTTAAGATTAGAAAGTTGAAAGAATCAATCAATTAATCAACTTAATAATGGATTTTTCTACAAAATTGTGGGACCAACTATTAATTAATTGCTAGAATAATTAAACAGGAAGGGAGGGAGAGAGAGAGAGAGAGAGAGAGAGTTAATCAAGTAGAGTGGGGAGGAGCCAACTATTAATTAATTAGTAGAATAGTTAAATGGGGTGGGGGGGGAGGGGGGGGGGGGGGGGGGGGGAGGGAGAGAGTTATTTAAGTAAAAAAGAGCAAGAGAGTTCTAAACCATTAAATATGCTTAGGTGTTTTAATCATGATCATCCTTTGCATTTGCCTTTTTTTGGCGAAAAACACCACTCTTCTCTATTGTAATAATAACGTAAATACGATTTAGTATAGCACATTTCGTTTTTTTTTCTTTTTCGAGATAAGACCCGTCATTAATGATCGTCCATGTCTTGGGCTACAAAACACGCTTCCACTTAATTATTGTCCAGACTGGGATTTGACCATGCCCACTCCTACCTCCCGTACTAGTGTTACCACTAGACACCCGTTGGTGGTAGTATAGCACATTTGATGCCTATTTGTTGCCAGAGAAACATGTGCAGGATCAAACTTGTGAAGCAAACATATTATATCCATTACAATTGTTAAATTTGAGAAGAAAAAAAAGGAGCATCACTATGTGCCAATAGTGAAGCCAATAAAGCCGATGAAAATTTATTACACAACACAGGAGAGGGGGGAAAACAGTAGTTGGAACATTCACCTGGAGATGTCCACGGCTTTTCAAGAAGTATTTTGTAGTAAGAATTGTCAAAAACAATAGGACTTCCAAAACCTTTACTTCCAAGTGTATGTGCCCCAGATAATGCAACAAGTTCTTGGGTGCTGACAACATGAACAGCAGTGGTATACTTAGAAGCTAACAGTAGAACATATTCAAAATTGTGAACTGCAAGAGATGGACAATAAACATATGAAAGGCTATTCATTATATATTTCATACTACACTTTAAGGCAGATGGCATGATTTACATCTGTAACAAATTCAAACATTGCCAAGTCCATCTTACTTTCTATTGACTGGTAATTTCTATTGATTTGTAGTGAAATGGTTTCACATCTATATTTTGTGGGAATATGAGTCCTAACCAAGGAACAAAAGATGTAAAAGAAATTCTTGTGAAATACTAGAACTAAATGGAGACTTGAGGATGACATGCAACGGTTAAAATGGATGATTCAGTGTCGGACAACAAATTCTGGTTGATCGGTTAGTGGATTATGAAAAAATAAAACTATAATGGAGTCATGGGGATGACATGTGACTCATACATTAGTCAGTCAGACAGTAAATTATGGTTGCTAGGTTAGTTGGTTACTTTCATTCTTCTGATAAGGCCTAGTCATAACAAACTAAACGATCCCTTAATATGTACACAGACAGAGGAAAAAGCACAAGAAAGAATCGAAGATTATTTGAATTCCTAAAATCAAGAACTATTCCTCTATGTCCACATGCAGGTGTGCACACACGCACCCACACACTACCCCTCCACAGGCTCTGACTTGTGGTAGAAGCCATTTTCTAGTATCTTCCTGAACTGTGGCTCTGCAGTCACTCTTAATTGTTAACAGCCATCCCAACCTCCATGGCCACACTACGCTTCCCCCTCCACTTTCACATTCACATTTGTCTTCACCATCCTCCACCTCCCATAGCTTTCCTCCAACTCCAGCAACACTAGAGAGAGTGCCAAAACTGAATGTAGTAATTGGCTCCAAAGTTCCACTTGAGATAGGGAATCCGAAGGAAAGGACCGCTGTCCTAGGAGATGGCCTCCAGTGGCCCTCATCTATGGTTTGTGCATGTGGGCTTGAAAATCCATCAAAATATAAACTTCTAGAAACACCGTTCTTGGAAGAACAGGGTCCTGCATGCATCCAATATCAATGCAGGAAAATCCACTAGTCTTCTGCTTCTAGACAACTTGAGTATATATGTTTACATTTAAACTAAGTGCAGGTATAACATCAGTTCATGACAAGGTTATTTCCTCAAATTGAGTTATCCTACTATTAAGTTGATTATCACAATGTATGTTTCATGATTATTGGAGGAAAATACTAAGCTTACATCAAATTGAAAAGGTAAAATAATATAGGTTACCATAGAGTGTAGCACATGTAATGATGTAAGAAATATATTGAAGTAAATGACAGCAACGGGCATGTGAATGCAATACTTACGAGAACCCTTTCTTTAGAAATATTTTCTTCAAACTGGGAGCATCCAGCGATTCCAGAGGAAGTTTCCCTTGAGGATCAGGGATGCTGCAAGTAAATTTTGTCTACCATGAGAATCTGAGGAAGATCATACAGCCTACTAAAAATTGAAACAGAACCTTTGAGATCTCTACCAGTTTAAATTGGCTTCACACTGCCTAATGCTAATAATTAAGATTTTGCCAGTCCTAGATAAAAACCTTTCAATAATTTCAATTAATAAACCAGAATTATCCAGATGATTTATGCCAAATTCCCTTTGATTTGAATCCTCTTTATTAGTATCTGTTTTGAACATCATTTAAACTAAGATAATAGCTCACACCTCACATCTAGACGACCTAATTGAACTGCAATGTTCGGGCCTCCACACAGTGCTACCGCTTCTGCACCAGCAACAGCAATCAAGTCCGCCCAAGACACTAAAAATTATAATACATGTAGGTAAGAACCGGTATCTCATATAAAGTTCCAATCTGCATGACAGATCACCTACCTTGCTGGATTTTATCAATTTCCCTCTTTGCTTTCTCCAAAATCTGAGAGCAATGACAAATAGTAAAAATGTCATTAAGAAAGAAGTTAGCATGTTAATAAATTATCTTGCAGAACATATAAACTTGGACATGTGACAACTCAGAAACTAAAGAAGTGCAGTTTGTCGACCCCATGTCACCCACTAATCAAAAATGATATATTGAAAATGGCACATGCTGGCCCAGCATGCATCAATTTGAAAACATGCATTCGCCTCTGTATGCTGGTATCAGTGCCTCTTTTATGTGAGGTATTTACGTGAAAGAAGAGAAACCTTGAACGTTTTACTCAGACCAATATTTTCTGGCCTATCAAGTTCATAGACGATAGAGCCATTCATACCACCTGCAAAAAAATCAGAAAGTTTATTAATAAGATAGAAGATGTTAAATTTCACTCTTTTCATCATGGAACGAAAGAAATGAAGAACATTTCTGTGCAGTAATGCTAGAGCTACACAAAGACTTCAATGTCGATCATTTTGACATTTAGTAGACACTAAAATCATTTTTTAGAATAATAGTATAAGTCATTTTATCATGATATCACCATTCTCTGGGGTGCTTTTTGCTTGCATGATGAACATGTGAAGCATAGATTTTACCATGGTCTAAAAATCAGACGTTCTATGTAACAGAAGAGTCGGAGCATATCTGTTTCAGATGCTGCTTCAAAAACACTACTGCTTCAGCACCCCTTAGAAACATATCAGCCACCGAGATGTCCACATTTCTATAAGGGCTAATTATCTTATCCACCTTAGTATTTCCCCCAATAAATGGAGATTGTGCAACATTAACTTTTGCACCCATTAGTTATGTCAGTTAAACTGTTAAAGTTGATAAGAACGATCAAAATGCCCTTCAATAAATGAGAGTTTTTTTTCTAAAAATTAAATGGAAAGAACTTTGACGCAGACTAAAGAGGTACTTTTGCAGAAGCACCCTCCCTGCCTCTCTTTTCCTGGTTTGAGTGATCAATTAATGCGGCGATGACAGGCCTGGTTTTGTATTGCTGCTGCTTTTCAGAAAGCAGCAGAAGTAGCTTTTAAAACAGCCTACCCAATGCTCTCAAAAGCTAACCCAAAAAGTGAAGTAGCTTATAAAAATAAGCAGAAGCAGCAGTTACCAAACAGCTTCTGCAGCTTTTCAAAAAATAAGCAGAAGCAGACAAAATAAGCTGTATCAAACCCAGCCTCTCTCCAGTTTAGGTGTCCCCATCACTGATTCAGTAAGCCATGTCACCTGGAGGGCCAATGGATCTTGTAAACATAACTCCCTAAGGTAGAGTAGGGTGGACTATGACACGGCTGCATAGCTAGGCATCCTTAGGGCAGTGTCAAAGCCTTAAGGTCCTCAACTACAAAAGCAATATGCACACCACGCAGACAACAACATATGTTATACAAAGCATCATTGATCATCAAGATATTTCACACTACTTAGCTCACAGCCTCACATACATTGTTAAGTAGTGATCGTTTTACAACAAAATATCCTCACTACTTAGTCTCACAAAAAGATGATTTGGTAGGGCTCTTCCTTCGCCGAACTAACCCTTGTGCGCTTCCTACTGTGGTGTCCTTATCAATCAACTTGTAGAAACATTTTCTCAGTAAGATGAGTTTCACAGCTTAGCAGTAGGAAATTAGTCAATTACACTACGTTTTGTAGGAAAATGCAATCGGAAATGCAAGAAGCATCATGGAACCCAGTTATCATCTGAGTGTTCATCAATTATACTAGTTTTTGTGTAAGATTAAACTCTCTCATTTTTACCTCTGATGAGGCACAGATTAGGGGAGACCCGTATACAGTCAAAGCAGACCGAACTTAACTAGACTATATTCGGTTTGGTTTTTGGAGACAGATCGGATTCCAGTTTTGGATTTGTAAAATTATGGTTTTGCGGTTAGGCTTGAACTAATTGCATCTATGTCACCTCCAATATACCTATCTATCTCAACCTAAGACAACCAGAACCATTACCCCAAATCTACCATACCCAAAACACCTCCTCCAATGACATGTAAGTCTTCCTCTAGTAGCATGGCTCTTTATTAGTATGTTCTGAGTCATGCTTGAACCGTTAGTATTTTTTGTTCTTTTTGAATAGTGTGTGGTTTGTGATCAAGACTGAATTAACTGAATTTTTAACACGGTTACGTCAAATATGGTTTTGAGATCGTGAAATGTGATTCACTTTGGTTCTACACACTTAAACCGAAAAGACCGAATGCACACACCCATCACAGATTGACCTAGCTAACCACCATGGACCCCCTCGGGATTCACCGAGTGCCACCTATACATGATCTCGAACACTTCTCCTGACTCCAACCTGGAGTTAGAAATTATCACTTAAACGTTCTCAAGCTTGTCTCTCTTCTTATACAGGATCCGTAAGTCTTCCTCGGGTTCCAATATGGGGCACTCACTGTAGTACCAATCATGCCAATACAGTTGTCACGATGGAAGTATTTCCTATCTTATCTAGCTTAAGCAGTCATAATATGACCCACAATCAACATTCAGGATCTTGCAAACGAATAATACATAGTTAACATAGTGATAATGTATGTTGCATGGACACGGCAGAATGATGTTGCTAATCTATTGGGTTGAACCTTCATGCAGTTTGGTGTATGAGTATTGGGATAGCCCATTTAGGGAACTTCAGGCAGGACATTCTTAACGTTCATGTCAGCTCTCCAAACCCCAAATATATTCACACCACGTATCAAAAAAATGGCAGCATGTATTGTTACTTTTGCAAGTTAAAACTGACTCATTATTGAGAAACAACGTAGTTTGGATTCTCTAAGCAACGAGTGCCAATGACATACTTTAGTTTAAATACCTGAATTTTCATCCATATCAAATGTCCCTGCGTCATGGAAAACCATCCGAAGCACACCAGCAGCCTTGGCCTTGGACAAGACATTCCTCACTCCATCTTGAATTATTGACAACTCACCTGCAGCTACCCTTGGAACATTCAGAACAGAGAATATTAGGCTGAGGACTAGCAGTGAGAGTAAAACACGATACATATAGTGAGCATGCATAGAGTTCCAAAATATAAGTGTATATGCAATTAGCATCTGTAGCGACAACATATTGCCAAAGGATACCACTACAACAACAAAAAACTATTGCATAGAGCTCTTCCCCAACCTAAAGCTATGAGCTCGCAGGAGCTTCACTCCTCCAAAAGGGGGAGTATTGATCCAGGAGGACCTATTAGGTTTAGGATTGAGATTCCTATTTCCAATTTTTGGTGATAAGGATTCCTAATCTTTAAAATTAGGATTGATAATATTTAGGATTAGGATTGTTTTATGTTACAATTTATTTTCTTGTTTCCTTCTATGAAATGTGGGATAGGCTAGGATTTCTAACTTAATTTCTATGGGATTAATTGTTCATAGTCCTGTAGAAGTTAGTAAATATTTGAGCCTGTCTGCATGTACAAAATGAGAGCCTAAACCTCTATTGTTATCAAACACTTCACAAGTAATCTTGTGTGCTCTCTCTCTCTCTCTCTCTAAATTAAAATACAAAATTTTGATAGTTAATAATACTATCTTTGTGGTGATTTATGTCACAATTGTTTTTAAAAGGTTGTCTTTCCGCAACAAAATTTCTTCTTCGATTTGGGTTCTTCTTATTAGGAAAAATCATAAGCCCTAATTTGACCAACAACAAAAAAACCTTTCTGCAAATTTTTTGGGTCTGTCGTTTGAATCCTAATCTTCCATTCAATTTTGTTAAGGGTCATGTCCTTTTGTAATACTAACAAAAACCATAACATGTCTTTAAAACTTCAATCTATGTTTGTTTCGGCCTACCTCTAGTCTTAACAATCTTATTGCAGCATCTACTGGTCTATGTTTTGCATATTCAAACCAACTAAGATGATTTTCTTCATCGTGTCCTCGATTTGTGTCACATCTAATTTCCCATGAATACGCTCATTTTACATATGTTAATGTATTGCAAGACGTCCATCTTAGCATTCTCATTTGTGCTACGCTAAGTTTTTGGATATGTTGTTACTTAATTGTCCAACACTCTGATCCATAAAACACGATTGATCTCATAATTTCCAACAGATGCTACCATAATCCAAAAATGCAGGTTATAACCATAACATTAGTAAAACAATGAATTTGCATGCAATTTTTAGCAAATATTTAGACGTGCGGTACGGAAATAAATATTTGAAATATGAACAGCTCCGGTACAGTCTTTAACTTGTTGAGAAAACTGATCAGCTAAGAGATTTATGTTGACTGCATAACAAACAAGACAACAAGACGAGGCAATCCTGCTCTCATGGCATGGGTTCTAATCAGGTGCCTCATCCAATCACTTTTCAAAGCATCATATATTTACAACAGTAAGTATAATCAGATGATCCATCTAAACATGAATAATAAAAGGAGCTGTTATAGTATAAACGACTCATTAAAACACAAGATATAGAGGGCATCCCGGTGCCACTAGGCCCCCACTTTTGCAGGATGATCTGGAGAGGGTCAAGATGTACGCAGTCTTACACACACCCCACCCCCCACCCCCCACCCCCCCACACCACACCCCACCACCCACACACACATGTATATCGAGAGGCGGTTTCCGCGGCTCGAAACTGCATCCTCCAAGATGCAAGCAGCAAGCCTTACCATCGCCTGGCGTGATGCCTCCATTAAAAACGAGATAAGCGTAAGTTAAGAAATAATGAGGACTTACATATCTGCAGGCCAATGAAGAGGAATCATGACGGAAATTGCGGTCGCGAGTGCAAACCCTCTTCTTCCGTGAGACGCAGAAGAGCGGCTTCCCGCAGCTGCATCAAAAATAGGGGCCCAAGACTGAGCTGGACAAGCAGAGAAGATGTAGAAAAGATGATGGAACTGGAAATTTTCTTTTTTTTGGTCATTTTGTGTATTCGGTTTACTAATTATGGTTAGCATCAGTCCTATGTGAAATTAGATTGCGTGTTGGAGAATTAGAAAGTTAAATACTTACATGAAGGTTCTTCGGTGCTGCTGATGATTGAGGAGGAGGAGGAGGAGGAGGAGGGGGAGGTTGAGAAGGAGAAGGGCTGGTCCTCTTCCTTTGTCGACGAACCACAAGTAACAGATGAGCTAGGGTTTCGCCCTCTTCTCGAGCTCTTCTTCCCAACAATGGTTGAGAGTTGGTAATGGTGAACACTCGTCACAGTCAACATAGCCATTTGTCTCTTGAGAGGAAGAATGTGCTGGCGGAGCCGCAACAAATAAAAGCGTCATCTTTTCTTATCTCGGTCACAATTGTTACTGGACCTCTGGCCTCCTTAATAGGAGGAAGCCCACCTGCAGTTTCCCGTGTTTGTTTCCTTTTCAAGTTGCGTGTATTTTCGAAACTTTTTTTTTTTTTGCAATTTCCATATTTTCCGTTTCGAATTCTCCACCAACTGCCCATGTTTGTTTCTTTTCGAGGTTCACGTTTTTTTTTTTTCTAAAGTTTCTTATATTTACCGTTTCGAAATATTTTCTTCTAGAAAGTAGATAGCTAATGATATACTCAAGCGGGTCACAAGTTGTTGAGTTAATTGATAATTTT
Organism: Iris pallida; assembly: GCA_029216955.1. Taxonomy (NCBI): domain Eukaryota; kingdom Viridiplantae; phylum Streptophyta; class Magnoliopsida; order Asparagales; family Iridaceae; genus Iris; species Iris pallida. Next base: position 5,420,970 of record JANAVB010016191.1, on the reverse strand, counting down.
CATTGGTAATCTCATAGACTTTACATGATAGAATATTCAATGGAATATCATGTGGCATATTCTGGCATTCCAAATATGTCCTCAGGATATTCCCATACTAAATATAACATATTCCAGGGTATTTTCATACTAAATATAACATATTCTCATACTAAATATATCAACACTCCCCCTCAAGATGGGCGAAAGATATTCACTAAGCCCATCTTGTCACATCCTTTTATCATGCTGATAGAGTTAAGCTCCTTGGTCAATCCGTCTGCTACCTGATATTTGGTTGGAACATAGCCCAGCTCTAGTAGTCCATCATCCAGCTCTTCTTTGATGAAGAATTTGTCAATCTCGATATGCTTGGTCCTGTCATGCTGTACTGGATTGTTGGCAATACTAATAGCTGACTGGTTGTCACACCATAGCTTTATCTTGGCTCCCTGGTCCAGCTTTAGCTCCATCAGCATATTCTTCAACCACAATAGCTATGTGACTCCCAAGGCCATAACTCTATACTCTGCTTCAGCTGTTGATCTGGCAACCACTGACTGCTTCTTACTCCTCCAAGAGACCAAATTGCCTCCTACGAATATGCAGTATCTCGATATAGATCTCATGTCGTCAGCACAGCTAGCTCAGTCAGAATCACAATAGCCCTCGATGCTCACATGATTATTTCTTCTGAAAAACAGTCCCTTCCTGGGGGCTCCCTTCAAGTACCTCAGAATCTGGTATACTGCGTCCATATGACCCTTCCGGGGGTCATGTATATAGCGGCTCACTACACTGACCGCAAAACTGATATCAGGTCGAGTGTGGCTCAAGTAGATCAACTTGCCCACCAATCTCTGATATCTATCCCGGTCAACTGGTTCTCCAGCTTCAGCATCCAGTTTGAACTTCTGGTCTATCGGTGTCGTAGCTGGTTTGCATCCCATCATCCATGTTTTCGTAAGCAGGTCCATTGCGTACTTCCTCTGAGAAAGAACAATTCCCTCTGTATCTCGAGCAATCTCAATCCTGAGAAAGTATCGAAAAGGGCCAAGATCCTTCACCTTGAACTCCTTGCCAAGCTTCCCTTTGAGTTGGGTGATCTCCTGCTCATAATCGCATGTAATAATCATATCATCTACATACACCACAAGCATGGTGATGTGGCCTCCATTTCGTTTGAAGAAGACAGTATGATCAGCATTGATCTGCTGATATCCCATCCCTATCATTGCTCTCCTGAACCTGTCAAACCATGCTCGAGGAGACTGCTTTAGTCCATAGAGGGACTTCTTCAGTCTGCAGACCTTGCCTTCTGTCTGATTAGCACCGAATCCTAGTGGTATCTCCATGTACACCTCCTCCACTAGATCCCAATGAAGAAATGCATTCTTCACATCCAGTTGGTGTAGCTTCCATCCTCCATTGGCTGCTAGAGAGATCAAGGTCCTGACAGTGCTCATCTTTGCCACTAGTGTAAAGGTCTCGTCATAGTCAATGTCGTACGTCTGACTGTATCATTTTGTCACCAGTCGAGCTTTGTAGCGCTCAACCTGTCCATCTAGGCTCTGTTTTACCGTGAAAATCCATTTACATCCGACTGCTCTCTTCCCTTCTGGCAGTCTCACCAGCTCCCAAGTGTAATTCTTCTCAAGAGCTCCCAACTCCTCGTGCATCGCCGCTTTCCACTTTGGATCGTTCTTGGCAACCTGCCAATTGTTAGGTACAGTAATACTATCCAAAGATGCTATAAATGCTCCATAAGAAAAGGAGATGTGGTCATAAGAAACAAACTTAGCAAGATCCCATCCATATCTGTCCGGAGAATTTTTCGCATAACTACGAGTAGTCCTTCGTGTAGATAGTGGTGTGGAAGATGTTGGAGGAATGATATCACCTGAGGAGGATGGTGGTGTAGATGAGGAGGATGGCGGTGTAGGTGTCTCAGGAGTTGGGACAGACGCAAGCAGGGGACTTAGCACTGGCACTGTAGGTACTGGTCCTGCAGTTTGCTTCTCTTTTCTGCTATAGGTAAGTAACTCCCCCTGAGCCGTAGGCCTAACACTTCTCATCTCCTCCCCATGTTCCGCTTCACCTTCATGTTCCTCCTCAACCGTGTCTCTGTGCCAAACTTCTAAATCGGTTACCATCAAGTTCTTCATCTCCCCCTCTCGCCTTATACTGGTAGTATTAGACGTGTTGTGTGAAGTTCCCTTCTGGCGGTAATATGGCTCATGCTCTCGGAAGTGAACATCCATACTAATAAACTTCTTCTTCTTTACTGGACTCCAGCACACATACCCTTTTTGAGTTGTTGAGTAGCCCACAAAGATGCACTTGACCGCTCTAGGGTCAAGTTTTCCAACTGATGGTCTGTTGTCTTTCACAAAATACACACATCCGAACACCTTCAGTGAAAGTATCCCACTATTATTGCCTCGTAATACTTCACATGGGGACTTCCATCCCAGGATTTTTGAAGGCATCATGTTGATAAGTTGAGCTGCTGTCAACACTGCATGTCCCCATAGATTTTATGGGACAGAAAGTGTCGGTTCTTTCTTTCTACTACTCTATTTTGTGCTGGTGTGTATGCACAAGTGGTCTGATGCTGTATTTCGTGTGCTGACAAGTACTCTACAAGCGTCTTATTAGTATACTCTGTTCCATTGTCAGACCTCAGTACCTTCACCACTGTATTGTACTGAGTCTGGACATGCTTATAAAAATCTCGAAAACATGCAGATACATCACACTTATTTTTTATCAGATACAGCCAGGTGACACGAGATGCACAATCAATAAAGGAAACAAAGTACTTATATCCATTCATAGTGTTAGTAGCACATGGACCCCAAACATCATAATGTACTACCTCAAAAGCAAAAGAGCTCTTATGACCAGTACCAACATATGAGCTTCTAGTAAATTTTCCTAACTCGCATGCATCACATACTAATTTCTGTTTATTTGTTTTTTGCATAAATCTCTGGATATAACTTACTTAGAGTATCAAAGAAAGAATGTCCCATCCTCCTATGATGAAGTATCAAAGTATCTTCAGTCCTCTGCTGCAGCTCTCCCATTCCAGCCTTCTCTGCCATAGATACCAATGCTGAGTCCAGTCCTTCTCGATCTAGGTACCACAGTCCCTCATACCAAGTGCCAGTCCCAAGTCTTCGTTCCGTCCCTTTCTCCTGGAAGATCACCTTAGGAATATCAAAAGAAACAATGCATTTAAGTTAAAGAATTATAGAACTAATAGACAGAAGACTGACTGGAAAAGGATAGAGCATGTAAAATATTGGATAATCTTACTGAACCTGTACAATTAACAGTACCCTTACCGACCACTGGCTGAAAAGTGTCGTCTGCAGTCTGAATGGTGTCTGCTGATGTTAGGTGTGTCACGATCCGCACCCACTGTGAGGGTACGAGTACGTAACAGCGTCCAGCCTACGCCACAGTGTCGGCGGTAGGACGCTGTTCTAAGTCTCTAACTAACCATCAACTCATGCAGTATATAATGTACTCATCATGATCAACTCCGAACGGAGGACAAGTATAAGATATTGAAACTCAATTACAGTCTAAGCACGATAAGATAACACAGAAGAAATCTAAGAAATAGAAGACAACCATTATAATAATAACAAAATCTCAACAATCTTAAATACAACACAAGTCTCAAATCCAATACAACAAGTTCTACATGAAAACAGATGCAAGTCTACTAAACTAAATTCCGATCACTCCTGAGTGTCGGGGCCAAAGGTAGCTAATCCCTCGTCAGGTCCATAATGAGTAGGGCAAGTGTCCTCAGGGCAATCATCTAAAAATTTCAACAGGTCCAGACAGGACAGGAACGAGCACAATCTCATCTAGAAAATCCAAGTAAATGACAGAGAACTATAAAACAGTTATAGACAGTTGTATTGATGAACATGGCAGTTTATATTCAGGTGATGGTATAGAGAGACAGATAAAGTACAAGAAAAGTAAGTAACTAAACAAGAGAAGAATCATGGCAATAAAGACAGTAAAGTAGAAGCTAGCTAAACCAGGTTAACATGATATAAGTCCAGACAGTAAATATAGACAAGTGTAACTCCAATATAAGTCCAGTACAAGACGAATCTAATACAAGATGAATCCAGTACGGGATGATTCCAGTCATAGTGATCAATGATTCCAGGGTGAGTCCAACCTATACTCTAACAGTGTGTTTTAAAATACTGAGATCGACATGTAAACGGCTGTAGGTAGTACGGTACACCACACACTGATCAGGTAAGGGATGGCTATCGTTCGAATATCATTCACAGAGGGGTAATTCGAATAGGGGGATATGTCTACATGTCTAATCGGTATTTTCCCGCCCAGTCTTAATACAAATGAATCCATAATCCAACTCATAAGATGAATACAAGTCCAACCAGTACATGAAGATGCGAATAGGTGGTTCGAATAGTTCGAATGGTGATTCGAATAATAGAGGCAAGACGAGTAAAGTATGTGTGTCGTATACATGGATTCAGTAACAACAATACGTGTTTGTAACAAGAATCAATAGAACTAACTAGAACTGAAGTACAGTAATTGACAATTATATGAGAGAACTATCAGAGAATGTACTTGCCTGATACTCTGAAAAGAGTAGTGTAATATCAGATGTCTGCACCGGAGTCACAATATCCTAAATAGAGCAGTACATGTTATAATGTGTAAAATACAAGAGAATTGAAAGATGCAATACAATCTACATAATTTCTAGGCCAAAGTCAACTCTAAGTCAAACCTGGTCAACTGTCTAGGTCAAACTAGGTCAACTCTAGTCTAGTTAGGTCAAACAAGGTCAAACTAGTCTAAGGTCAGTCAACCCAAGTCAACATCTAGGGTTTGGGCCTCTATCTAGTCAAACAAGGTCAGCTAGGATATTTCTAGGTCAAGAGTCAATTGGTCAACCATTTGTCAATAGGGTTAAGCTTAGACTATGTGGTCACTTGATCAAGGGTTAACTATCTAGGTAATCCCATATAGCAAGACATCTATACATATTCTACCATACATATATATCACCTCAACATATACTCCAGTCAATGAACTCCTCTAAACCAACCCTACTCATAACCCTAATACTTAACCCTAATACCTTACCTCACTATATATATTTATATCAATCTATCTTTAGTAGCACTAACCTAGACTCTAGAGTGGTAAAACTCTAACCTTAGGCTACTAGGTAAATCCATCTACCTATATATATCTATATACACCCCTACTCTTGACAAGGGACTTGAATTGCCATTTGGCCTAATATTCCAGCCCCTTCCTGATACTCCAAACCTGGAATGTATTACACAATTATGGATTGAACTCTATAGCTGATACAAAAGGAAGGGAGTAGAATTCTAAGCACACCTGGACATCAAGTGCTAATGGACAGACATGAGTATGGCAGTGTTCAGAACATTTGGTGGACAGGACCTATAGGGTATTCAAGTGGAGTGAACATGGCAGTTTACATTTATATAACTGGCCAATGTAAAAACCTTATTTCTCCCAGTCCTACCAACTAAACTAAGTGTGCCCAGGTTCTAACTAAACCAAGTGGCTGCACCTTGGCTCAACAAGGTGGTCTGAACATGTAGGATATGGGCTGAAACTTCATGTACAAAGGGGACTGCCTAATCCTACACACTACTGCTGCCTCACTATTAACTAACTAGACTTCACTGAGAAGACATTTAACCATCCATCTAATCCTCCTAAACCTGAACCCAAACACACTATTACCAAGTGTGGCACCAAACCCACCTGGGCTATGCAAGGCCAGGCCACACATTGGCCTGTCAGCCCCAAGCCACTGCTGCAATGCCTTTGCTCTGCTGCAGCTGCAATGCAAAGCCAGGCCAAGCCAAGGCAGGCCAAGTACCACATGCCACTATACTGTTGCCATGTAAATCAAGGGACTGAACCCAAGTAAATAGGTGGGACTGATACAAGAGGGATGCAGAAAAACAGTTCAATCAATGAAATCCTAAACAATTTCGAAAATCTAGTTTTACATAACCATGAATCCTAATAATTTAGACCCAACTGATCTATAGGAAAACATATCATACTTGGGCCAACTAATCAGTGAAACAACAAGGAAAATTCAAGTCTCAAGTTGGTAATGTAAACCACAGGATTGTGTTCAAAACAGTATCAAAACTGTGTATCAGTCTTAATCAGTTTATTGCAACTTCTAAAGCCAAAAGCAAACTGAAAACTAATCCCATGCTATTCATAAACTCCTAGCATGTAGGCTAACTTCCAGACACATATAGGTGTACAAACAATTGGTTTTAACACACAAAACTGGTTAAAGTACCTTCGAAAATCTCAGAAAATCTCAAATTGACAGTTGGTATCAGAAATTTAGGGAAGAACCCAAGTTTTCAAATTAAAACCCAATAAATGCCAAAATAAAGTGCACACACATGTGTCAGGTATGAATGTGTGTCAATAGAAGTGATTTCGTGTCCACACAAGGGGACACGACGTGTCCAAACACGAATTACACAGTGTATAAAAAGGACAACACAGCAGCCTCGTGCAGTGAGGACACGGCCTCGTGCACGTGACATAGGGCACGATACGACTCATGCTCGTGCCCACGTGTTTGCCCCATATAAGGCTACACATGTGTCGTCCTACACAGTGTCAACGTGTCCCCGTGTCGTGGTTAAACGTGCGTATCAGTGTGCGTTTTCACGCGCCGGCAGTTCAGTGCAAAATTCGTACGGCCTCGTTTTCGTGTCCGACACGAAACGAGGTGTCGTAAAACTTGGAGAGTGACTTGTCAGTCACTGCCCCAACCTTCATGCCAATTTTTGCGTGTCGAAACTCTGTGTCCAGGAAGAAATAGGACACGGGTAGCAGGACAGCGCACACTCGTGTCGTGCAGCGTGTCCGCACCCAATTTCGATACAAAAATGACACGAAAATTAAATCAATCTTCACAAAAGTTAATATAAATATCTAGATCTACAAATTCATGTAATTGGTTTTACAAAAATTGAAATTCCTAAGTGGCATTTAATCAAACACCTACACATACACTATGACATGTGTCCGATACGGACACCAAATGGACACGAAATTCACCCAAATTCTAGGGACAGCTAGGAGACACCTAGATCTAGCCTAATATGCAAAGAAATTAGAATATTAATGCAATTTAAGGGGTTTTACCTATATGTGCAAATAGCAAGAAAAAGCTCCAAAATGAAGTGTTCCTCCTTGCTAGCTCGGATCCCCAAATTGCTTAAAATCTGGGATTACTCTCCACCAATAGTAAGTAAACAAAAATTAGATCCTAATGCAAAAGACTAGAGTTAAAAAGGAGTTGAAATGAAAAAGTTATGGATTGGGGAAGATGGCTCTTTACCTCTTTCTTCAAAACTTGAAAAATTAATAAAAGAGGCAAGAACAAGGAAGAGATTATTTATAGGGAAGGTGGAGCCCTAGTGGCTGGTTATAAAGTAAAAATTAGGGTTAGGGTTTAGTCTAATGGGCCTAATTGCACTAGTCATGGAACCAATTTCTAAGTCTCAAGCCTATAGACCAAATCACCGATCCTCCTATTTCAAACTTGATCCTAAATGACCTAACTTGAGTCGACTTAAGTTAGACTAGGGTCCATACCATGTTAACTAGGTCACCAAGTCTAGGACATTCTCTTAATTAAGTCACAGCTAGCAAAAGTTAAAATTAACAATCACTAATGCAATAAATCCTAAAATAATTTAAAGAGGCCAAATGACCAAAATACTCTCATGCTCAAAAGTAAAATAAATCATCCCAATGACATGGTCAGGCTCTAGGTCATGCAGTCTCTAGGGTTACACTAGTAAAATGTCAAAATCACTAGTCATGATCAAAATGGTTTAAAATTGATTTTAAAAATCACCAGAAAATCATAATATGATTTAAATGAATTAAATAATGATTATAAATATAAAATTTCAAAAATATCCTTATTTCAGAAACTGGGTGTTACAAGTCTACCCTTCTTCGAAAAATTTTGTCCTCGAAATTAAGATGAGCGCACCCTTCCTAGGTCAAACCCCCAATCAATCAAAGTCGAAGCAACACAATCCTACTGGTCGTGATTCCACAGTCTCGATCAGGGTAGCTACACTATCTAGCATATCACAAGCAATATCCTGGCAGGTACAAATAGAAATCACACATGAAAGTGGGGAGGAAGAACAAGAAGTTCAAACCTGCTAATCCATCACCTACAACGTCAGTCTCCTCGACTGCCATCGCAAAAGCTCCACCTCTCTGGTGCTGAGCTACAGGTGGCCTAGATCCCTCTCTCTGACCCGATGCTCCGTCATATACGGGTGCAGTAGGGCAATCCCTGACCTGATGAGCAGCGGATCCACAGAACAGACAAATCTTCTGTCTCCTATAACAAGTCTCCCAGACGTGCCCTGCCCTCTTGCAGTAAGCACAAGTCTGCACCTTGCGGTCCTGTCCTCTAGGCTAATTGTCACGCCCCAGAACCAGAATACTGGTGAGCGGGGGCGGACACAGCCAGCTACGTATATTGAAATAGAATACATCTCAACTATACGGTCACGGCTGTCTAGATATGAGGGTTTACTACAAGCCAGCAGTCTCTTAAGGTCAAGCCTATTGTCTCAATCTCAAGCAATTAACAGAGTTACAAGATATTAGAGCATCAAATATATATACATAAGGCGTCCCAAATATTACATATTGGATGATCATGAAGCTAGTCGTACAAAATGATGGGACTAGCAAGAGTTCAGTCATACATGATCAACCCTAGGATTTGTTAATCATGTTTACAGCCCGTAGGCAGACAGTAAGTAAATGTGCATCGAGCTAACAGGTGCTCGTCGGCTAAACGCCTCAAAAGAATAAATTTACATATAAGTGGGTGAAACAAAAAGGAAAACCCACTCTTAGCCCGGGTTCCGTCTAGTTGTCACCATTGGGCTGAAAGCTCGGTAGACCCTCGGGAGCTGCTCCGAAATCTGGCCACACAAAACCAGCTGGGTCAAACCCCAGAAAGAGCAAATGCCACAAGGGAGGCCACAAATAAGAACAAAAGCCAGCATATCAGAACATAAGGAATAAAAGAAAGTACAAGTAGTAAGGTACACAGGGCGATAAACGACTAGGGACGTGGAACCATTCCGGGAGCCAGGTTACAATCCTTAAACCAAACAAGGACCGGGATTGTAACCCTTCGCCTGAATAGCTCACTGCCTCTACCCATTTATCGTTAGAAATAAGTAAAACAATCATGATCAAGAGTTCCAGGTGCAAGGCTAGACAAGACTTAGATAGGGCTGGACACCATTCATTCACAATCGGCCAAACAAGTACTACGGCTTACTACTTTAACTAACTAGGGTTATCACAAGCCTAATTACTAACAAGATGCAAGTGAAAAACTCCCAGTCCCAAGCCCTGCAGACCATCCAGTTATCCTTCCGCGGGTTGAGAGTTATAGGTGGGTACATTGCCCGGGAGACAAATGTACCCTTAGGTGACTTAGAGGGTGCAACACATGACAGTGTGCTGGAAATGTGCTCTACTCGTCGGCAAGCTACAAGTCCATTAAAGCGCCCAGATAACGAGATTGCCTGTGACTGGGAATTCTCCATGTTCTAGTTTGATCTAATAATTAGCATAATCTAATTTAGCGCGAGTCCCTGGCCGTGGTATCCAGGAAGTCACGTCCTAGACATGATGCAAGACAAGACAAGTGGATTGTACAAGAAAGTAAGCAGAAGCACCCACGGTGTCAAGTTGATTATACGAGTCAAGTTACAAGTCAAGTCAAGTCAAGTCATGAGTGCACCGCCACGGGCCACTATCAAGTTATCAAGATAAATCATGTCAGGGTACTTGTTAGGAGTGCGCCACGACGGGCCACTATCATGTCAGGTTGGTCAAGTCAGGAGTGCACCACTACGGGTCACTGTCATGCTATGCTAGTTCCGTGTCATACCAAGCCATGTACAATAGTCATTCCAAACATATTAAGTAAAATCAAGTTCATGTCAAAAGGCGTAAGGATATAAAATGGGCGTAAAATACCTAATAAAATACTAATATGAATATGACTATAGAAGAGCCAAGATCAAGAAATAATAAATTCATCATAGACAAGTAGGTTGTGCAGGGTATATACTGCGCAGGGTGCCAAGTGCGCAGGATGAGCTGCGCAGGGTACCAACTGCGCAGGGTGAGCTGCGCAGCAGATGGATTGCGTAGGAAATAGGTTGCGCAGGAAATGGGTTGCACAGGAAATGAGTTGCGCAGGAAATGGGTTGCGCAGGAAATGGGTTGCGCAGACATGGACTGCGCAAGGGATGGCTTGCGCATGGCTGGCTTGCGCATGGCTGGCTTGCGCCAGCGCAGTCCAGCGCAGCGCAAAGCACTGGCCAAGTGATTGCGCAATCGGCCATGCGCTAAAGAGCACAGGCCGGGGGTGCGCAATCGGCCATGCGCTAAAAAGCGCAAGGCAGGGGGCTGTTCTTCCTGGCCGAGAGCAAGTCCAAGAACACCAAGAACTTTAATTCTTTATAACTTTGCCAAATCAAAACCAAATCTAGATTTACAAAGTTCTAACTTGAGTAAAATCAAATTCTCTTCCACATGGGAGCATCAAAACAAGCAAAAATCAAAGTTTAATAGATCAAAACCAAGGATTTTCGAAAATGGTTAAAACCTAGATCTAGAAGAATGAAAGCTCCAAATCACAAAATGTCAAGTTCTAATGTTGATCTACATGTCCTAATCTATCAAATGGACAAATAAAATTGGGTGCTTATTTGTTGGCAAGGTGCACTTGCCTATTGGTTGGGGAGTTGTGTGGAAGAAGGAAGAAGAAGAAGTTTGTAAGAAATAAATGAGAGAATAAAGAGGAGAGAGAAAAGTAGGTGGTGTTATAAAGTGGGGGAGTTGTGGTGTGTTGAGGGAGGAGTGTAGGTTAAGGTGTTCCATTCATGATGAACCAAACCAACCAAACCAACTTCCACAAAATAAAACCAAGCCATGGTCCAAAACCCATTTACGAGAAACCAAAATCCGCAAGTCGAGAAAACAAAATACGTGCCAAAATCAAATTACGAGTACAAATACGAAATACAGGAAATGGGGGTGACAACTCTACCCACCTTCAAAGAATTCCGTCCTCGGAATTTAATCAAGGAGCTAGAGATTGCCACAACAAGCTATACTAAGCACAGACAAGCTACACTAAGCAGTTCAATCATACAATCATACAATACAAGCAAGGACGGAAAAGCGTAAGGCATAAGAAAGACATTATACCTCACGAGTCAAACAGGTAGGGATATCGCGATCGGATGTCGTCCTCACGCTCCCACGTTGACTCACCTAGAGAGTGATGACCCCAAGCAACACGAACTAAGTTAATAGTCTTGTTCTTGAGCGTCTTTTCCCTCCGGTCCAAAATAGACACGGGCCTCTCCTCATACGAAAGGTTGGTACTAACAACCAATTCCGAATGATCTAGGATATGGCTCGGGTCCGGGATGTACCGTCTTAATTGGGATACATGGAATACATCATGTACCTCACTTAGCGACGGCGAAAGAGCGAGACGATAGGACACATCTCCTACTCGCTCTAGAATATCGAACGGCCCTATATACCTAGGACTAAGCTTTCCCCGCACGCCAAAACGAATGACGCCGCGGGTAGGCGAGATCCTAAGGAATACATGGTCGCCGACAGCAAATTCTAAGGGACGCCGATGAGCATCGGCCCAATGGCACTGGCGATCCTGAGCAACTCGGAGGTGATCTCTGACTTTCCTGACCACTTCAACCGTCTGAGAAATCAGTTCTGGACCGAGCATCTGCCTCTCTCCGACATCGTCCCATGCTAACGAAGATCTGTACTTCCTACCATACAGAGCCTCGAAGGGTGCCATCTGGATACTGGCCTGGAAACTATTGTTGTACGAGAATTCTACCAGGTGCAGGTGATCCTCCCATGAACCACCAAAGTCAAGGGTACATGACCGCAACATATCTTCGAGAGTTTGTATAGTACGCTCTGACTGCCCATCTGTCTGCGGATGATACGCTGAGCTGAACTTGAGACGAGTCCCCAAACTTTGATGAAGACTGCGCCAGAAGTGCGATGTGAATCTCGTATCCCTGTCCGATACTATGCTGACTGGCACTCCGTGAAGTCTGACAATCTGCCTGAGATACATCTCTGCTAGCTGTGCCGTCGACTGTCCAACTCTAAACGGAAGAAAGTGTGCCACCTTGGTAAGCCTGTCCACAATGACCCAAATAGCATCTCTGCCTGCCGGGGATCTGGGTAACCCAGTCACGAAATCCATGGTAATGTGTTCCCACTTCCATTCTGGGATCGGTAAAGGTTGAAGAAGTCCAGCTGGCCTCTGATGTTCAGCCTTGACTTGTTGGCAAACCAAACATCGAGAGACATACCGGGCTATCTTCCTCTTCATACCATTCCACCAAAAGTGTTGACGAATATCTCTGTACATCTTCGTGCTGCCTGGGTGGATGGAATACTGCGAACTGTGAGCCTCTGCCATGACTTCCTGTCTGGTATCTCTACCGGGTACACAAAGATGCGTACCGTGTCGAAGTGTACCATCCTCATGAATACATAACTCTGCCCTTCTTCCTGCTTCACACTCTGCTCTGAGCCGCTGAATCTTGGAATCTGTTAACTGTGCTGTCCGGATCCTCTCAACTATGGTGGACTGAATCTGTAGGCTGGCCATCAAGGCCACATTGGAAGGGAGGACAACTTCAATTCCCATCTTCTGAAGATCTGCCAATAGCTCTGGTTGCGCCGTCAGGAAATAAACTCCGGCTCTTCGGCTCAATGTATCTGCTACAATGTTGGCCTTCCCTGGATGATACTGCAAATCCACATCGTAGTCCACAAGTAGCTCGAGCCATCTTCTCTGCCGCATATTAAGATCCTTCTGGGTGAAAACATACTTCAGGCTCTTATGATCAGTAAAGATCTCCACTCTATCTCCGTACAAGTAGTGCCTCCACAACTTAAGTGCAAACACTACTGCTGCTAGCTCCAAGTCATGGGTCGGGTAATTCTTCTCATGATCACGGAGTTGACGTGACGCATAAGCAATTACCTTCCCATGCTGCATCAAAACACATCCCAATCCTCTGCCTGAAGCGTCGCAATAAACTGTGAATCCTCCGGTCCCATCTGGAAGGGTAAGAATGGGAGCCATTATCAAACCTAGCTTCAACTTTTCAAATGATTCCTGACATTCTGCCGTCCAAACGAACGGCACATCCTTGCGGGTCAACTGGGTCATCGGCGCTGAAATCCTTGCAAAATCAGAGACGAACCGTCGGTAGTAGCCGGCCAATCCAAGAAAGCTGCGAACTTCTGCCACTGAGCTGGGTACTGGCCATGTCTCGATAGCCACAATCTTCTGGGGATCCACTTCCACTCCTCCTCTGGTAATGATGTGACCTAAGTAAGAAATGCGATCGAGCCAGAACTCGCATTTACTGAACTTGGCGTACAACTGGTGTTCTCTGAGAATCTGGAGGACAACTCTGAGATGCTGCTCGTGCTCTGCTTCACTCTTGTTGTAGACCAGGATGTCATCAAGGAACACTATCACAAACTGATCCAAGTAAGGCATGAAAATACGGTTCATGAGGTCCATGAACACTGCCGGCGCATTGGTCGCTCCAAAGGGCATAACTAGAAACTCCCAATGCCCGTACCTAGATCTGAATGCCGTCTTCGGGATGTCCTGCTCTCTGACTCTGATCTGGTGGTATCCTGACCGCAAGTCTATCTTCGAGAAAACTGAGGCCCCTTTGAGTTGATCAAACAAGTCATCTATCCTCGGGAGAGGGTATCTGTTCTTGATTGTCACTGAGTTCAAGGTACGATAATCAACACATAGCCTGGACGTACCATCCTTCTTTTTCACAAGAAGCATCGGGGCTCCCCAAGGCGATCCACTAGCACGAATGAATCCCTTGGTTCTAAGTTCTTCAATCATCTTGTACAAAATCTCCAATTCTGAAGGCGCCATCCTGTAGACTCGCTCTGATACTGGTGCTGTCCCGGGAATCAAGTCGATGGTGAACTCGATCTCCCGCTCTGGTGGCATCCCTGGAAGTTCCTCTGGGAAGACATCTGAAAACTCTTCAACTATCCGGGGCAACTGCACTGCTGCTACTGCCATCCGCAATACTGGAGGAGATGGCTCTACTATGCCTCTGGAAAATGAAAACTCTGGCTCTCCGGGAATACTAAAGACAACTCTGCCAACATGGCAGTCTATCCTAGCATAATGGTTCCTCAACCAATTCATGCCTAGGACTACATCATAGTCTGCCATAGGAAACTCTATGAGCCTAGCGGGGAACTCTCTACCGCTAACTACGATCCGACACGAGGAAAATACTCGATCTACTCCCACAAGACCATTACCAGTAAGTATATTGAGCCTCACTGATAATGACTCGGGCTCCAATCCTATCCGTGTCGCGAATCGTGCAGACATGAATGAATGCGATGCACCAGAATCAAATAATACAGATGCCGGAAAAGTGTTGACGAGAATAGTACCTGCCACTACCTCACCTGGTGCAACTTCTTCTTCCATGGTCATCATCATAGCCTGACCTCTAGCTGCGGGTCCTCTCTGCTGGAAACCCCTATGTCGGTTCTGTGCTGGAGCCTGGGTGAACTGCTGCTGGTTCTGCTGATGAAAGGCCTGGGCCTGAGGCAACAATGGCCTCGGGTACTGCTGTTGCTGCTGCTGCTGGACTGGAACTGGGGCTGGTCCTCTCACCGAAGAACTAGAAAGGTTGGATGATGATGGACCTCCCCTATTCGGGCAGGTCCCTATCTGGTGGTCTGCTCCTCCACAAGCCAGGCACAATCCCTGTGCCCTACGACACTCTGCCACTACATGGCCCGGCTTCCCGCAATGAGAACATTCCACCGCGGAAGACTGCTTCTGCTTCTGCTGCTGCGGATACGTCGGGGTTGAATGCTGAACCGACGTCACTGAGGCCGCCCGCCTCGGAGTTCCAATAGTTATACCCCTAGCTGCCGGGGCTGGAGCTGAAGATTGGTGCATCTGGTTGTGGGACCGCTTCCTGCCTCCGGTCATGTCCACAATTCTCCGGGAGGTATACTCATGCCTCCTTGCTGCCTTCAATACTGCATCGAACGTCTGGTGCTCGAACTGCTCCACAGCCAATAATATCTCTAAATACAGTCCCTGCTGGAACCGCTGGGCCCTATCGAATTCGGTTGCCACCAAGGTGGGGGCGAACCTACTCAGCCTGGAAAACTCGGTCGCATATCCATCGACCGTCCTGCCTCCTTGCTTCAAGTTGGTGAATCTGGTCTGGAGGTCGTACCGCGCCACCGCATCGAAGTACTTCGTCTGGAATCTCTCTCTGAACGTCGCCCAAGTGACTGGTGCCGCTAACCCCATGGCCTGAGCTGCCCACCAATCGCGAGCCAAGTCTAACAACTGTAGGCGTACCACCGCCACCTTCTCATTCTCAGGTGTCCTAGCTGCTTCTAGAACCACCTCGGTATCCTGAAGCCAAGCGTCCGCGGCAATCGCATCTTTACTGCCGTCAAAGAAGGGAGGGTTCAAGCGCTTGAAACTGTTGGCCGCCTGATTCCCTTGGGGACCTCCTCTGTTTAGTGCATCATGAACTTCCTGGTGCAAGGCGTCGCCTCGACGATCTTGGGATGCAAGCAGTTCTCTGATAAGCCCTACCAAAGGTCCCTCATCCTGTCTAGCTGGTTGAACGGGCGGAGCTGCCTGAACTGGAGGTTCCGAGCCTCCGGGAAGCATAACTCGGGAGGCTACTCCAGAGTGCTGAGCTTGATCTTCCTGGCGCTGGGGTGCTTGTCGAGCTTCCTCTGGCTGGTTGGCAGGTCCGGAAGTAATGCCGCTGAAGAAGACGACATAGGGAACAATAAGGAAAGGACCAGGACAGATCAATGATACAAGCAATGTGATCAGGTCGAGATTCTCAGGGATTTAAAGATACGAGCAGAGATCAAGGATGAATATTGATTGAGACATCTATTCGGTAAACCCTCACATTTCTTGATTGACAGGACCTGCATGGGCCACCACTTAAACCGTGTCACGCCCCAGAACCAGAATACTGGTGAACGGGGGCGGACACAGCCAGCTACGTATATTGAAATAGAATACATCTCAACTATACGGTCACGGCTGTCTAGATATGAGGGTTTACTACAAGCCAGCAGTCTCTTAAGGTCAAGCCTATTGTCTCAATCTCAAGCAATTAACAGAGTTACAAGATATTAGAGCATCAAATATATATATATAAGGCGTCCCAAATATTACATATTGGATGATCATGAAGCTAGTCGTACAAAATGATGGGACTAGCAAGAGTTCAGTCATACATGATCAACCCTAGGATTTGTTAATCATGTTTACAGCCCATAGGCAGACAGTAAGTAAATGTGCATCGAGCTAACAGGTGCTCGTCGGCTAAACGCCTCAAAAGAATAAATTTACATATAAGTGGATGAAACAAAAAGGAAAACCCACTCTTGGCCCGGGTTCCGTCTAGTTGTCACCATTGGGCTGAAAGCTCGGTAGACCCTCGGGAGCTGCTCTGAAATCTGGCCACACAAAACCAGCTGGGTCAAACCCCAGAAAGAGCAAGTGCCACAAGGGAGGCCACAAATAAGAACAAAAGCCAGCATATCAGAACATAAGGAATAAAAGAAAGTACAAGTAGTAAGGTACACAGGACGATAAACGACTAGGGACGTGGAACCATTCCGGGAGCCAGGTTACAATCCTTAAACCAAACAAGGACCGGGATTGTAACCCTTCGCCTGAATAGCTCACTGCCTCTACCCATTTATCGTTAGAAATAAGTAAAACAATCATGATCAAGAGTTCCAGGTGCAAGGCTAGACAAGACTTAGATAGGGCTGGACACCATTCATTCACAATCGGCCAAACAAGTACTACGGCTTACTACTTTAACTAACTAGGGTTATCACAAGCCTAATTACTAACAAGATGCAAGTGAAAAACTCCCAGTCCCAAGCCCTGCAGACCATCCAGTTATCCTTCCGCGGGTTGAGAGTTATAGGTGGGTACATTGCCCGGGAGACAAATGTACCCTTAGGTGACTTAGAGGGTGCAACACATGACAGTGTGCTGGAAATGTGCTCTACTCGTCGGCAAGCTACAAGTCCATTAAAGTGCCCAGATAACGAGATTGCCTGTGACTGGGAATTCTCCATGTTCTAGTTTGATCTAATAATTAGCCTAATCCAATTTAGCGCGAGTCCCTGGCCGTGGTACCCAGGAAGTCACGTCCTAGACATGATGCAAGACAAGACAAGTGGATTATACAAGAAAGCAAGCAGGAGTACCCACGGTGTCAAGTTGATTATACGAGTCAAGTTACAAGTCAAGTCAAGTCAAGTCATGAGTGCACCGCCACGGGCCACTATCAAGTTATCAAGATAAATCATGTCAGGGTACTTGTTAGGAGTGCGCCACGACGGGCCACTATCATGTCAGGTTGGTCAAGTCAGGAGTGCACCACTACGGGTCACTGTCATGCTATGCTAGTTCCGTGTCATACCAAGCCATGTACAATAGTCATTCCAAACATATTAAGTAAAATCAAGTTCATGTCAAAAGGCGTAAGGATATAAAATGGGCGTAAAATATCTAATAAAATACTAATATGAATAGGACTATAGAAGAGCCAAGATCAAGAAATAATAAATTTATCATAGACAAGTAGGTTATGCAGGGTATATACTGCGCAGGGTGCCAAGTGCGCAGGATGAGCTGCGCAGGGTACCAACTGCGCAGGGTGAGCTGCGCAGCAGATGGATTGCACAGGAAATAGGTTGCGCAGGAAATGGGTTGCGCAGGAAATGGGTTGCGCAGACATGAACTGTGCAAGGAATGGCTTGCGCTTGGCTGGCTTGCGCATGGCTGGCTTGCGCCAGCGCAGTCCAGCGCAGCGCAAAGCACTGGCCAAGTGATTGCGCAATCGGCCATGCGCTAAAGAGCACAGGCCGGGGGTGCGCAATCGGCCATGCGCTAAAAAGCGCAAGGCAGGGGGCTGTTCTTCCTGGCCGAGAGCAAGTCCAAGAATACCAAGAACTTCAATTCTTCATAACTTTGCCAAATCAAAACCAAATCTAGATTTACAAAGTTCTAACTTGAGTAAAATCAAATTCTCTTCCACATGGGAGCATCAAAACAAGCAAAAATCAAAGTTTAATAGATCAAAACCAAGGATTTTCGAAAATGGTTAAAACCTAGATCTAGAAGAATGAAAGCTCCAAATCACAAAATGTCAAGTTCTAATGTTGATCTACATGTCCTAATCTATCAAATGGACAAATAAAATTGGGTGCTTATTTGTTGGCAAGGTGCACTTGCCTATTGGTTGGGGAGTTGTGTGGAAGAAGGAAGAAGAAGAAGTTTGTAAGAAATAAATGAGAGAATAAAGAGGAGAGAGAAAAGTAGGTGGTGTTATAAAGTGGGGGAGTTGTGGTGTGTTGAGGGAGGAGTGTAGGTTAAGGTGTTCCATTCATGATGAACCAAACCAACCAAACCAACTTCCACAAAATAAAACCAAGCCATGGTCCAAAACCCATTTACGAGAAACCAAAATCTGCAAGTCAAGAAAATAAAATACGTGCCAAAATCAAATTACGAGTACAAATACGAAATACAGGAAATGTGGGTGACACTAATGTTGTACCTGCTGTACTCTCACTGGTGCCTACATCTGCTGAATCTGTACGTGAGGCCTCTTGGCCTGGCCTCCGCTGCTGCTGGTACCGTGAGCGTCCCGTCCCCTCTTGAGCCTCAGCTCAAGGTCATCCTCTGCTGCCAAGGCACCTACCAAGATCTCCTCAAAAGTGGCACTGCGGGCACTCTTGGTATAGGACTTCACCTCCTTGACCAGTCCTTTTCTGAACCCTCGGGCCTTCGTCGCCTAGGACAACCCCTCGACAAATCTGCCCAGATGGCAAAACTCCCCTGCATACTCATCAACGGGCTGGCTGCCCTGGACTAAGGCCTCGAACTGAGTCTCGAGGGCACCTAGCGATGCATCCGAAAAAAACTTCTCCTTGAACAGCTTCTTGAATGCTGCCCAAGTCTGCCCTGGAGTACCAACCCTCGGGTCGGTCTGGTACCAAGTGCGGGCCAGATCCTGCATCATGCTGGCCGCTGCCTCGATCTGAAGCCACGCCGGGATCTCAGCCAGTCTGAATATCTCCTCCATATGCTCTATCCACTCATCGGCGTACAGAATGCCCTCTGTACCCCGAAAATCCCTCGGGTGCATCTTCTGAAAGTCTTGGATGCCCTTCTCCTTCGGCTGGTGCGGCTGCTGAACTGCCGAAGGCTGAGCTGCTGCCCTCTCAACTATTGTCAGGGCCAGGTCGATGCCCCGACTAAACTTCGCAGTCTGACGCTGCTGCTGGGCCTGCTGGGCCTCCATGAACTGCTGAAAGAATGAGAACAGCTGAACTGCGTCAACTGTCCCTGAAGGTGGCTGCTGCTGCTGGAGTATCTCTGGAATCACCGGGCTCTGTCTGTGCACTGGTGGAGGGGCTCCTCCAAAGGCAGCTGAAACACCTGCCCCAGCTGGCTGAATAGGTGCTACGGTATCGGGAGCTGGCTACACAAGATGAGAGGTGGAAGACCTCTCAGCAGTGTCCCTCGGTCCGGAGCGATGGGATCTAGTCTCGACCATCCTGGAGACAGATCAAACAAGGAATCAATACTGAGATAGAAACGATAAATCAAGGGAGGACAGTTAATTTTCAAGGAAGACAAATCAGCAAGATGTATAGATGGCATGAATTGAAGCATAATTTTTTCTAACTGTGATTGAGTACCTCTCCGTTAAAGCCTATCTCTCAATCCTATCGCAGGCTCGCAGCAGTACAACTAGGTCGTCGTACTACCACGATATCGCACTATTGCGACTCTCGACCTGCATGGGCCACCACTAAAAACGTGTCACGACCCGCACCCACTGTGAGGGTACGAGTATGTAACAGCGCCCAGCCTACGTCGTAGTGTCGGCGGTAGAACGATGTTCTAAGTCTCTAACTAACCATCAACTCATGCAGTATATAATGTACTCATCATGATCAACTCCGAACGGAGGACAAGTATAAGATATTGAAACTCAATCACAGTCTAAGCACGATAAGATAACACAGAAGAAATCTAAGAAATAGAAGACAACTACTATAATAATAACAAAATCTCAACAATCTTAAATACAACACAAGTCTCAAATCCAATACAACAAGTTCTACATGAAAACAGATGCAAGTCTACTAAACTAAATCCCGATCACTCCTGAGTGTCGGGGCCAAAGGTAGCTAATCCCTCGTCAGGTCCATAATGAGTAGGGCAAGTGTCCTCAGGGCAATCATATGTAAAATTTCAAAAGGTCCAGTCAGGACAAGAACGAGCACAATCTCATCTAGAAAACCCAAGTAAATGACAGAGAACTATAAAACAGTTATAGACAGTTGTATTGATGAACATGGCAGTTTATATTCAGGTGATGGTATAGAGAGACAGATAAAGTACAAGGAAAGTAAGTAACTAAACAAGAGAAGAATCATAGCAATAAAGACAGTAAAGTAGAAGCTAGCTGAACCAGGGTAACATGATATAAGTCCAGACAGTAAATGTAGACAAGTGTAACTCCAATGTAAGTTAAGTACAAGACGAATCTAATACAAGATGAATCCAGTACTGGACGATTCCAGTCATAGTGATCAATGATTCCAGGGTGAGTCCAACCTATACTCTAACAGTGTGTTTTAAAATACCGAGATCGACATGTAAACGACTGTAGGTAGTACGACACACCACACACTGGTCAGGTGAGGGATGGCTATCGTTCGAATATCATTCACAGAGGGGTGATTCGAATAGGGGGATATGTCTACATGTCTAATCGGCATTTCCCCGCCCAGTCTTAATACAAATGAATCCATAATCCAACTCATAAGACGAATACAAGTCCAACCAGCACATGAAGATGCGAATAGGTGGTTCGAATAGTTCGAATGGTGATTCGAATAATAGAGGCAAGACGAGTAAAGTATGTGTGTCGTATACATGGATTCAGTAACAACAATACGTATTTGTAACAAGAATCAATAGAACTAACTAGAACTGAAGTACAGTAATTGACAATTAAATGAGAGAACTATCAGAGAATGTATTCGTCTGATACTCTGAAAAGAGTAGTGTAATATCAGATGTCTGCACCAGAGTCACAATATCCTAAATAGAGCAGTACAGGTTATAATGTGTAAAATACAAGAGAATTAAAAGATGCAATGCAATCTACATGATTTCTAGGCCAATCTAGGCCAAAGTCAACTCTAAGTCAAACCTGGTCAACTGTCTAGGTCAAACTAGGTCAACTCTAGTCTAGTTAGGTCAAACAAGGTTAAACTAATCTAAGGTCAGTCAACTCAAGTCAACATCTAGGGTTTGGGCCTCTATCTAGTCAAACAAGGTCAGCTAGGATATTTCTAGGTCAAGAGTCAATTGGTCAACTATTTGTCAATAGGGTTAAGCTTAGACTATATGGTCACTTGATCAAGGGTTAACTATCTAGGTAATCCCATATAGCAAGACATCTATACATATTCTACCATACATATATATACATATATATCACCTCAACATATACTCAAGTCAATGAACTCCTCTAAACCAACCCCACTCATAACCTTAATACTTAACCCTAATACCTTACCTCACTATATATATTTATATCAATCTATCTTTAGTAGCACTAACCTAGACTCTAGAGTGGTAAAACTCTAACCTTAGGCTACTAGGTAAATCCATCTACCTATATATATCTATATACACCCCTACTCTTGACAAGGTGTAAAATCCCTATTTTTTTTATAATTACTTTTTTTTTATTAGACTTAAAAAAAAAAAAATTATACAATTTATGGTTTTTTTTTATTTTTATTTTTGATGACCCGGATTGGCCAATTCAGTCCGAACAGGGCCCGAATAAATTTAAGCCCATGTGAGCATGTGGGGTGACTAAGGTGGCCATATAGGAATATTTTGTGTATGTACAAATATTTTTTTAATAATTTTGAGACTTGTTGAATATTTATTGACTTTTGGTACAAAATTTATGTTTTATTAATAAAATAATATTTTACAAGATGATACAAAATTTTCTGGACCCATACATGGGTGAGCGATAAAGTTCACTCATTGGAGCTATTAATTTATTATTATTAAAATTATTTTGTGGAGGTTTAATATATATGTTTTCCTATTCAAATATTATTATTACTTTGAGTGTATTTATTGAGAATTGAATTTATGTAGATATGTTTAAATTTATATTCAATATTTGGTTAGAAAATATTTAAATTTGTTATTGGATTTTAAATAAATTTTTGGTGTATTTATAGATATATACATATATAAATATGGATATATAAAAGTAGATTAGATAAGATTTGAAAAAGATTTGTAAAAAAAATAAATAATGCAAGTGGTCGGCCCCACCAAGTGGGAGCCGACCACATAGCAGCAGCAAACTAATTGTGCGCCCCCAAGCAAAGGGAAAGCACCAACCAACAAATATAGGCCGACACCCCTTAGTACATATATATATACACTTTGTTATTTTTTACCTAAAACTAAAACCCAATTCTTTCCAACCCAAATCCGAATTTCATCCACCTCCTTCTTCCTTCCTTCCTCCTCCCCCTCTCCTCGGCGTGCATGTCCAGCCTCGCCGGAGGGATGGCAGTCCCGCCTCACGGTCGCCACGGCGACAACAACAAACAACAACAACAGATTCCCACTTTAAGGTATCCCACTTCCCCGATCGAATTCTTTGTCGATTCTACTCCGTTTTTAAATTTGTAAATTTGTGTAAAAAGTCCCCATGACCCTCTTCGAGATCCCCCGGGTGGATTTTAACATGGCCATCCATCTTGCTCGAAAAATCGAGACGAAGTTGGAGAAAAACCATTTTTTCTGAATATTAAAAACTATCGTAAAACACCAACTTGTCGGCCACTTTTCTTGCTGTCCATTAAGCTTTCATAAAAACTAATTGAAGGCAGTCAAAGACAACCTAACCGAGATTGTAACGCACCTTTTAGATTCACTTTTCATCTAGTATGTAGAAAGTTACACGTTGTTAAAGTTTTCCGAAAAACTGTAAATTCTGTTTTCAAAAAGTGGAAAAACACCCGATACGGCGTGCGCCCCGACAAACCGGACGACGTGGTCGCACACTATACGCATCGAAAGGCGCGTATGAATGTTGTCAATGTGTGGGAACTGACGGAACTCGATTTTGTTGCATGTGTGCGACGAAATCAGTGCGTATCCGTCAAGATACCCCCGTATCGACCTTTGCAAATTAAGTCACAACTTTGTGCACACTCATCATATCGCGATGAAACTTGCGCCATTAGACTCGAAATATTTTTTTTGGTCCTGTGAGCCAAGTTTGGTCCGATTCTGAGACCGTTGATCGGAACGCTATTTTGGCGGGCCCACAATCCCACTCAACGGGCAATTTTGTGCACAGTCCACCGGAATCCAAAATTGGACATACCGTTGGGTTCGTCTCATCAAAACAAATCCGTAGACATATAGTTTGGCAACTTTAGAGACCGTAGATTCTGGCACGTATTTCGGTGCAAAGCGGATCCAACGGCGGACATCGTTTTAATCCAAAATTACGATTTTGCCCCTGTTCCAAAATTTAACTTTTGGACAGGCATTTCCTAGGTATATTTTATATTCCAAACTCGTTCGTGATGTTTGTTGCAGCATCCGGAGTTATCTGTAGGATTTGGCTATTTCTGGCTTCGTTTACTTGTTGGTTCGAGCTACTGGATTATTCTCTTTTGCACATAACCTTAGGCAAGACACCTTGCCTTTACTGTTTAAATTTCCTGCTCAATATCATGCATGTTTTAGTTATTTCTTTTTAAATTATATGTAAATGTAAATTATTATATTTTATGCAATTGGCTTAGAGTTAAGGGACTACCGTCAAATTTAGTGTATCTCATAAACTGTCACGATGTACCACGGATTGTATGTGAGTGGTGAGTCGCATATAGCTTCGGACTTGCGTACCGACCGTACATCGGTGCGTACAGGCCGTACGTTAGGATATAACTGTCAATAGATTGTGTAGAAGACTTGGCGGTTATTAAGGATTTAACAGTGTCGTGGAGACGACGCATGTATAGTATCATTGGGGGGAGGGAACAGTTATTAGCGTAGGGGCTATATTTTATTTTTACACACATTTTGGGCCGAGGGTGACTCTTCGGAGCACTACCTTCTGTCCAAGGCCGATAGTGACTCGGATGAGCGCTACTTACTGCCACTCTTTACTTTTCTGCTGAGCCTACAGCCCCTGCGTAGAACGTTGTCCTCAAAGTGCATATCACCTAGAATGGGTAGGAACCTTTACGCATGCATATTTCTATTGAGCTCTTACTATTCAGTTTATGGCATGATATTATATGTCTTGTTACGTCCCTCTGAGGACCTGGTTTTTCTCCAGGTGTGTGTTTTCGTGATTTCTTGCAGGTGCTCTAGCTAAGGCCATTCCTTCCTTCGTGATGACTGCTTTTGGACTTGTCATTGCTTCGCTCGACCAATCACTTTCTTTGTATATTTCTTCTCTATTTAAATTAGTTGGTAGTGGACTTTGTCTCCGTCCAACGATTGTATCATAAATATTCAAGTTGATTTTCTATATTATTAATCCTTTCTTTGTGGGTGAGATTTAGTTGTCTTGGATTACTACATTTACAGCGTATGTATACGTACGAGGTCTATATATTTCGTATGTATACAGCTGACATGTCTACGTACTTGGTTCTACGTATTTTGGGACTGGGGCGTTACATGTTTTTGTGGTAGCCCATGCAGGTCAGTTTGTCGCTTCGGTTACGTAATTGTACCGAGGTGAGCCTGCAACATAGGATTAGAATCTAGGAATCTCATCCATACAGCTTGACCTCTTTCCTTGCCTTCAAATTTCGAACTCTCGTTCGACTTCCTTGAATTGCATCTTGATTGATTCCTTTCTACTGTCGATTCTTATTTTCGTGCTTAATATCAATTAGGAAGATGACTAAACTAGTATATGCTCATAGGTCACACATGTGGCTAGAATGGTTATATTGGCAATTGGAATACATTCAAGACTCTAATTGAGTTAAAAAGGCTTTTTAGTATGATTTAATGATTAGTCATTGGTAAGGTAGGATGTTACCACTGAAAGTTTTAACCTTAAGATTTCTAAATAGTAAACACCAGAGGATTTATAGAATTTTATACTTGGTTTAAGAAATTGATTGATTTTCAAGATTTGATATTTATGATTTATTGGGTTATAGTTGTACATCCTTGCACAAGTATAAAATTGATTTGCTTTTCGATTTGTGATATTTATGAGTTTTAGGTAATAGATATCCATCTTTGAACAAATATAAAATTTATTTGATTTTTGATTTTTGATGTTTATGATTATTGTATTATAGTTATGCGCCTTTGAACAGTTATAAATTTGGTTTGGAAATGATCTTAACTTTTTTAAAAAAAAAATGGCCGTAGAAATTATTTAAATTTAAGTTGTACAACTTGCGATTTTCGTGTTTAGTAAATTTTGAATTTTAAGTGGAAGTAATGATTTCTAAATTTTGGTTTAAAATATTTGAAATTTATGAAAATGATTTTTGAAATTTTTATTCTTATTTTAAATTGTGTCCTTTGATTGAGGATTTACAATCTATTTAGATTTTGGTAAAAATACTAATTTTTGACTAATAAGATTATTTGAAAATTTAGTTTAATGTGGAATTGCTAATATTAACAATATTTTTGGGAAAATATATTAATGATGTGATAAGGTTGTTTTGATTGATCGAATAAAGTACCATTTAAAAGTTGTGATTTTGTTGGAATAACTTAGCATGAATAGAAGTTAAAATTTATGGGAGCATTGAGCTTAATTTTTGAGATTGCTTTTAATATGCTAAGAGTTTTATTATGAGTTATTTGAAAATTTTAGAGTGTTAAATTTTGATTGATTATGAAATTTTTTTTATGGATTCGTAAATTATGAACTCTCGAGTTAAATAGTTGAATTTAAACGTAAAATTTTGGATTATGTTAATAGTAACGTGATAAAATTTTGCTTTGAGATTTATGAGAGTGATTTAAATTTTTATGATGAATTTGAACGGCTTGGAGTGAATACAAATTTTGGTGGTTTATTTTTAAAAGTTTATTTTTGAAACTTTTTGGAGGAAACTTGAGTTTAATTTTAATGGTAGGCCCCAAGATAACCCTACTGAGTATTCCACACTAATTGCCATGTCACCCATGACCATGATAGTAGTATATACACAAGTGTTGTTAGTCATCTACCTAGCTATGTGACTGTATTTTCACCTCGGCTTACTCGACCTTCCTTCAATTCTAGATCTTTTAATTGTGAACTTCTAACCCACTTGCAATTTGAATAATAATTTAATGGTTCCTTAACTGTATTCATCTAGGAGACTATCTTCTCTCCGGAATTTTGTTCCTAAATTATTTTTATGGATTCTTTAATTAATTTTATCTCATGCTTTAACTTAATCTTTTTTATTTTGTGCATTAATTATCATCTCGTGAACTGCCACTTTCTATTTTATATCTTTTTTTGCATCCCTCACCATGACTTAGATATTTGGAGTACAACACTAGACTTTTTCTTCCAACAAATTCTATATGTAAGGCCTAGACAAGCCCACCTTCACGTAGATATATCATGTCCCACCAAAACACGTCTTCTTGTACACTATTTTCATGATATGACCTTCTAATCAAAATTGCCAAACTATAATTTTTACCATAATACCGATATGTTTTTGACCACGGATAGGGATTCAACCTCGACTCAATTCTTTCGACCCGATATGTGATTGTGTTCTACTATATCCCTTAAATGCTTAAATTTGTACCTTATCTTGATTGCTTGACTCATTGTCCCATGATACTATTAGTTTAACTATTGTAAGTTGGGTAGAATACCTCACCACCTAACAAACTTTTTTTTTGTGAACCACATTGGTAAGTTCACTTAGACTATAAATTCAGAGGACCCTACCTTATCTAGTCTACCAAGCCATAAATGAAGAAACTCTAGGCCAAATGTATAGGCCCAAACTTCGGGCGAGCCTTGATTTTATAAGATCTTGGACTATTTAAAATTTCTTCATCAGTACCTCCATTGCTCATATTTTGACTATTTCATGCTGCTAATGTAGCTTCAGTTTTACAAGCTTATTCGTTATCAAGCTTGATCATGACATATTTTATTGGGTGCACCCACTAAAATATTGTCTAATCAGAACCGGTGCATGATGGTCTGATCAACCTATTGCACTTTGGTTCGCTTATCATATCTTATTCTATGCGGATGGAGACATAGTTAAACCTGCCTTAGGGTCTCATCCGCGACCGCCTTGACAATTCTCTTTTGAATTATTTTTGCCTCCTATGAACCCCGAAATTCGTACTCAATATATAACACCGTCTTTGAAACCTTTGTTGTTCTTGTCTTTTACTTATTTTGGAAAGACAAGGCACTGTACTTGCTAAGATAGACTCAAGGTATCATCTTTGGTTGCCCAATCAGTAAATTATACACAAATGTAGATAGCCACCGACCGACTCATGTGGCTATACCCTCGCCTTTAACTGCTCTTCATTTTCTCAACCCTAGAATTATTATCGTGTCCTTCCAATTATTCTTGAGCACTCGAGAATGATTCTAATCATTCACTTCAATCAAACTCTCAATCGAGGCGATTAGTCTCCAGTTTCTCTCTAGGAACCACATCTCCTAAATGTCTAAATTATTCTCTTTGATCTACTTAAATTCCTTATTACTCTCCAAATTGGATTTTCGAAATTTTGCTACCTTCACTAGCAACCCTTATTCCATTCCATAACCATGATATATTTTTGAATATATCGACTCCATAATTTTCTATTGCATGGTGGTGTTGAACGCCGTTTTAGCGCCTCCTCCAAAATGAAATTGTATTTTGGTATTGACAAACTCTTCCTATCCCTCAACCCTATCTACCCTATAAATTCTAAATTTCGAGGACGAATTCTTGTAAGTTGGGTAGGATGTAAAATCCCTATTTTTTTATAATTACTTTTTTTATTAGACTTAAAAAAAATAAATTTATACAATTTATGGTTTTATTTTTTTTATTTTTGATGACCCGGGTTGGCCAATTCAGTCCGAACAGGGCCCGAACAAATTTAAGCCCATGTGAGCATGTGGGGTGACTAAGGTGGCCATATAGGAATATTTTGTGTATGTACAAATATTTTTTTAATAATTTTGAGACTTGTTGAATATTTATTGACTTTTGGTACAAAATTTATGTTTTATTAATAAAATAATATTTTACAAGATGATACAAAATTTTTTGGACCCATACATGGGTGAGCGATAAAGTTCACTCATTGGAGCTATTAATTTATTATTATTAAAATTATTTTGTGGAGGTTTAATATATATGCTTTCCTATTCAAATATTATTATTACTTTGAGTGTATTTATTGAGAATTGAATTTATGTAGATATGTTTAAATTTATATTCAATATTTGGTTAGAAAATATTTAAATTTGTTATTGGATTTTAAATAAATTTTTGGTGTATTTATAGATATATACATATATAAATATGGATATATAAAAGTAGATTAGATAAGATTTGAAAAAGATTTGTAAAAAAAAAAAAAAATGCAAGTGGTCGGCCCCACCAAGTGGGAGCCGACCACATAGCAGCAGCAAACTAATTGTGCGCCCCCAAGCAAAGGGAAAGCACCAGCCAACAATTATAGGCCGACACCCCTTAGTACATATATATATATATATATATATACACTTTGTTATTTTTTACCTAAAACTAAAACCCAATTCTTTCCAACCCAAATCCGAATTTCATCCACCTCCTTCTTCCTTCCTTCCTCCTCCCCCTCCCCTCGGCGTGCATGTCCAGCCTCGCCGGAGGGATGGCAGTCCCGCCTCACGGTCTCCACGGCGACAACAACAAACAACAACAACAGATTCCCACTTTAAGGTATCCCACTTCCCCGATCGAATTCTTTGTCGATTCTACTCCGTTTTTAAATCCGTAAATTTGTCTAGAAAGTCCCCATGACCCTCTTCGAGATCCCCCGGGTGGATTTTAACATGGCCATCCATCTTGCTCGAAAAATCGAGACGAAGTTGGAGAAAAACCATTTTTTCTGAATATTAAAAACTATCGTAAAACACCAACTTGTTGGCCACTTTTCTTGCTGTCCATTAAGCTTTCATAAAAACTAATTGAAGGCATTCAAAGACAACCTAACCGAGATTGTAACGCACCTTTTGGATTCACTTTTCATCTAGTATGTAGAAAGTTACACGTTGTTAAAGTTTTCCGAAAAACTGTAAATTCTGTTTTCAAAAAGTGGAAAAATACCCGATACGGCGTGCGCCCCGACAAACCGGACGACGTGGTCGCACACTATACGCATCGAAAGGCGCGTATGAATGTTGTCAATGTGTGGGAACTGACGAAACTCGATTTCGTTGCATGTGTGCGACGAAATCAATGCGTATCCGTCAAGATACCCCCGTATCGACCTTTGCAAATTAAGTCACAACTTTGTGCACACTCATCATATCGCGATGAAACTTGCGCCATTAGACTCGAAATATTTTTTTTGGTCCTGTGAGCCAAGTTTGGTCCGATTCTGAGACCGTTGATCGGAACGCTATTTTGGCGGGCCCACAATCCCACTCAACGGGCAATTTTGTGCACAGCCCACCAGAATCCAAAATTGGACATACCGTTGGGTTCGTCTCATCAAAACAAATCCGTAGACATATAGTTTGGCGACTTTAGAGACCGTAGATTCTGGCACGTATTTCGGTGCAAAGCGGGTCCAACGGCGGACATCGTTTTAACCCAAAATTACGATTTTGCCCCTGTTCCAAAATTTAACTTTTGAACAGGCATTTTTTAGGTATATCTTATATTCTAAACTCGTTCGTGATGTTTGTTGCAGCATCCGGAGTTATCTGTGGGATTTGGCTATTTCTGGCTTCGTTTACTTGTTGGTTCGAGCTACTGGATTATTCTCTTTTGCGCATAACCTCAGGCAAGACCCTTGTCTTTACTGTTTAAATTTCCTGCTCAATATCATGCATGTTTTAGTTATTTCTTTTTAAATTATATGTAAATACAAATTATTATATTTTATGCAATTGGCTTAGAGTTAAGGGACTACCGTCAAATTTAGTGTATCTCATAAACTGTCACGATGTACTACGGATTGTGTGTGAGTGGTGAGTCGCATATAGCTTCGAACTTGCGTACCGACCGTACATCGGTGCGTACAGGCCGTACGTTAGGATATAACTGTCAATAGATTGTGTAGAAGACTTGGCGGTTATTAAGGATTTAACAGTGTCGTGGAGACGACGCATGTATAGTATCATTGGGGGGAGGGGACAGTTATTAGCGTAGGGGCTACATTTTATTTTTACACACATTTTGGGCCGAGGGTGACTCTTCGGAGCACTACCTTCTGTCCAAGGTCGATAGTGACTCGGATGAGCGCTACTTACTGCCACTCTTTACTTTTCTGCTGAGCCTACAGCCCCTGCGTAGAACGTTGTCCTCAAAGTGCATATCACCTAGAATGGATAGGAACCTTTACGCATGCATATTTCTATTGAGCTCTTACTATTCAGTTTATGGCATGATATTATATGTCTTGTTACGTCCCTCTGAGGACCTGATTTTTCTCCAGGTGTGTGTTTTCGTGATTTCTTGCAGGTGCTCTAGCTAAGGCCATTCCTTCCTTCGTGATGACTGCTTTTGGACTTGTCATTGCTTCGCTCGACCAATCACTTTCTTTGTATATTTCTTCTCTATTTAAATTAGTTGGTAGTGGACTTTGTCTCCGTCCAACGATTGTATCATAAATATTCAAGTTGATTTTCTATATTATTAATCCTTTCATTGTGGGTGAGATTTAGTTGTCTTGGATTACTATATTTACAGCTTATGTATACATACGAGGTCCATATATTTCGTATGTATACAGCTGGCATGTCTACGTACTTGGTTCTACGTATTTTGGGACTGGGGCGTTACACAAGGGACTTGAATTGCCATTTGGCCTAATATTCCAGCCCCTTCTGTAATGCCCCGCTCCGCACGGCATATTACGCTGAAGCGTTGACTCAACGAGTCGCGTGGACCGAATAAAATGTATCGATACAAGAGTTACGTTGTCCCAAGCAACGCATCGAACTAAGTCGATGCGAGGAGTTACGTCGACCGAGTAATGTATCGAACAAAGTCGATACGAAGAGTTGCCTTGCCCCGAAAGAATGCATCGAGTTGAATCGATGCGAAGCGCCGCGTAGCCCCGAAGGATGAGTGCGTTGAATCGGCTCGAAGATTCTAAGAAATCGAATCGACCAAGGCGCAAGTCCGAATCGATGCAAGGATTGATTTTAGTTGGCTTCGTGTGCAGGTTATACTTTGACACAAAAATATTAGAGGTCGATCTTTTGCCATATTTAGTAAGGGATCCGTGAAATCAAATCGACGCCTTGCGACGGGCTGAGATTTGGGCACGGTAAGCCAAATCGAACGTATAACTCAATGAAACACGAAGTGCTTGAATGGCTAAGTCAGGAGAGTGGCCGTGCAACAAAGTTATGAAATCGAGCCGCATCGGCTCGGCGAAACGACAAAGGCATATCGACTCAAGGTGGGAGGATTGACTTCTTTTTACTCCTTCATGCGATAAGTCAAATATATCATTGTGTGCTAAAAGTTAACCTATCGACGCCATGGGCATGGTCCGATCGGAAGATAAATCATAGTGTGAGTCGAACACTAAGTTAGAACAATTGAAATAAAACGTGCATCATATGCACGAGTCGCTATGGAATATTGGATATCGCAAAGGCGAGCACCTCGGTGTGCAAGCCGTAAGAACATGGGATAACTGTACTCGACGAGTGCCTTAGTGCACGAACCATACCGTGTCTTTGCGCACGAGTTAGAACGGCTAGAACATTGAAAGACAATAGGCGAGTGCCCTAGCGCGCAAGCCCCGAACATTGAATGCTAAGTTATAGAACATAGGAATACGGTCGAAATGTGCATACGTACAAGAGATCATAAAAGATGGCTTCGTTGCGAGAGAATACAGTTGTGGCATGAATGTGGCGAAACTGTCGAATATGACATGGTGCCTCGAAAGGTGTTCGAGACCTTCGGATCGTTCGGTTGACGAACATTAAGTTGAGGCACGATGCCATTGAATCATTGAAACGAAGTATGAAATATAAGAACACAGAAAGTTAACGAAAGAGACGCGAGATGACAAAGTCTGAGTCTCGGACTCAAGTCGATGTTTGGTTGTTTGAATTTGATTGCTTGAATGATAAGGGCATTGCATGGTCGAATGGAATGGACGAGAGATAAAATATGATATCTCCCGTGCACGGGTGTTTCCCCCAAACGGTTAAATACCGGAGCGCCCCGGAACCGCTTGGCCTAGGAGGGAATCGAATAATCTTTGTAGGCGCACATCCTTAAACAAGTTGGAAAAAGCCGCAAATGATGGTATACAGCGGGAACGTTTCGGTTGTTGGAATGTGACCCAACCCGTGAAACGACGGGCAGCCCGACCAAATATTGAGAAAAGAAAGAAAGAAAAGAAAGGAACTCCTTTAGTCCATTCCGGCGCGGATACGCCAACGGCCCTCATATAGTTAAGGAATGATTGGTTGAAAGTGTAGGCGCGTATGCGTCCCGCATAGAGATCCTGCTTAGAGATACACATATAACATAACAGGGAAGGAATGCGGCGTATTCCCCTTGCGTCGGTGCAAGGGCGAGTGCGTCGACTTGGTAAGTCGTGCCACGAATCAAACACGAGATTGCTTGTTTGCTTGCCTATTCAATTCGATAACATGCTGCTATGATAACATGCTTTACATTTTCGAAGAATGCCATGAAATTGACCCTAAGGAGAACATAGCAAGATCATAAGCTAAGTTGTATGATAAACATAAATACTAAAATGTCGGTTTGGAAAGAAGATCTTTGCTTCAGTACATGCGAGGACGAACGTACTGATCCCCCACCAGCTTCATGCAGGGTACAGGGAATGGATTGCTCAAGGCGAAGCGTTGCTTGAACGCGTTGAGGCTTGGAATGCCGAAGCGTATTGAAGCGTGCGATCGCTTAACGCTCGGACTATGCAACTGGATTGATGCGGCCGAGATATAGAAGACATGATGTATGGAACGGTGTAATCCTTTGTGGGCAAGAGAGAACCTGAGTGTTGTAGCCAATCTGGCATATATTGTTAGGCTATCGAAAGCCTTTGTAATCTCAGTTTCGGATATCAATAAAGAGAATTGTTTCGTATACTCTATTCCTTTTGTTGTTAATATCGAATCTAAAAGATAACCATTTGAGAACTTGTCATCTTGCCTTAAACGAGCGCAACTCCAGGCTCGTGCGGCATCACGCCCCCTACGAGGACGATGATTCGGGTGATTCCGGGTCGGGGCGTGACAAATTGGTATCAGAGCTCTAGGCTCAATTTCCTCTGGACGCTCGCTTCATTACAATTCTAAAAGTTTCCCACCACCACTTGAAATCACTCTTGACTCTATTCGATGCCGCACTGGATGTTTCATACAATAAGTCTAATACAAATCGTGTAATTTTGCCGCATGTGTTTTGAAAATTACATGATGTTTGCTAAGAAAGTCGCGAAGGGTATATTGCATTGAATGCAACGAGCCGTAAAAATGTTAGTTGCTGCAAGCGCAACAAATTGTGAAATACGATTTGGGATGTTGCTGTTGCAATATAACATGTTGAAAGAGAAATAAAAGATGTACTAAGTGCAACGAGTAAATGGTGAATATGCATTAAAATAAAAGTGAGAAGTGATAAGCCAATACCGAACGTGTTAAACGGATTGAGCATTGACTTGGAAAGTCGAGAGTAAATCGTTGCACGAGGTACGGTAAATGTCGGAAATAATCGTTGTACGATGTGCAACGCATGTTGGAAGTAAAATCATTGCACGTGGTGCAACGCATATCAAATTAATCGTTGCACGAAGTGCAAAGGAAATTTGAAATAAATCGTTATACAAGTGAAAAGAAATGTCGAAAATAAATCGTAGCACGATGTGCAACGCGTATCGGAAGTAAAATTTGTTGCACGGGGTACAACGCATATCTAAATAAATTGTTGCACGAGATGCAACGTAAGGAAAGAATTGAAATTATAAATCGATAGAACGAATCGTTCGGTTGCACACCAAACTTATGTTGGCAAACGAGAACATTAACCGAGTTGCGTCGGATTTGATTGAATCAAAGTTACGGTTGTGATCAAGCAAGATCACTGCAAAAATCGTGAGTCGGAAGAGATCGTTGGTCTATACTAAGTATAATGCGAGAAAAATGGCTTGAATTTCGAGTGGTATATGCCATACCACGTAGGCGATGAATGACTCGATTCCGAGTGGTATATGGTATAGCACTTGTACGATAAATTGCATCGACGCGTTGTGAGAATTGCGGAAGGTTTGTCCGCAACGGACGAGAGAGTACCGAAACTCGATTGGAAATTTGTATGACGGTATATTGATACAAGTGTTCTTCGAAGATCGGTTAGGACGATAAGACGAGACTCGTATCGATGAACAATACGTCGGACGAAAATGATAAGTCGGTCGGACGACCGAGACTAGCGGAACGATTATGCCTTGAAGCAATAATCGGATCGACGGAAAAGGGAAAAACTCGAGCTTACGAATGAGTCGCACGACTTGCGATATAAATAGAAATATTGGATGAGGCGAATCGAATCGCACGACTTGCAATCTCGATAGGAATGTTCGGCTAGGCGAATCGAATCGCACGACTTGCAATTTCGATAGAAATGTTGGCCGATGCGAATTGTAATCGAATTGCACGATGTGCGACTTCGGTAAAGAGTTGGTTGACGTGAGTAATCGTGCCTAAGAAATAGTTGGTTACGTTACGGCGACACTCATTTGAGTATGACTGAAAACACGCAAAACTTAGAGGACGAGATCGTATAACTCGAGGGCACGATGTTGGATAATCGGTAACTCGGTTACGCGATCAAAGTATAGCGGGATGCGGCAAATCGGAGAACGAGTGGATGCGTATGGAAAAGTTTGTTGTGAACTTGGATGTATGCGATGCGAGTTAAGTCAACGTTAAAACGGATTCGAAGTCGACCCGCTTGCTATCGAAATTGATATGAACTATCAAGATCGATACGCAAGGAAACGTAAGCACGATATGAGAATACAAAATGGAGTGCGCCTTGCGCTATCAAAATTTTGTAAGTAACGATACGAGAATGAACGAACTTGGTTGACCGTAAATTTTGTTATTGATCAGGGCGAGACTATAAGTCATCGACGATTGATCGATGCGTATAGCATCTCGTGTGTCGACCGCGAAATAAGATAGACTCGAACTCGATATGAATAGATGTTTCGTAAATTGCGAAATCATCGACGGTAATGCATGACTTGACTCGGAGGATAGTTGCGTATCAGTTGCGCCGATAGAAACGGTTTTGTCCGAAATTGGTTAGTCGCATAGAATTGTCGGAACGTGATTTGGCTTCGAAATAAGATATAGCATAGTTCGTAGTAAACTGTCCTTCGTTAATGATCCACAATTATCGAGCGTAGCTTTGGGGCAGCTGACCCTAGACGACTTGACCGCCAAATCAAATTGAATGCTGCAGACCGTAAGATGACCCATACGATATCGCATATGGAATTGTATCGATAACAAATTAACGTGGTACATGTTAACGATAAGTCTAGGCGATCAAGAATTGTTGGAACAGCTTTCGATTGAGAATGATATAGTTAGATTTGAGTATTCGTTGGATGAATACTTGAATGGTTATGTTGGTCGACGAGCGAACTTGAAATTCACCAACGAACTTAGTAATTCGAATAGGCGAGTGCGAGAATCGTACTACGTATGAGAGG
The DNA here is from genome assembly GCA_029216955.1 of Iris pallida. Taxonomy (NCBI): domain Eukaryota; kingdom Viridiplantae; phylum Streptophyta; class Magnoliopsida; order Asparagales; family Iridaceae; genus Iris; species Iris pallida. Next base: position 5,384,681 of record JANAVB010016191.1, on the reverse strand, counting down.
GAATGATAAGGGAATGACTTACGAGTCATGTCATTAGATTCGGATTCACCTTGCAATTGAGCTTGCGTGAATTGAGATTATGTTCGATGTTGCGAGACGGATAAGTTGAGAATTTGGCTAGTAAATTTCTACTCGTTAGAAAATCGGATGTAAGACGCATCGTAGAGACTTCGTGTCAAGGCGATCGTTGTCTTGAGCACCGTCGTCTTGATGTAAACTTTTGTGTCGGATAGATTGTGGCCTTTGTGCAATATCAATTTAAAGTTGCGTCGGAAGAAGTTAAGCACGGTGCGAGGTAAGTCACCTAGCGGGCGTAGTCCCGAATGTTGATAAGGAAATCATAATCGAGATTGCATAGCCAGACTTTGAAAATAGTTGGTTGGCGATTTCGAACGCAAGGAGTTACGAAGGATCGTTGCAATCGGATGCGCGACGGCTTGACGTGACGCATAGAGTTGGTAGTCCATATGAAACATACGAAATGAAAAATGCGATTTTGAATCGCATCGTGTGCCTTGACTTTGTTGGATGATCGCGTGTGTATCAATATGCATATGCAATGAAATTGCGAAGACAAGTGCTAAGGATAAGTCCGATCGAGAGTACGAGATGGCAAGCATAGGATTGAAATTTACCTGCCAGCTTTGTTCTAATTTGCTACCACTGGAATTGGTCAAAATATATATATCTTCGGAACGCCTTGAATATAGGTATGAATCCAAATCGAGTGGTATACAAAATTCAAATCGAGCTGCAGGGAAGATTTAAAATATTAATGAAAAGCTTGCGAGATAGTGTGAAACTGAACAACGTTGGTGGGACGAGATCGTGATACGATATATAAAACGCTTAGTCGGAGTGTTGGTTTTGGTTCGAGGACGAACCTTATTTTGAGTGGTATATTTTGTAATGCCCCGCTCCGCACGGCGCATTACGCTGAAGCGTTGACTCAACGAGTCGCGTGTGTTTGCCATTAAAATTGTTTGATTGAAAACTTTAACACAAACAGAATAGTGTTACAATATAGGACTTAGATGTAGTCCTAGGAGTACACTTTTGTTTAATCTGGGTCCTTAGTGCCAATGGAGCGAGTGGTAATGCGTTGACTCTGTTGACGGGCTGACGACGGTTATCGGTTCTCTGAAGGTGTAGATTGCTCTGGGTGCTGGAGCTTGCCGAGAGGAGGAAGACGTTGAGTGTCTGTATCTGTCTCTCTGGTGATTCTCTGTATGTTTGCCATGGATTCTGTACGTGGGTGAGAAGGAAATGATCCCTCTATTTATAGTTTTGCAGGCTGGCTGCTCATGCACGCATGTAGGATGTGCTGGTGTGTGGGGACGCCACGTGGGGATTGCTGATGGAGGCGCGTGGGATGCGCCCTAATCGAGGGGTAGAATTCTTCATACTGCTGTTTGTGAGCCGGCACGTAGCAGGGGAGAAGATCTTTCTGTTGCTGAAATCTTGGATGAGTTGAGTCAAAGGACACGTGTCATCGACCCATGGCTCAGAGATCTCGAATTTGGTAGGGGGAAGTGATCTGGTGAGCTGCGCCTTGGATTGGACGCAGGAGGAGGCTGCGGCTCGTAACCTTTAGGAGTTACAAACCGTTCGGGGCGCATGGCTTTTGAGGCGCATGCAGGCGACTTTCCTTCTGTCTTTTGGGATCAGAGAGCAGTCTGAGGCACATGGCTTTTGAGGCGCATGCAGATTTGGGCGCATGGCTGCGGAGGCGCATGCGGGTGGTTGGGTGGCCACGTGGCAGTAGCCGTCGGGATGAAGTCATGATGATGCTGACGTTGCCGACGCTTCGTTTTCTGAAAAAGCTGTCAACTGTTCAGACTTTGGGAGGTGTGCTACCAACTCTGTCAGTTCAGCATTTAATGTTTCTGACATTCGATGGACAGCTGAGTGGGTGCGTCGATTGGCGTTCCACTCGGTATGGAGATGTGTGGGGGCGCATCCTCTGTGATGCGCCTGGTACTGAAGGGCGCGTCTATGTGATGCACCTGATGCCGAAGGGCGCGTCCGTGTGATGCGCTGTCTGACTGGCGCATACGACATGTCTTTTAATGATGCGGCTGTTTCGCTCCTCGAGTGCTTTTAATAGCCGTTTGGCTGAATTCGAGGCGTCCGGTTCATCCATTTAATGTAAATTTATTGTACAGAATTCGGAGAGCCATCCACTTGGCGCGTGGGTTTGATCTGCCCGGCCTATAAATAGTGGCATGGAGAGAAGGTTTGCTTCTCGTTCCCTCACGTACTTCCGACATAAACTTGGGTATTTGGGTGCATTCTGTTGACGAAGTGTTCCCGAGGGTGAAGATGAGATGCCATGTCGTCGTTGATGCACTTGAAGGTGACTGTTACATCCAAAAGACGGAGTCGAGGGCTTCTGAGGCAGGCGGAAGGTGCCTGTTGCATCCAAAGATAGGGATGCTCGGGCCTCGTCTCCGTTATTCCGGAAGAGCCGCAGATCGAAATTGCGGTGCTAGGCTCTTTCTTCCTTCAAAGTGGGGGCTGCCCACTCTGGTTGTGTTGAAAGCTGTTCCTTTAGCCGTGGTTTCGATCACGGTCTTCCTTCACCTTTGGAGGCTCTTTCGAAGCCTTCCCTGGCCACAGATTTGCGGTGCTCTTCTCTTCCTTGGTTCCAGCCAGAGGGTTAAATGCTTTGTTAAGTCGAAGCACTTATCAGGTGAGCCTGGCTGGAAGAGCGGCACATAACTGGGCTGCTGAAGGGATGCACATAACTGAGCTGGATGTACATAACTGAGCTGCTGAAGAGATGGTGGGATGCGCCTGGTTGGAGGCGCATGGTATCTGCTGTGCCTAACTGGCGGCGCATGGTGACTGCTGCACCTATCTGGAGGCGCATGGTGGCCGCTGGCTGTAGACTTAGGATCTTTCCTTTGTAGAAATTCTCCTTTGTACAACCTTTTCTAGACATGTAATAGACTTTTGTATATAAATAAAAAGTCCTTTTTCAAATGTCTATACTTATTGACTTTGCTGTGAAGTGTTCTGTCCGAGTTCTGGCGCATGTAGTGTCTGGCGCATGGGCTTTCTTGGTTGTGAAATTCCATGCTTCTACAACGTGGACCGAATAAAATGTATCGATACAAGAGTTACGTTGTCCCAAGCAACGCATCGAACTAAGTCGATGCGAAGAGTTACGTCGACCGAGTAATGTATCGAACAAAGTCGATACGAAGAGTTGCCTTGCCCCGAAAGAATGCATCGAGTTGAATCGATGCGAAGCGCCGCGTAGTCCCGAAGGATGAGTGCGTTGAATCGGCTCGAAGATTCTAAGAAATCGAATCGACCAAGGCGCAAGTCCGAATCGATGCAAGGATTGATTTTAGTTGGCTTCGTGTGCAGGTTATACTTTGACGCGAAAATATTAGAGGTCGATCTTTTGTCATATTTAGTAAGGGGTCCGCGAAATCAAATCGACGCCTTGCGACGGGCTGAGACTTGGGCACGGTAAGCCAAATCGAACGTATAACTCAATGAAGCACGAAGTGCTTGAATGGCTAAGTCAGGAGAGTGGCCGTGCAACAAAGTTATGAAATCGAGCCGCATCGGCTCGGTGAAACGACAAAGGCGTATCGACTCAAGGTGGGAGGATTGACTTCTTTTTACTCCTTCATGCGATAAGTCAAATATATCATTGTGTGCTAAAAGTTAACCTATCGACGCCATGGGCGTGGTCCGATCGGAAGATAAATCATAGTGTGAGTCGAACACTAAGTTAGAACAATTGAAATAAAACGTGCATCATATGCACGAGTCGCTATGGAATATTGGATATCGCAAAGGCGAGCACCTCGGTGCGCAAGCCGTAAGAACATGGGATAACTGTACTCGGTGAGTGCCTTAGTGCACGAACCATACCGTGCCTTTGCGCACGAGTTAGAACGGCTAAAACATTGAAAGACAATAGGCGAGTGCCCTAGCGCGCAAGCCCCAAACATTGAATGCTAAGTTATAGAACATGGGAATACGGTCGAAATGTGCATACGTGCACGAGATCATAAAAGATGGCTTCGTTGCGAGAGAATACAGTTGTGGCATGAATGTGGCGGAACTGTCGAATATGACATGGTGCCTCGAAAGGTGTTCGAGACCTTCGGGTCGTTCGGTTGACGAACATTGAGTTGACGCACGATGCCATTGAATCATTGAAACGAAGTATGAAATGTAAGAACACAGAAAGTTAACGAAAGAGACGCGAGATGATAAAGTCTGAGTCTCGGACTCAAGACGATGTTTGGTTGTTTGAATTTGATTGCTTGAATGATAAGGGCGTTGCATGGTCGAATGGAATGGACGAGAGATAAAATATGATATCTCCCGTGCACGGGTGTTTCCCCCAAACGGTTAAATACCGGAGCACCCCGGAACCGCTTGGCCTAGGAGGGAATCGAATAATCTTTGTAGGCGCACATCCTTAAACAAGATGGGAAAAGCCGCAAATGATGGTATGCAGCGGGAACGTTTCGGTTGTTGGGATGTGACCCAACCCGTGAAACGCCGGGCAGCCCGACCAAATATTGAGAAAAGAAGGAGAGAAAAGAAAGGAACTCCTTTAGTCCATTCCGGCGCGGATACGCCAACGGCCCTCATATAGTTAAGGAACGATGGGCTGAAAGTATAGGCGCGTATGCGTCCCGCATAGAGATCCTGCTTAGAGATACACATATAACATGACAGGGAAGGAATGCGGCGTATTCTCCTTGCGTCATTGCAAGGGCGAGTGCGTCGACTTGGTAAGTCGCGTCACGAATCAAACACGAGATTGCTTGTTTGCTTGCCTATTCAATTCGATAACATGCTGCTATGATAACATGCTTTACATTTTTGAAGATGCCATGAAATTGACCCTAAGGAGAACATAGCAAGATCATAAGCTAAGTTGCATGATAAACATAAATACTAAAATGTCGGTTTGGAAAGAAGATCTTTGCTTCAGTACATGCGAGGACGAACGTACTGATCCCCACCAGCTTCATGCAGGGTGCAGGGAATGGATTGCTCAAGGCGAAGCGTTGCTTGAACGCGTTGAGGCTTGGAATGCCGAAGCGTATTGAAGCGTGCGATCGCTTAACGCTCGGACTATACAACTGGATTGATGCGGCCGAGATATAGAAGACATGATGTATGGAACGGTGTAATCCTTTGTGGGCAAGAGAGAACCTGAGTGTTGTAGCCAATCTGGCATATATTGTTAGGCTATCGAAAGCCTTTGTAATCTCAATTTTTGATATCAATAAAGAGAATTGTTTCGTATACTCTGTTCCTTTCGTTGTTAATATCGAATCTAAAAGATAACCATTTGAGAACTTGTCATCTTGCCTTGCATGAGCGCAATTCCAGGCTCGTGCGGCATCCCGCCCCCTACGAGGACGATGATTCGGGTGATTCCAGGTCGGGGCGTGACACCTACCTGATACTCCAAACCTGGAATGTATTACACAATTGTGGATTGAACTCTATAGCTGATACAAAAGGAAGGAAGTAGAATTCTAAGCACACCTGGACATCAAGTGCTAATGGACAGACATGAGTATGGCAGTGTTCAGAACATTTGGTGGACAGGACCTATAGGGTATTCAAGTGGACTGAACATGGCAGTTTACATTTATATAACTGGCCAATGTAAAAACCTCATTTCTCCCAGTCCTACCAACCGAACTAAGTGTGCCCAGGTTCTAACTAAACCAAGTGGCTGCACCTTGGCTCAACAAGGTGGTCTTAACATGTAGGATATGGGCTGAAACTTCATGTACAAAGGGGACTGCCTAATCCTACACACTACTGCTGCCTCACTATTAACTAACTAGACTTCACTGAGAAGACATTTAACCATCCATCTAATCCTCCTAAACCTGAACCCAAACACACTATTACCAAGTGTGGCACCAAGCCCACCTGGGCTATGCAAGGCCAGGCCACACATTGGCCTGTCAGCCCCAAGCCACTGCTGCAATGCCTTTGCTCTGCTGCAGCTGCAATACAAAGCCAGGCCAAGCCAAGGCAAGCCAAGCACCACATGCCACTATACTGCTGCCATGTAAATCAAGGGACTGAACCCAAGTAAATAGGTGGGACTAATACAAGAGGGATGCAGGAAAACAGTTCAATCAATAAAATCCCAAACAATTTCAAAAATCCAGTTTTACATAACTATGAATCCTAACAATTTAGACCCAACTGATCTATAGGAAAACACATCGTACTTGGGCCAACTAATCAGTGAAACAACAAGGAAAATTCAAGTCTCAAGTTGGTAATGTAAACCACATGGTTGTGTTCAAAACAGTATCAAAACTGTGTATCAGTCTTAATCAGTTTATTGCAACTTCTAAAGCCAAAAGCAAACTGAAAACTAATCCCATGCTATTCATAAACTCCTAGCATATAGGCTAACTTCCAGACACATATAGGTGTACAAACAATTGGTTTTAACACACAAAACTGGTTAAAGTACCTTCGAAAATCTCAGAAAATCTCAAATTGACAGTTGGTATCAGAAATTTAGGGAAGAACCAAAGTTTTCAAATTAAAACCCAATAAATGCCAAAATAAAGTGCGTACACATGTGTCAGGTATGAATGTGTGTCAATAGAAGTGATTTCGTGTCCACAAAAGTGGACACGACGTGTCCACACAAGTGGACACGACGTGTCCAAACACAAATTACACAGTGTATAAAAAGGACAGCACAGCAGCCTCGTGCAGTGAGGACATGGCCTCGTGCACGCGACACAGGGCACGACACGACTCGTGCTCGTGCCCACGTGTTCGCCCTATATAAGGGTACACATGTGTCGTCCTGCACAGTGTCAACGTGTCCCCGTGTCGTGGTTAAACGTGCGTATCAGCGTGCGTTTTCACGCGCGGGCAGTTCAGTGCAAAATCTGTGCGGCCTCGTTTTCATGTCCGACACGAAACGAGGTGTCGTAAAACTTGGGGAGTGACTTGTCAGTCACTGCCCCAACCTGCATGCCAAGTTTTGCGTGTCGAAATGCTGTGTCCAGGAAGAAATAGGACACGGGTAGCAGGACAGCGCACACTCGTGTCGTGCAGGGTGTCCGCACCCAATTTCGATACGAAAATGACACGAAAATTAAATCAGTCTTCACAAAAGTTAATATAAATATCTAGATCTACAAATTCATGTAATTGGTTTTACAAAAATTAAAAATAAATTCCTAAGTGGCATTTAATCAAACACCTACACATACACTATGACACGTGTCCGATACGGACACCAAAAGGACACAAAATTTACCCAAATTCTAGAGACAGCTAGGGGACACCTAGATCTAGCCTAATATGCAAAGAAATCAGAATATTAATGCAATTTAAGGGATTTTACTTATATGTGCAAATAGCAAGAAAAAGTTCCAAAATGAAGTGTTCCTCCTTGCTAGCTCGGATCCCCAAATTACTCAAAATCTGGGATTACTCTCCACCAATAGTAAGTAAACAAAAATTAGATCCTAATGCAAAAGACTAGAGTTAAAAAAGAGTTGAAATAAAAAAGTTATGGATTGGGGAAGATGGCTCTTTACCTCTTTCTTCAAAGCTTGAAAAATTAATAAAAGAGGTAAGAACAAGGAAGAGATTATTTATAGGGAAGGGGGAGCCCTAGTGGCTGGTTATAAAGTAAAAATTAGGGTTAGGGTTTAGTCTAATGGGCCTAATTGCACTAGTCGTGGAACCAATTTCTAAGTCTCAAGCCTATGGACCAAATCACCGATCCTCCTATTTCAAACTTGATCCTAAATGACCTAACTTGAGTCGACTTAAGTTTGACTAGGGTCCATACCATGTTAACTAGGTCACCAAGTCAAGGTCAAAGTCTAGGACAATCTCTTAATTAAGTCACAGCTAGCAAAAGTCAAAATTAACAATCACTAATGCAATAAATCCTAAAATAATTTAAAGAGGCCAAATGACCAAAATACCCTCATGCTCAAAAGTAAAATAAATCATTCCAATGACATGGTCAGGCTCTAGGTCATGCAGTCTCTAGGGTTACACTAGTAAAACGTCAAAATCACTAGTCATGATCAAAATGGTTTAAAATTGATTTTAAAAATCACCAAAAAATCATAATATGATTTAAATAAATTAAATAATGATTATAAATATAAAATTTTAAAAATACCCTCATTTCAGAAACTGGGTGTTACAAGGTGAGTGTATGAAGAAAATTCACTAGCATTTCCGGTCACATGCCGAAATGCTCCTAAGTCGATAATCTAGTCTGACGTTTTAAGGGGAGACATAGATGCAAGAGCAAGTGACTCGTCAGTACCTTCTGATGGGTGGGCATACATAGCGGCACTGCCTCCAACGAAGAATGGGGTGGATGCCTCCTCTGTTCCACTCCTCATGTCTCCCTCGGCTGACGCTCTCTGCTTTCTTTCCAGCTTGTCCCGCAGTGCCTGATCCTCCTCAGTAAAGTTGCCAGCAGCTCCTCCATTCCCTTCTGCTACTAGCAGGTTTGTCCGATACCCTCCTCGGCCGTCTCGTCGACCCCCTCGACCACGACCACGTCCAATATATCCTCGTCCTCGTCCACCACCTGAGTCTCCCTCCTTAGGTAGTTTGGTACAAGCATACCGATGATGGCCCATCTCTCCGCAGTTGTAGCACTACCGATTGTGTTGCCAAAGCTCTCCCTTGGATCCTGTGTCGCCCGAGCTAGTAACCGCGAGTGCTGACTTTACTTCGGGGGGACCACCTGTCCCTGCCTGTAGTCTGATGCGCGTCTCCTCCTGGATCATGGCTGAGATAGCCTCCTCGAGACTAGGATTCTCTGGTTGGACAAGGAGTAAGGCTGTCCTCTGTGCGAATGCTGTAGTCAGCTCTTTAAGAAATTTCATCGTCCTCTCCTGCAGACACACATGTCTCTCCTTGCACTTTGGGTCCCCGCAGCTTGCCCGTTTTGAGGAGTGATCATAATCCAGCCAGAGACGCTCCAACTCTGTGGCGTATTCCTGTACCGTCTTCTCTCCCTGTACGGTGTCGTCGATCTTCCCTTTTATCTGAAAGATCTGTAAGTTGTTCCCCACACCATCATAGGTTCTCCTCAACTTCTTCCACACGTCTTTCACCATCTTAATGCCATCTACTGTGGAGGCAATAGACTGGACTAAGGAATTAAGAAGACAGATGTAAATCACCATATGAGTGGATTTACACTCGTCGCGTCCTGTCAAGCCCTCGTCCGGCTCTGTCTTCTCGCCGGTCAAGAATCCCTCCAGGTTCTTTCCTGCAAGGGTTCTTCTCACCCGCCGTGACCAACTCAGATAGGTGGCTGGTCCGTCCAGCTTCAGATCGATGGAGGGAAGTTTCAACTTTGGCGACGTTCGTGTCGTGCTCTCACCAGCCGACATCTTCATCAACTTCATCAACGTCGCAATATCTGTAACATCCAGCTTCTTGAGGATCGCCTCCATCGATGCTTCTTCTCCGATCACGTCACGCTTGCTCCACGACTCACGCTCGTTCTCGTCGTCCTCTCCTAGATCTGAACATGTCTGATTTCATCAGATCTAGGCATCGGCGTCTCCTTCGTCCTCGTCGTCCTCTCCTACGTGCGGGGAGAGGGGGGGTAGCGCGCACAGCGGCAGCTACAGCAGCAGCAGCGGCAGCAGTAGCGGCAGCAGCAGCGGCAGCGGGGAGGGAGAGGGGGGAAAAATGTTAGGTTAGAGTTTTGGTGGCGGATAGGGTTAGGGTTTGTGGAAACCTGGCTCTGATACCATGTTGAGATTGATTGATAATTTTCATTGATAATCTCATAGGCTTTATATAGTCTTTACATGATAGAATATCCAATGGAATATCCTGTGGCATATTCTGGCATCTCAAATATGTTCTCAGGATATTCCCATACTAAATATAACATATTCCAGGATATTCTCATACTAAATATAACATATTCTCATACTAAATATATCAATACAAGTCATGAGTGAAATACACATCCTAGAAATTTGAGGATTAGTATAATAGTAATTCTTAACACTTCCAAGGGGGGAAAAAAAGAAAATTCCATTAATTTCTATATTTTGCACACATCTTTCATATATTTTGCGCACATCATTTTTCTGCTTATTTTTTTTTCATTTGAAAATTATTTTTCTTCTCTTCTTTTCTATTAGCAACCAAACAAAAGAACTTTATTTTTCCAAGTCAAACGTGGCCGTAAAGTAGAGCACTGTTTTACTTGGGAGTGTGGTTAACTTGAGAAACCAACAGTGTATAATTTTCTTCCATGGCTGTTATACATTGATAAATGCATAAGTTACATAGGTACTTTCATTAACACATTTATCAATACACCTTTTACTTAAATGTGTATTGATAAATAAAAAATAAATATTGATAAATGTAACAGTGGAACTATATATGTAAATTAAGCATTTATCAACGTATTAACATATGTCCTTAGAGCACATGTTAACAAAATCCTTCATATACACAAAAGATCATGCATGCCAAGGCCCCCACTTCCCCACCAAGATCTGCAAATGACAATCAACTTTCGACGGATCAAGACACGGAACCAGCTTTCAGGCACGGAAAGCTGTATCTGTCCTCTTTCGACGGATCAAGACACGTAACCAGCTTTCAGAAACGGAAAGATGTATCAGTCCTCTCCCGTCGACAACAATATAATCACAAGAAATAAACATGGGATAAAGGGTGCAGGGAGTATGATGAACAATCTTGTCCCCATCAAGAAGTATACCGGGTAATTAGCTCAAGTAAATTTAGTTAGTTGTAATGCTGGCAGCAGCACTATACAACACAGAAATTCCGGCACCATCACAAGCCTGAAAATAGTGTTAGCTGTCGCAACTGCACAGAAGATTTGCAATAAGTTTCTCACATTTATTACAGTAGGAACAGCAAACTCACATAAAAGAAATTTTCTAAATGTTGTATCATTCATTCATCATCCTTCATAGGACAGATTAAAACTAAGCGACACCGACCACGTAGAAAAGGGTGCTGATAAGCTGATAAAATGGTAACTTGGAAAGGGTGCACATTTAATAGAAACAAAATTTAAGCCACTTATTGTAATATCCAACTAACATCCTACCATATAGAAAAACATAAATGTTTCATATTTGCAGGCTCTATCCTATGTTTATGAACTTCTATTCCACCCCACATTGCCAAATTGAAATCATAGTACTTATCCAGGTCCTTTCCATCAGAAAAATAGAAACAAAATGTTCTAAATATGAGCAAAAACTCAGTTTTGGCTTTCAGCTTTAGCTGGCTCTACAACTTCAGCTTCGTATGGCTCTGAGATTTGTCCGACAGGCTCATGCTTTGCCTCGGAAACTGGAGCTGCCCACTTGCCCGATAGTGCCATACCCATCATCTCATAGATCTTTCCGCTTAGTTGTGATGGATCTTCAGGCTGAAATTCGAAAAAGACAAACATTTAAGATACTAGCATAGAATGAACAAGAATTGTCAAACTAGCCAAATTTATAACCTCAGTTACAACGGAATCTAATTGTATACATTAGACAAAATGTAATTTGAGTCCGTGCATTAGCACAGTAAACAGTGTTTCAAAGACTTCCAACAAAGAGAATAGTTCCCCTTTCTTGCAGGCTAACCAGACTAGAATTTAGTCAAAAAAAAAAAGACTCAAATTCAAAGTAAAGCAAGGAAAGTTCTTGGTAAGGGGGAGCAGATCTGCTGTCCCCAAATTCTGTGTACCAACCAAGTCCGCTCTCCTATAAAAATGTGGGTCACATTGATTGTGGGTGTTATCTTTTAAAATAATCACTGTGACCGACATTTTTATAGGGGGCAGGTTTGGTACACAGGATTTGGGGACAGCATATCTGCTCTCTCGATAAGGACGACCACAATAAGGCCAAAGTAGACAGATCATGAATTATTGCTCTTCAAGATTAAGGAATCTAAACAACACATAATCCTAGAGAAGTGACTAACTATACTGATGGTAGTAACTCACAGTGAAACCACTGGATATCAAAGCGGTGTCATATAAAAGATCAATAGCCCTCTCAGCCTCTGGATTATCAGGGCAAGTCTTGCATGCAACCTGCAATACAAGAAACAAGAATACAAAAACTAATCATGCCTGCACCATCTGCTTCATAGCATTTACAAGAATATTAACGCAACTCCTTAGGAATGGAAAGAGAGGTTATCTACTTCAACTTAAGTCTTACATGTAAGTTTCTAATAATTTGATGCTCTGGATTAATTTCAAACACTCTCCGTCCACGCATAAATTCCAAACTATCTGGGTTTCCAAGGGTTTGGGCCCTCATCAACCTGCAATGGCAAAAGTTCACGAGATTAAAAGCTGGGATAGTATCTTGGCATGAGATTTGGACTTGGTGCTGCAAGAAGCTCACCTTTCCATGTTGGCAGACCATCCGAACTTCCCAGAGACAAGTACACAAGGTGATGAGCTAAGACGGTTGGAAATTTGAACACTGGCAACCTTATCCCCCAACCTTTTCTTTATCCAATCACAGGTCTGACCGAATTCCTGCTTTACCTCCTTCTCCTTTTCCTCATTTTTGTCACCTGCCATGAAACATTCAACAGGTAACAAAACCAACAATCTTTGGAAAATTCATCATAGAATAAGTATAGGCTTTAATACTAGTGCGCTACACTCCACATGCGAGGAGCCCCTATACATGAGATTTGTTACAACTTAAGGAGTGTGCAGTTAAGATTTCATTCACATGGTTTAGTTGAGATGTTATAACCTACTGGACAATTAGCATACAGTCCAGGCTTATAAACTATTAAAACACGGTAAAATAGAACATCTTGTTAATCAACTATTTATCTGCTTCTCATCAATAAGCATATCATATATGTATCACGGAACTAACCCAAATCCAAGTCCTCCTTGCTGATATCCACAAAGTTCTTATCTTTGTAGGACTTCAAATTTGTGACTGCAACCTCATCCATAGGATCAATTAGAAACAATACCTGCAGCAAAGGAAACACTCGCTTAAATTTGATAAAAGGTACTTCACAGACTGGAATATTGTTGTGCAGACACAAATGAATAAAATATGTAGACTTGCTATGAAAACTCACTTCGTAGTCCTTTTGAAGAAGTATCTCCAGGAAAGGTGCATTTCTTGCACTTGTCAAGCTGTCAGCTGCAATATAGTAAATATCCTTCTGTTCTGGCTTCATATTTTCCACGTACTCATCTAAACTAATGAACTCCTCCTCGCTCTGGGATGAGACGAACCGGAGTAATGGTGCAATGCGTTTATGGTTCGCATGATCTTCTATACAGCCTAACTTCAAATTTTTACCAAAATTCTCCCAAAACCTGTCATAGTTCTAAAATAAGAAGAAAAGTAAGTAAACCAACCACAACCGGCAAAGCTTGACAAATTTGTTGCAGAAATCATGTAATCCAAACTGCACTCTATCTACAAGGAAATATTACAAAGGCCCTGGAGTCACCATTTTGTTTCTGCTTATAATAAGAAACTTACGTCTTTGTTGTCACTGAGAGAAATGCCCAATATCATATCAAAAGCCTTGCGGACTAATCGATTTCTCATGATACGTACCTACCAGGAAAATAGGGATGAATAGAAAGATAAGGCACTAAGAAGCCAACATAGATAAGCATGAGATAAAAGAAAAAGTACACTTACAATGCGACTCTCTTGGAGGATCTCACGTGATACATTCAGAGGAAGGTCATTTGAATCTACAACTCCTTTCACAAAGCTTAAATATCTTGGAAACTAATGTGACAAATTTATTAAATTTCAGTTACCATAAATAAATACATAAAAAGATCACCGGCTTGCAAGTGAATAGGGAGGGGTGGAAATCCACACATACCAGTTCCCCGTCAAAGTCATCAGATATGAACACACGTTTTACATAGAGCCTTATGTTTTTTGTCTTAAGATTGCCTATGTCATCCTTCTTTGTTGCAGGCACGAAGAGAATGGATCTGAATTCAACTTCACCCTGCATTGGAAATTGCAGATGCTTGTATCAGGAAAGAAACATCTGACAGCACTAAATTTGTAATATGCCAACGTAGAATATCATATGTACAAGATAATTTATAGGATAACTATAAATCATATGCACTTCAGTATGTGGAACTTTCTATCAGATGGTTGGGAATATACACTTGAGACTAATTTACGATATATGAATCTGATGTTTAAACATGATATAAACTCTACATAGTCATAACTATAAATCATATGCATATGACAGAATTCGAACCTTTGATATATGACAATATGAATAAATAAAAATTCGAAGCTCTAAGATTCTTTAATATGACAATTATATACTTTTATCTCAATTTTCAAAAAATTGACTCCAGGCTCGCGTCTAGGCAATCCACCAAGGCCATGAAGGTCATTGCTAAGACAGCCTGTGCAGTTCAAGAAAGATGAAGTACCAATAACAATAGAGTGAGCATAATTGTCACGTATGATACAAATTTCCAATAGATAAGGTGTTCTCCCTACTACGCTTTTAGTACATTTTAGTTTTTTCAGTTAACTGTAATCAACGTTGGCAACCGTGGAAAGGACTACCTCCCTCCCATTTGTATGAGGTAAAGACTATCTCCAAGCCTCAAAAGTTTTTTGTAGAAAAAAAAAATAAACATAAGACACGTCTTTTCTTGGTTGCACATTGCTGAAAAGCGTGCCTTGGGTGTGCCTGGAGAAAGGTGCATCGCCTACTGAAGTGCGAGGCACAACTGGTGTGCCTTGTTGCGAGATGCAACTAGTGTGCCTTGCTGCGAGGTGCGTCTCGGTCGCGCCTTTGACTACCATGGACCATTCTACCACCAATGGGTTTGCAAGAGTCTGGCACTGTATGGTCTGTTTGTAGGTCTATTTGGGAGCTATATTTAGTAGTTGTCAACAATTAGTTAGGGGTTAAATATATAGACGGGTTAATTGTTTACGAGTCAAGGGGTCGAATATACACATGGTTTAATACTTAGGGTCTGCTTGGATTGAGCGGGGGGAAATAAGCAGAGTTAAGTAGGGTTAAATGAGGGGGAGTTAAGTGAGGGGGAGTAGAGTCGATACATAGAACCTTGTTTGGATTTGAGTGAGAGTTAAGTGGGGGGTGTTTAATAACTCTTGCTTGGATTGGAGATTTTGAATGAGAGGTGGATTACTAAAAATATGATAGTTACCAAAATAACCTTATTATATATGCTATACAATTAAATTTAATTGAAATTTTAATTAAAACTTGTCACAATATCTTCACAAATTAGGAAGCTTCGGATTAAAATGTTGAAAACAAGAAAAAATGGAGAGAAAAATTATGATATTTTATAGAACAAATAAATGGTATTTGTGACTTTTTAAACAAAATCTTTCAATCCCCCTCGTTAACCCTCCAATTTGGAGGGTTAAAAAAATGGACAAAAGAGGATGAAATAAACCCTCACTTAACCCTATATAACCCTCCCTCCTAAACCCCCAGCCTCAAACCAATCATGGTTTTATTTTCCTCTCACTTAACTCTCTTAACTCTCAATCCAAGCAGACCATTAATAGTAAGAGTTAAAAACCTTCAAATTTCTAGAAGGTCTTCACAAATCACAAACATCTACTTTCGCTCTCTTATTTTCTTCAAAGTCCATGCATATACGATTCTTCTCCTTCATAGTAGGATTTAACGAAAGCAATAGTAGGATGACATTTGTAAGCAAGTTGAGGTATTATTTCTAGGTAACGACTTGTATTGATATGTTTCAAGTGGGATGGCATTTGTGAATGTTATTATATTATTGTGTGAAATAGAACTAAACTACGAAGGTTGTATCGTATCCTTCCTATTGAACTAAATTGCAAATGTTTTAGAGCCCCAGAAGAATTGTTAATGATTTATCCGTAATCGTGTTAAACTACCTACCGGTTTAACCGAAAAAATGGACTAAGTGACACGCCTACTCGGTTAATTGAATCGTTCGACTATTAATGATATATTGGTTAGGTTCGGTTCATAATTTGCATATTAGACTAAGTCGGTTCAATTGACCCTCTGCCACATACTACTTTTGCATATTCGACTAAGTCTATTTATGGTCTTAACCAGTCTCCGTGTGCTTCATTAAACAAATTTCGTCATGGGGTTTAGGCAATTGGGTTTTACTCAGAGGATTGTTTATCTTTATTCACATGTCGTCGACAGACGGAAACGACAATTCCCTTGGTATATATTGATGATATTCTTATTATTGGTGATGATACTGATCAAAATACAAAAGATATGGTTCTTCTTCGAATATGTTTGGGAATCAAGGCTGCTCTTCAAATCTTTTTGGGAATCAAGGCTGTTTGATGTAATAATTTTCTAATATTGTATGGATCTTTTGCATGACGTTGGCTATTTGGGGTGAAAGTCGGTTGATACTCCTATTGATGCAAATTAAAGCTCTTATTTCTTGATTTTGCATCTGACTCGCTACCATAGTTTTAAAAGGCGAAAGGCGCACCAAGGTGCAAAGGTTCCTGGAGCCTGAGGCGCTAGGCGCAAGGCTCAAGGCGCGTCTTTTGAAAGTTGGGCACACTTTTTTTTATATGTAAAAATATCTACATTTAAAAACTTAGCTACATAGAAGTCCAAATTTCTTGAAAATATTACTAATTATAGGCACAAAATTATTCTTTATATATATATATATATATATATATATATATATATATATAACAATCTAAAAGCCCATTAGATATAAATAACCCAAACTATATACATATAATATACAAACCACATATATATAAGCCTTTAAATATAGAAGTACATTCTAATTTAGAAAACAATCAAAAACCCACAATAATATTAATGACAATAATTTCTATACTTTCCAATAAAGCCCATAAACTATATAACATGTATATAGAAGGTTGGAATATATATATATATATATATATATATATATATATATATAAACCAAAGCCGGTGGACGACTCCACAGTCCACTCGACCTTGGCCCGGAGGCCGTAGCCATCGCCACCTCCGTGGGAGGGAGGGCTCGAACCCGGCCCTCACCCCCGATGCACGGTGGTGTTACTAGTACACCACGACTCGATGTGCATATATATATATATATATAAGTAACTTTACGCCTAGGCGTGCCTTGTTGAGCGCCTGGAGCCTGCGCCTTTCTACACTAGGCGCGCGCTTTTTTAAGGTGGTGCGTCTGGCTTGTTCCTAGGCGCTGTCCCTGCGCCTCGTTGTGCCTTGCGCCTAGGCGCGCTTTTTTATTCAATGCTCGCTACTATCCGATCATAATTACTATCGATGTAAGCCAATATATTTGATTGTTACTTTCCTTTATTGTGAGCCAGTACAGGCATTCTCCTCGGATGTCTCATCCTCAGACTGTTGAGCATATTCTCCGATAGCTATAAATATACTCTTGTCAGACTATTGTTGGCCCTTTAATTGGAAGCTACTATTGGCCCTTTTGTCGAAGTTGAGCATCACTCGATGACCAATGCAATTTTCGAGCTAACATGGTTGAAAGTTTTGCTTACAGATCATGGTGTTCCTCCTTATGTTGCTATTCTCTACTGTCATAACTAGTCTAGTATTCATATTGCGAATAATAGTGTCCCATGAACACACTATAAATACTGAGGCTGATTACCACTTCATTCGAGAGAAGGTAAAGCTTTATGAGATTTTGCTCCAGCACAGGAGAAACATAAGTGGAGCCATACACTTACTTAAATATGTACTCTCCAACACTTTAATCGATGTTATAGATTTCGCTAGGCGAAATCGGTGCGTTGAGGACCCGACTAGCGCCTAGGCGCTGATTTTTTTTTTTTTTTGCCTATGTATATATGTATAAAAACTATATAGGTAACATTTTAACACAGAAGCTTGTTAGCTCTTATGGCTAGCAGAGCTACGCATAAGTTTGAAATTTAAGGTGTTGTAAGAGTTCGAATCCTGGAAAACATTTTTATCAAATTTTGTTTTTACTTTGACACTTTATATAAGGGGAGGAGAGGGGAGAGAGAGTTCAACAGCAGCCCTCCCCTCCCTTCTCGTCACCCCCTCCCCTCCCCTCCCCTCCCCTCAGCGGGGACGACAGCAGCAGCCAGCAGCGGCAGCGACAGCCAGGTAAGTACAGTTTTTTTTTTTTCAAATATGATCGTTTTCAGATTTTTTTTGAAAAATTTCCCAAAAAAATCGGCCGATTTGCCCGCATAGGGCCGCCTAGGGCCGAAACCCGCCTAGGACCGCCGCCTAGGGGGTTTTCGGTGCGGCCGGCGGCCGCCTCGGCCAAAATTTAGAACACTGACTTTAATGAATGAAGTCCATTTAGTTGAGCCGACTCTCAACATGTATAAAAATGTAAATTGAACAATAATATCCAAGTAATATATAAAGACTATGGCTAAATTATCAAATATTTTTCTAGCTTTTTAAATTTTTTTGCGTCTCTGAAACCAATGACTCGGGTGCTCCGATTTGGATTACGAAAACGATATTAATATTCATAGGAAGAGTGTGAAACCAATTCCAATACCGAGACTATGAACCTTGATCTGTATGGCTCGCTTAGCTATGAGCCATGACCTCATCATGCCTTCCAACCACTATACAAGTGGATGTTTTCTTATACTTTCCAATCAGCCCTAAAACAATTTTAATTCACTTCAAAAATAAAGAGTATTACAAGATTCCCAGTTTTACAACTTATATTTGGCTGCCTTGTAAATCTTAAGAGGGGTAATACCTCGGTGGTAAAGTGAGAAGATGCCAAAGGATCCAAGTACTCGTTGAATGTCTTCTTGTAGAATTCATTGTAGTCCGCAGTAGTGACATCTTTAGGATTGCGAAGCTGCAAAAATGCAAACATGTAAAGCAAGGATAACATTCGAGTAAGAAAGAGAAGTAGTTCTGGAGAGTGAATATTTTACTATATTAAAAATGTAAAGGTATCAGGCTCACCCAAATAGGCTGTGTCTCATTAGCAAGCTCCCAGTCCCAGTATCTTTCAACTACTTTTTTAGTTTTCTTCTTTTTCTGCAACATATGTTGAGCATCTGAGATATATTTGGAAAACCAATTTTGCAAACTGCTAGAAACCCTCATGAGAAATGCATGATTAACCAGACAAGGCAACAATCATTAAAGCAACACAAATAGTACCTCAACATTAGTATCCTCCCCTTTCTTTTCTACTTCGGCAGGATCCTCATCAATCTCAACCTGATCAGTAGTATGATTCTTTTCAACAATGGATTTCTATACAAATCTCCTCAGAAGCACGGCTATCACAAAATCCTCACAAAGACCAAGGTAACTTGTAATTTAAATAAATGACTAGCAGTTTACCTCTTTAGTAAAACCCTTCTCTTGCCATGTATATATTGGGAATTGAACAAACTGCGAATAATTCTTCACAAGGTTCTGAATTTTCTCCGGATGAGCAAAACCCTTGTCATCGCGCTGAGAGTACATATTAAAGTAAATATCACTTAATGAGCACAAAAAGTAATATCGACAGATTCAAGTAACTAGCTTTATCACCCACTTTAAGATACAACGTAAGACGAGTTCCTCTTTTAAGAAGCTTTTCAGGGTCAGTCTCTTCACGAATAGTGTAAGAGCTAGCATTTGCCTCCCCCTCCCATACATACTGCTTATCAGATTTTGGGCTCTTTGTTGAAACAACCACCTGTTTGTCAGAAGAAACAATTTCAAGAATTATGATAAACATTATCCCTACATACCAAGTGCAATAAGATTATTCTGAGAACCGAACCGCTCATCCAACCGGGGAGGATGGTGGTTCAAAGTTCAGAGGTTCAACCGGGTCGAACCGGAGTACAAAATATACACATCTAATTTAGATTTCACATAAAATAATATTTCCTTAACACTAAATCTAACCATGAATAAAGTTCTGCTTATATAAACATTTCTAGTATTAAAAACCTGTTTATATGAAAAAATCTATTACTGTAAAAAAAGTCATTTCATATATCCTTAATAGACGCTATCAATTACGACATTTTGCTACTACGCCGATGGTAGAAAATACAACAGTGGACATCATAGAGAATAATCTTTTGAAGAAATTAAGGAGCAAGACAAGAAAGCTCTCCATGTCATGGGAACCAATCAAGCTCTAGTTTCTTCCTGAGAAATGGGAGCAAAACTAGCACAGAAAACAAAGCAGTAAATAGCCTTAAACTTTTATTTACTCTCAGAGGAATTGGAGGGAGAAGAGAAGAAAATTCGACACTAAGCCATGGGTAGCAATTGAGAAGGGGCTTTCAAGAAGGGCTCCATTGATTGTAGTTGGAGATAGGAATCTTGTCATAGGAGAAGATTTGACAAAGTCAGCCTGCCATTGGAGAGAGAGAGAGAGCAGACATCGACTTTTGGATGAATTTATCCAGCAAAATTCTTGAACCGTCCATATCGTCTGATTCAGCCGGTTCGAGCGGTTTGAAAGGTTCACCAGTTTAATTGTAACAACAGGTTATGTGCATCAATTGAACCGGTCTGCCAGCCGGCTTCCAGTTTTTTCGGTCAGACCAGCAGGTCAAGTAAGGTTTTCAAAACACTGGAAATATGTAACATTTGGAATATCTCGACAAGGAAACTCACATTTGCTTCTCATAAGCAATTGGCACATGGAAAAAGATAATATAATTAAAAACAAACCTTTTCTGATACTAGAAATGCTGAGTAAAAGCCTACACCAAATTGTCCAATTAAATTGCTATCTACACCAGCATCCTTACTATCCTGTGAATGAAAAAAAAAAAAACATGAGGAAGCATGATCAACTATATTCAGTTCAATGAACCCAAATATTGAATGATCATAACTGCAATTCACCTTCAAAGCCTTCAAGAACTTCGCTGTTCCACTCTGTGCAATAGTCCCAAGGCAGTCAACGAGATCTTGTCTGGTCATGCCGATCCCTGAATCACTGAAGAACATATATTTTAGTATAGAATCTATAGATATACTTAATACATTATTGGCTTTAGAAAATGTTAAATATCTGGTTCAATCTTCAAAAAGGGCGTCCAAGTGCCACAAGATCCTGCTAATGCAGGATCTGGAGGGTCAATATGTACTTAATTCAGGCGGTTGAAAAGGTTAAAGATCTGATTATATTTGTCAGCATACAAATACTTACGTAATAGTGATTACTCCGTTGTCCTTGTCAGTCTGGATACGAATGTCAAGATCAACAGCATCCTTAATAAGATCAGGTTCCGTGACGCTTAGAAAACGTAATTTATCTAACGCATCACTTGCATTACTGCAAAAAGAATACACAGCATAAGAGATGTCTGAAATCAAATAACAAAATGAGAGCCATTGTTTTACAATATTAAAAAACTTTGGAAATTATATTAGCATGTAAAAAAAGGATTTACAAACATTAAACTAAAATATCGAATGTGAGCGTAATTCAAACTTCATACTTTCCTTCATCCAGAGTTCTTGTCACTGAGAATGATTGTATTGTAACTGATACAGTTCAATTATATGATATATATTTACAAATTTTTCTTTGATAATTTGAAGATGCTATGTTCGTGAATGTCATTCCTTCTTACTCTTTGGCTTAATTTGTCATAGAGATTAAGGCAATTCTCAATAGCAGGCAAATTCTATCATCTCACCTCTTCATCTAGACTCTTTATAATCTAATGTTTAAGCCAAGTTCATGTAACTTCTCTAAATACTAACATAACTTGCAAGAAACCAAATCAAAAAACCTATTATATACGTTCAAATCATGCAAATGTGCAATTTCAACAAACATAAAACAGAATATATATGGCCCCCAAGTTGTGGGGGTGATACAAACCTATTATATATAACCATAGATTTTTATTCGCAAGGGTGTGGGGGTGATACAAATATTAAAACGAAATATCTACACAATGAGATTGAACTCAAGGCCTCCCAAGTTGTAACACCTTTAAACAACCATTGAGCTAGCACTTATTAGCTCTATAGAAAACAAAATGTAGATATAAAAGTAATAGAAACTATATAAGGATAACCGGAAACTCAAAGGGGCGGTCGTCCACAAGCCTAAGGTAGGCCGCCTCTCCCCCCCCTCCCCCCCCCCCCCCCCCCCCCACAACAATCCCCCCACCCAAAGAAGGCTTACGAAGGCATACAACGATTAGGAAGCCTTGTGAGTTCTTCCAAATCTATCAATCAGGGCTTCCTAAACTATAAATCTTGCTTAGAAGGATTTCTAAACTATAAAAATATTAAAAAAATAACAAGGCATACGACGGTCGGGAAGCCTTTGAATTCCTCCTAAACTACTACAAAAGATAGTGAGTTCCATCCAAATATATCAATCAATCTGCCATTAGGAAGTTATATATATACACACACACACACACACTACAAAAATATAGTGAGTTCCATCCAAATCTAAATCTATCAATCAATCTGCCATTAGGAAGTTAGGGTATATATATATATATATATATATATATAATTTGCACTTAAGTACCTTGAACTATTACAACTTTACTTAAATATTTTTTACTCTTTTATTGGCACGTAAATACCCTAAACTCTCACATTTTTTCAAGTTACTACCCTCTGTTACTCTCCTGTGAAAACAAATGATCAAGTGCATATCACATGATCAAGTTAGACTTTTTTGGGCCTAAAGAAGAAGGAAATTAACTTCTTTATGTTTTGGTATGAAATGTATCTTCTCAATCTCTTGTCGATGGCCACATAAGGCTATCTGGCTATGCACCGGCAAGGTCAAGGGACGAAAAGGTAGCTCGGTCGTCCTCGAGAGACACGGTATGCTAAATTGGAGAGGAAGAAGGCGTTGCTCAGCGTGCTTAATAGCAAGGGGGCTTCTCAGATGAGTTGAAGGAGATAAAAGAGTAAAGCAGGAATCTAGAGATGGTGATCAGGTCCCAAGCTTTAACTGATCCCTTGGTTTGCCTTCCTCATCTCCACAGGAGCTTGGCACTCTAATAGTGATGAGGTCCCAAGCTTTAATTGCGGTTGACATTTGCAATAATGCTTCCATGTTCTTCCATGACAAAATGCTTCTCTATTTACTTTCTTTGTTGTGCTTCCATTATTTACTACAATTGTTGTTCTTTGTTGTGCTTCCATTATTTACTACAAAATGCCTTCGTCACTCAGATTGAGATAAGCATGGAGAATTTAAGAGTTATAGATCAAGCATATTGGAACCTAACATAGGCACTTCTCTTGTGGATCGGGAGGGTGCTTAGGCCAGCTCAAAGGCCAGGGGTTGCTCGTGTGATTTTAATTGGGAAGGGGGGGAAGGGGAGTAACAGCTCAGATTTGGAATGACGAGAACTACGATTAGAGGATGATGAAATTTATGGATAAATTGATAGGGGGCAAATTCATATTTTTCATACTTACATATAACCCCCTAACGTGAAAAAATTATGATAGTTCAAGGTATTTAAGTAAGAAAAGATAATTCATGGAATTTAACTTCCTATAAAAACAAGGTAGTCAAAAGGGTCTATATCGCCCGAGGTGCACGGCACATTTAAGGCCGAGGTGCAAAAATAAATAATAATAATAATAATAATAATAATAATAATAATAATAATAATAATAATAATATACATGAAAAATAAAAAATTAGTAATGCAAAAAACAAAATCAAATAATATATTAAAACCAACAAAATTATGTTAAAACATAGCCAAGTGAACTTGTAGAGCAACAGTAGCAATGACAATCAACAAAACTAGCACAAGATTTTATCCTTCCTACCACGTTTTTAGTAAATTTTAGTTTTTCCAGTTCAACTGTAACCAACTTTGACAATCGTGGAAATGACTATCTCCCTCCCAGTTATATAAGGTGAGGTTCATCTCCCTGCCTTAAAGTTTATATATATATATATATATATATATATATATATATATATATAAATATATATATATGAACAAAAAAATATATAAGATGTGTATTTCCTAATCGCGCCTTGCTGAAAGGCACACCTTAGGCTCGCCTATGGTGCGTCCGGAGAAAAGCACCTCGCATAGTGAGATGTGAGCCGCAACTGTTGTGCTTTTCTACGAGGCACGCCCGCTTTTGACTAACATGCTATAAAATAAATAGTACAGGGTATTTAAGTGCATATATATATATATATATATATATATATATATATATAGAGAGAGAGAGAGAGAGAGAGAGAGAGAGAGAGAGAGAAAGAGAGAGGAACTCACAAGGCTTACAAAGCCGGGCTTACAAGTCAGGGGAAAGGGGACCGTTCACAATGTTTACAACACACTGATAGGCTTAGAAAACATGTTGCTAAAATGATTACACATGTTCAACTGAGAATTTCTCGATTTGCTAGAGAGCATTTTAAAATTGGAAGACAGTACTTTAGCTGATGAGTTGCCTGTTTAAAATATTAAAATTGTCCAAATATATGTTGAATGCCAAATTGAATCGACAAGCTCAAAGTTCAATTTGATAATGAGAGTGGAAAGGGATAGAAAGTGCAAATAACATACCTAACCAATTCCCGAAGGAACACCTCCTTATTGCTATACAAGCTATGGACTATAAGATCCATTAAGCGACTAACCTGTACGATTAACAGTAGCTGAGACTAATGACATTATCACAAAAGAGCAAAATCTACAAAAATATGAAACCAGTGGTACCTCAGCTTGGTATTCATATTTTTCACATGGCAAATCTGATGATCCCGCTGCTGCAGCAGTCGAATCGTGACGGTTGCTAACAAAAATGCTGTTCCTTTGCTTTGATTGTGTTGCATGTCCGAAGGCATTAATGTTTGGTGCAGACAAGACAGAAAACCATCGGCCAGAGAACTTAGAAGATTTGGGTTCATTATATGTTGTCTGAAACAATGAAAACAAAAACATTTAGCATAGATACATCAGATGACATGCTTCGTCTATTATGTTGTACAAAGTGAAGATATTGATGATCATCAGCAAGTAACTCATATGAATAGTAACAATTAAATTACTAGCCTAAGTTTCAAGCAGTCTATTTCTAATTGACTTGAGGAAACCCTAACTACCACCACTCAAACAGAATGACTAACAGAAAACTGCAGAGTGTGAACATGTTCTTATTAATGAAAAAAAAAGTTCCAAAAATTCCCAACTTTCTTCACAAAATGAGCTTCCACAGTCAAGTTTACGGCGATGATCAATCAGATCACTTCCACCGTTAAAAGAATGAAATGTCAGCAGAAGTACAGAATTTGAAGATGGAAAATATGGATAAGAACAAATCAAACAAGAAAGTAACTTCATGGAAGTAAATAATCACTAATATCTAGTGATTATCTATATTTCGCCGCTCACAAAGAACTCCTGGAGTGAAACTATAGCAATTCCAGTGAATTTGATGAAGGGTGCGGCTATTCGCACCGCAGGACTTAACTAAGGACACCCCAACCTTAAAAAAATAAAAATAATAAGTTCCTATCCTACCCCCCTCACCCTCCCCCTGCTCCCCTCCCCGCCCCCATGCTCCCCCGACCCCGCCCCACCTCCGACCCCCTCCCCTTCTCCTCCCCTTCCCCGAACCCCTCCCCCGCTCCGACCACCCTGCTCCCCTCGCCTCCCCGCTCCTTTGACCCTCCTCCTCCGACCCCCCTCCCCCGCTGCTCCCCCGACCCCCTCCCCTCCCCCTCCCTCCTCCTCCGACCCCCCTCCCCCTCCCCACACCCCACTCCCCCGACCCCCCTCCCCTCCTCCTCCGGCCCTCCGACCCCGACCTCCGACCGAGGAGGAGGAGGGGTCGGGAGGGAAGCAGAGGGTTGGAGGAGGAGGGAGGGGGGGGAGGAGTGAGGAGGAGGGGAGGGGGTCGGAGGAGCAGGGTGGTCGGAGGTCGGAGGAGGAGGTGGGGAGGGTCGGGGGAGCATGGGGGCGGAGAGGGGAGGGGGGTAGGATAGGAACTTCACAATTTTTTCTTTCTTTTTTAAGGCTGGGGTGTCCTTAGTAAGTCATAGGGTGCGGATAGCCGCATCCTTTGATGAAACCCCAACTAAAGAATTGGAACAGTAACTCCTCAACTACTACTACAAAAAAAAAAAAAAAAAAATCAAATTTACTATCTTTTCCTGACGAAATGAGAACTTCCACACTTTGACAACAGTGATCAATCGAATTATTTCCACCTTTAAAATAAGGAACTTT
Source organism: Iris pallida (assembly GCA_029216955.1). Lineage (NCBI taxonomy): Eukaryota > Viridiplantae > Streptophyta > Magnoliopsida > Asparagales > Iridaceae > Iris > Iris pallida. The sequence continues at coordinate 5,358,414 of JANAVB010016191.1, read as the reverse complement.
CAGTAAATATGTGCAGATCCTAAATAGCACAAATTACACAATATTGAAAATTGCTGAAGATGTGGAGAAAATCAAGTAACTGCAAGGAAGCAAATAATCCCAATATCTAGTATAAAGGCTCGCAACATACAGAAAACTCCTAGAGTAAAACTAAAACAATCCCAATAGAGTAATGCGACCCTAACTATCACCACTCAGACAATTAATCGGAACAAAGAAATTGTGAATTTGTTCGTACAAATAGAAAAAGTTCCCGACTTCTTTTCTCGAAATGAGAGTTTCCACTAGATTTGACAACAATAATGATCAAACGACTCGCTTCCAGCGGCAAATAATGATGTTACATAAAGAGGAAAAAAATAGACAGAAACCTAACAGAATGGAGAACGCAGTATCGACAAAATCAAATTGAACGATAACCGAACTTGAAGAAAGGAATACGAATTCTAGGGTTTCTAAAGCGCGTTACTCACGGAGAGAGGAGCTGTAGGCGACGAAAATGGCGAGTCCGATACGGGTGGTGCCAAGAACCGGCACTGAGCGCCAGTGGATCGAGCCACGGCGGAGACCGATCGCCTAGAAGCCCCGATCATTTTTGCTCTGGAATTTAGGGTTAGGGTTTTGGCAGCGGGATGCGAACGTGTTGTGGGAGTGGAGCGTTAGGGTTTTTGCTAGGGTTTATCTGAAGATGAGCGAAGGAGGCTCTGGAAAGTTCCAAAACTAGGGGTAGAGGATTTTTATTTAATTTTTATTGGCTTTCATAACTACAGTATGACTAGAAATTCAACGTTTTTTTTTTCTTTCTAATATTATCAAAAAAAAATATTTAAATATTTAAATTTAAATTTATTGTATATATATTTATATTTTAATTAAAATTTGTAAAAGAATAATTAAAATTTGTTATGGAAATTTTTTTTATGATATTGTTGAAAAATAGTTCAAATATTTAATATATTTGAATTAAGATTTGTTAAATAATTTAAATACTTTCTGTTATATTTTTTCCTTTAAATTGATTTTAATTCGTTTCAAATTTATTTTTTAAATAGATATTTGATTTTAAACCGTTTAAAATTTAGTTTTTAGATAGATATTTGTACGGACCAAAAGGGAGAAAGATAGTTTTTATCCGTAAATTTTTTATCTTCCGTAATTTTTACAACATAAAATGGTCCATGATATACATACGGCTTAGACGACTAATTCTTGAACCGTTTTGAAGGCTCCTTGTATAGTGGAAGATATACACTTACTTTTGTATAGTGGAAGATATACACTTACTTTTGTAAGTATTTTATAAATTATTAATGAAATACGTGTTTCATATATTATTATTATTATTATTATTATTATTATTATTATTATTAAAATGACTAAACAATTATTGTAATTTTTATTAAGGCTACATATTAAGACTTAAAAACAATCATCTTAATTATTTTAGATTTATCATATATAGTAGTAAATGCACGTGCTTTGCACGTATAATAACGTATAATAAGAATATTTTCAAATTATAGTTAAATATCTCTTCTAACTTATGTGGTTAAGGTGCGAGATTTTTTTTTGTTGAGTTTGATTTTCCATGTTGACAAATTTAAATTTTTTTCAACATTTTTTTACATAATTTATTTTTTAAATAAAATGGGCCATGATATACATACGGCTCACTTTTGAACCGTTTTGAAACCTCATTATATTGTAGAAGATTATTTTATACATGTGTGCAAGACTATTTAAAAATACCAAATTGGTCTTACACAATTTTGTCTCTGGACGCAACTCCTCTATTTCTCCGACAGTCGCAAGACGATCAAGCTCCCAATTGCAAAAAAAAGATGCACAATCCTTTCGGCTTCTTCTGACTGCTCTTCTTTTTCTTCTTTCTTTCTATGCATACTTCGATGCGGTAAACTAAGCCATCTAACTAGCATCTTCTAATCACGTCCATCAATATTTTATTATTTTGTATGCTGCTTCCAAAATTGCTCGACCGAACTTCTCCTCACTACTTCCTTGCGTGCTTTGACACGAATAAGACACAACAGAACACATACATGGCGACACTAGCACAACAACTATTTTTGCCATGCTTATTTTGGAGGGTCTATGTCGGATCCAATACCTGTCCAACACAATTGAGCACGATATTATTGGTTTCTTTCTTAAACTAAACAACAGTTGTATATATGGTCGTCACCCTTGTTATTGTCGGGAACGCCGGGACACGCTATTCGATAGAAAATACAGAAACTGAAACAGTTATAAAACAACGTTTCAAATACAATTCCTTAAAGAAGGTTTTGCAACAGAGATCCAGAAGGATTCTGCAAATTACGAGATCTAAAAAGATATCGCAATACACGAATAATCTAAAGAGATTTTCGTGATCGTAACAAACTGACAGTAGTGGCTTCTAAAAAGAAGATACTGACAGAACTGCTAAAGGCAACAGAAGGATGACAGACGAGAAATGGAAATGCTGGGGTGAATTATCACCATTGCTCAAAGCTTTATTTGCCCTCTGCGAACAGCTTCCAGGAACCAGCAAGGTTGACGGAAAACCTTGGAACACTCCTGCTCTTCTGACTCCTCGGAAGACGGCGAACTCCTCTGGCAATGGCTCTACTCTTCTCTCTCTGTTTGAAGTAACAGAACCCACGCGTACTAAAAAGTACTAGTGTTTGTGTTAAAGAACACGCTCACTACTCTGTTGTGTTAAAGAACACTTAGAGTTTTTCTCCCTAGAATTCTGATTACTACTACACTCAGAGAGAGGAGAGAACCTGCATATATAGCCCACGGGGCGGTTGCCAAGCAGTTGCCTGAACTTCAGGGTAGTGGCAGAACCACTCCTGAACGTGCAGCAACTGCTGCAACCGTTTCCGCTCTAATATGCAGCCAGCCATACGCACACTACGTACTCTACGCACACTGCGTACGCTGCGCACATTGTGCACTCTACACACGCTGCGTACGCTGGGCTGCGTAACTGGGCTAGCGTAACTGGGCTCGCGTAACGTGGTCGCGCAAGTGGCTCGCACAACTTAAGCGCACTATGCGCCTAGCGACGATGCTGACGTGCTAAGTGCAAAGTGCGCCAACAAAATGCCACATTACGCCTCATGAGCCCTTGAGCCCGAGTCCGAGCCCGAGCCCGAGTTCGAGTCCGAGTCCGAGTCGCTAAGCTCCTACGGAGCTTAGCTCCATTGAAATAAATTTCCAAGAGCAAAAAGCTTACAGCTTCTTAATTGTTGATTAAGCCTTTATACCATTAATAATTAATTCCACATGACACACACCCATGTGCACTACATATGCATCTCCATAAAGAGAAAAGACTCATATATATGGAGATACACATTCCTTTCTAGCCGATGTGGGACTAAAAACCAAAACAAAAGGCTACAAACCCAACAATCCCCCACATATCTCTATATATATGAGTACGAGTGTTCCCCACAGTAACTGTCCATTATGCTTTTAGGATAGATGCCACTTAAGACTTGAATCTTCCCACGTGAGTCAAAAATCAAACTATAATACAAGAATGGACTAAGCCTTGAATTCTGCATCATAGCTGAAATTCTTTCCACTCACATAATGTAGTTACATGTGCTTCTGGCTACACATTAAAGGCCTTATGCCAGCCTGATTTTAGTGTATAATTTTGGGTGTCTACAAGTTTACCCTCAAGAGACGGCCTGATATCTCTGTCATACACTATAGGTGAGTTCATTATAAAGAGACATGGCATGAAGCGCTTTGCGCTTCCCTTGCGGTGCTACGCCGCTATGACATGGCTTAAAGCCGAGGCCTTACCCCGTACCGGAAACCTCATGGTAGTGTCATACTACAGTAGCATGAGGCAACCGCCTCTTTGTAGTGCCAAACTACCCAGCATGAAGCCTTAGGCTCCCTTGCGGTGTTACGCCGCAACGACATGGCTTTCAAGGCCGAGGCTTTATCCCTAACCGGGTACCTCATGGTGGTGTCGTGCCACTGTAACATGAGGAACTCCTCCTCTTTGTAGTGCTGACTACACCCCTCTTTATATTTAATATACAGCATTAGGTTAACTGCCTATTTGCGGTGCTACGCCGCTGTGACTTGGCCTGCAAAGCCGAGGCTTTATCCTATTCCTGGGCAGCACCCCACATATAGGAACCTCATTGTGGAGTTACCCCACTGTAGCATGGAGTTTCACTCCTTGTAGTGCTGCTCTACCGTGCTTCCTGTAAAGCACTCCAGGCATTCACTCTGCCTGAGAACTCATTAAGGCAATTAAGCCAACCTTCCCACAGGAACCGTTTTCCACAGAAAACAATAGTAGACAACAGTGGTTATAGGTCCGTAACCTCTCCATGCCCAATAGAACATGTACCCACTGTTCCTGATATTCTTCCGATTAGTGGTCCTCCCTTGAACCAAAAGCTAGATGCCTAGTAGATAAATCTTTGAACTATTAGCATAAAACTTTATGGTAAGAATACAAAAATCCAATATCAGAATGCTTTTAAGCCCATTTTATAAGCTGTGTCATTGACCAGCTGGCGCTTGAGGCCCTTGGTGAACGGATCCGCCAGGTTCTCCTGACTCCGAACATCAATCACTGTAATAACACCTCTCTTGATAAGATCGTGTACTGCCCTGTGCTTCAACCGCACAGTCCTCTTCTTCCCGTTAAAGAGGTCATTTGATGCCACCGTCGCAGTCGCCTGGTTGTCGCAGTATATCGGTATCGCCGGTATTTACGCCCCAACCAATGGAAGATCATACATGAGCTTCCGAAGCCATTCTGCTTCCTCGGCTGCGGTATCTAGTGCAAAGAACTCAGATTCCATGGATGACCGCGAGAGCATAGTCTGCTTCTTCGACTTTCACGATATAGCAGCTCCACCCATTGTGAAAATGTATCCACCTGTGGACCTCTCGCTCTCCATCTCTGAGCACCAACTGGCATCACTGAAGCCTTCCACTACCTGCGGATCTCCGCTGTAGTACAGTGCATATGTCTGAGTCTTCTTGAGATATCTCATAACCCGTTTCACAGCTTTCCAGTGTTCAGCACCTGGGTTGCTAGTGAAACGACTCAGCATTCCCACGGCGAAAGCTACGTCAGGCCTTGTGGCAGTAGTAGCATACATCAAACTTCCCATTACGCTTGCATACTCCAGCTACCTGATGCTTTCCCCTGAATTAGGCTTCAGCTTCAGATCACACCTGTACGGCATATCAATCCCTGGAAGATCCCGATACCCATAACGAGTGATCATTTTCTCAATATAATGAGACTGCGACAGCGCTAGTCCAGTGTCTGTCCGGATGATCTTGATCCCTAAGATCACATCAGCTTCTCCCAAGTCCTTCATACTGAACTTGCCTGAGATGAATTTCTTTGTCTCCGTGACACAGCTAATATCCGTACCCAGGATAAGTATGTCGTCCACGTACAGACAAACGATAACACCTCTTCCATCAGCAAACTTTGTGTAAACACACTTGTCCGTATCGATGACCATGTAGCCATTTAACCTTATAACTTTGTCAAATTTCTCATGCCATATCTTGGGAGCCTGTTTAAGACCGTACAAAGATTTCACCAACTTGCAGACTTTGTCTTCAAGACCCCTGATGACAAATCCCTCTGGCTGTTGCATGTAAATCTCTTCGGTCAGCTCGCCATTTAGGAAAGCCGTATTCACATCCATCTGATGTATCACCATCTTATGTATTGCTGCGAGAGCAATCAACATTCTGATGGTGGTCATCCGGGCTACTGGAGCATACGTGTCAAAATAGTCAATCCTCTACTTCTGAGAAAACCCCTTGGCTACCAACCTAGCCTTGAACTTGTCAATAGTTCCGTCTGCTTTCATCTTCTTCTTGAAGATCCATTTGCATCCGATGGGTTTCGCTCCTTCAGGAAGATCAACCAACACCCAAGTGTTATTTGAGGTGATGGAATCAATTTCATTGTCAATCGCCTCCTTCCAGAAAACCGCGTCTCTGGTCTTCATCGCCTCATCATAGGTAAGCGGATCTGCTTCCACATGATAGATGACAAAGTCACTTCCGAAGTCCTTCGGCCTCCTCACACGCTTAGCTGACGGTTCAGCTTGTTCTAGTTCAACCGTTGTTTCAACAACAACATCTTCTTGGACCACATCTTCATTGAAGACTTCAGTTTCTTGTGCACCCTCATTATTCTCCAGAACATCCGGAAGAACAATATTCTTGTGCCTTGCAAACTTGTTTTCAAAATATTCTGCATCGCGAGATTCAATTATATGATTTGACTCAATATCAAGAAATCTCCGAGCATCACTCTTCTCGGCATACTCCAAGAAGATCGTCTTTGTAGTCCTTGTCCCAAGCTTCTGAATCTTTAGATCTGGAAGCTTGACATACGCCAGACACCCCCACACTCGAATGACATTCAAGTTAGGTCTGACCTTGAACCAGAGTTCATGAGGAGTAACGTCTGAAGTTGCATGAGGCACTCTATTTAGAATAAAAGTGGCCGTCAATGCAGCTTCTCCCCAGTAGCACTTAGGAAGGCCAGCAGTCAACAACATTGAATTTATCATTTCTGTCAACGTCCTGTTCTTCCTCTCAGCTACTCCGTTTGATTGAGGAGAGTACGGAGTCGTAGTCTCATTGACAATTCCATGTTCCTTACAGAACGATGCCAATTCATGAGACCTGTACTCCCTACCTCGATCACTTCTTATCCTTTTGAGTTATTGTCCAGTCTGCCACTCAGCTTCGGCTCTGAACTCCTTGAACTTCTCGAATGCTTCGTCTTTAGCCTTCAGCAAGTAGACGAACGCATACTTTGAGAAGTCATCGATGAAGGTTATGAAATACTTCATCCCGGCCTTTGTAGAGAACTGTTTGAAGTCACAGATATCGGAGTGAACCAACTCCAGAAGATCTGTACTTCGATTACCCGAGGAAAGGGTTTCCTTGTGATCTTCGTTTGAGCACAAACTTCATATTTCTCTACTTTACCCCCACATTTGGAGATAAGTCCTAGACTAGACATTCTGTTTATTCGTTTACAATGAACATGCCCTAGCCTATTATACCCCAACTCAAGAGTATAAGCAGAATGAGTGACTTCATTAATTACATTAATTACATTGGACTAATTTACAAGCTGAATCTTGAACATTCCTTCGGTATAAAAAGCTTTCCCGAAATATGTTCCCTTGATAGACATCACCATCTGGCCAGCATTGATGTCCATCCTGAGGCCTGCATTGCAGAGTAGGCCTCCCGAGACCAGGTTCTTGGCGATAGCAGGTACGTGCTTTACGCCTTGAAGCGTCAGAGACTTCCCCGAAGTTAGCTTCAACACCACCGTCCCGATCCCGAGCACTTCAGCTTGTGCTTGGTTCGCCATCATAACCACTTCAGAAGTAGGTGTATAGGTGGTGAACCACTCCTTACTGGAGCAGACATGGCAGGAGGCTCCAGTGTCTACCCACCAGTCAGAGTCAGTCCTTACTGCATCAACCTGTGCAATCATAGCAACTACGTCAGTGATCATAGATACCTTACTAGGCTCTCCTTGCTCTGATTGCTTGGTCTTTGCTTTACACTCATTCTTAAAGTGGTCCTTCTTGCCACACTTGAAGCAAGGTATTTCTGACTTTGGCTTCTTTTTCTTGATAGAAGTTCCCTTGACTTTTAGATTGTCAGGGTTCTTCTTTTTGCTGTGGAAAGCCGCCTGTTTTTCCTTTGGTTCCTTGGTCTGAACCAGATTGGCATTAGCCAATTGCTTGGACAGTGTGTCCACCTTCAGTTGAGCCCGCATCTGGTCCTCAACATAGATTTCCTGTAGGAGATCTTCAAGGGTGATCTCTAACTTCTTCCTATGCATGTTTGCATAGAACTTGCTCCACCCAGCGGGGAGCTTTGAGATAATCCCTCCAACAATAAACTTGTCGGGGAGGGGCATCGCCTCGTCTTCCAGCTTCTGTCGCAGTTTCAGGAACTCCTTTACCTGCGGCAGCATAGACTTTTCGTCCTCAAAGAACCACTTGTGATATTTTTCAACCACAAATATTTTACTGCGGTTCTTGTCTTCTTCGCAGAGTTTTTCTAGAGACTCCCATATGTCTCTAGCGATATTCTTCTTAGAATAGGATTCTGCTAGGGAATCCTCCATAGCATTCAGGATAAGCAACCTGCAAATGCTATTCTCCCTTCTCCACTTGGCCTGAAGTTTAGTAGCCGCAGAGATTGCGGCAGCAGACCCAGTATCTGGAACGGTAGGTTCCTCTTCAAGAAGCACGTGATCCACGTCTCTGAGTTGAAGAGTGAGATAAACCTTCCTCTTCCAGACTTGATAATGCTCTCCATCAAACTTCTCTAACTTACAGGATAAGCTTTGAGATTGTTATTGTCGGGAACGTCGGGGCACGCTATTCGATAGAAAATACAAAAACTGAAACAGTTGTAAAGACAACATTTCAAATGTAATTCCTTAAAGAAGGTTTTGCAACAGAGATCCAGAAGGATTCTGCAAATTACGAGATCTAAAAAGATATCGCAATACACGAATAATCTAAAGAGATTTTCGTGATCGTAACAAACTGGCAGTAGTGGCTTCTAAAAAGAAGATACTGACAGAACTGCTAAAGGCAACAGAAGGATGACAGACGAGAAATGGAAATGCTGGGGTGAATTATCACCATTGCTCAAAGCTTTATTCGCCCTCTGCGAACAGCTTCCAGGAACCAGCAAGGTTGACAGAAAACCTTGGAACACTCCTGCTCTTCTGACTCCTCGGAAGACGGCGAACTCCTCTGGCAAGGGCTCTACTCTTCTCTCTCTGTTTGAAGTAACAGAACCCACGCGTACTAAAAAGTACTAGTGTTTGTGTTAAAGAACACGCTCACTACTCTGTTGTGTTAAAGAACACTTAGAGTTTTTCTCCCTGGAATTCTGATTACTACTACACTCAGAGAGAGGAGAGAACCTGCATATATAGCCCACGGGGCGGTTGCCAAGTAGTTGCCTGAACTTCAGGGTAGTGGCAGAACCACTCCTGAACGTGCAGCAACTGCTGCAACCGTTCCCGTTCTAATATGCAGCCAGCCATACGCACACTACGTACTCTACGTACACTGTGTACGCTGCGCACACTGCGCACTCTACGCACGCTGCGTACGCTGCACACACTGGGCGTACTGGGCTGCGTACTGGGCTGCGTAACTGGGCCAGCGTAACTGGGCTAAGCGCACTATGCGCCTAGCGACGATGCTGACGTGCTAAGTGCAAAGTGCGCCAACAAAATGCCACATTACGCCTCATGAGCCCTTGAGCCCGAGTCCGAGCCCGAGCCCGAGTCCGAGTCCGAGTCCGAGTCCGAGTCCGAGTCCGAGTCGCTAAGCTCCTACGGAGCTTAGCTCCATGGAAATAAATTTCCAAGAGCAAAAAGCTTACAGCTTCTTAATTGTTGATTAAGCCTTTATACCATTAATAATTAATCCCACATGGCACACACCCATGTGTACTACATGTGCATCTCCATAAAGAGAAAAGACTCATATATATGGAGATACACATTCCTTTCTAGCCGATGTGGGACTAAAAACCAAAACAAAAGGCTACAAATCCAACAACCCTTACCTTCAATAACTAGTAGAAACAAAGGAGGGTGTTTTCTGATGACCCTAACGTCGTCGTCTCCTAGTCCGCCTGATGGAGGGAGGAACTGAAGGACTTGGTTGTAGGGATTTCTGACCCCATTTGCAATTTGTAGAAAAAAAATTAAAAAAGGAAAAACAAAACACATAAGAACACACATAATTTAACATTGTTTGCTTCTCAAATGAAGCAACTACGTCCACGGCCGTGTTGCAGGCAAAATTTTCACGATGTTCTGAATATAGTTTACAAGATGCACCATAATACTCCTTTTATAGGCATAGGATATTATGATGACTTAATTACCGAAAAATTTACTGTAACGAAATAAATTTTGTATAAATCAGCACAAACGAAACAACTTCAAAGAAATTTGCAATAAAGAAACTTGCCGCTAACTCAGATGACGAAAAAACAAAAACGAGCAAAATAAATAAATAATAATAATAATTTCGCCAATTGAGGTGGCAAAATTTTAGCAATGCTAAAATTTTGCCAAAGTTGGCTGAATTTAGGCGGGCCTGGTCGGTTTTTCTATGGTGGTTTGTTTTAATTTTTGTTTGGTTTGTTTGGACTTCCTCCGTGTCTTGTTTGGACCACAGTAACCTCCGTGTTGTTGCCTTGCTAAAACTTTTGAGCGTCAACTTTGAAGCTTGTGTGTGATCACTGTGATGCCTTGCTATAGATGGGTGTGGGAATTTCAAAATGAAGGAAAGCAAAGTGTTTTTAGAGTTGGATTTGTCACGCCCCGATTCGAATAAACTATTCGTCTCCGTTAGTATTATGTCGAATCGATCGTCCTCGCTAAGGCGTGATGCAGTACGAGTTTGGAATTGCACACGTACTAGGCAAGAACGTTACGTTTGATCGCTATATTGAAACACCAAGTTGAAACTTCACAAATCACATCATAATTAAACACGCAATTTAGGAAGATAGAAATATGCTTTTCATTCATAGCTTGCAACGAAGTGCAAGTCGTAATTACATTGGATGTCGTTGCGGCTACATTGGTTGAAACATAAGAAATATACTCGACAAGTTGCCTAAACTAACACTTATCATTCCGTACATTCACCCTTTTATACATAAGTCTTCGATGAATTAGCTTCAAAATACTTCAGAATATGAAAAGCTTCAAAATGCCACTCCGAATTTCAGCTTCAGTCTAGAGCTCCCGCAGCACCTGGGGAGTTGGGGGAGGGGGTTAGAACACTTGCTAAGTGGACGGGACGAACCCACTCGTCTAAATCGACTCTGATTGTTAAGTTAGGCATGTTTTAGAGTTTTCTTTCTATTTAGAACTAAATGAATTCAGTTCATATCGATAGCCATCTTTGAAGTAATAAAACATATAGTGAAACATAACGATTTATCACAATTCTTACCACGGCCGTGCTCGTCCTTGCATAAAAATAGAGATAATATTTACTACCTGCATTAGATAATAGGTGAGCATGCTACTATCTTATATGTGCGGTCACTGGTGTTACACACCACTTGGGACTATCTCAACGGCATTTCGGCCCGTTCAGTCTAGGTTGCAAGTTTTACTGACGGTCCCGCAATGCATCATGTCGAAGCACGATTATTCATTCCCCCTAGGTCAATTCGATATCGATGCCCCGGATACCGATTCGAGGAAAATCAAACTTATGCACAAGATGTCCATGACCATGCCAACGCGTGAAAAGTTTAATATATACAAACAGATTTGTATAGCACGGACGGTATTGAACGATATTATCATTTCTCCCAACTCATGCAATGATTCATTTTTTCCAAAGTCGTACTTCCGATTTAGCGTCCCGTAGGCACCAAATTGTCCGAGGCATCATAAGCCACAATCGACGTTTCATATTATTTTGCAGCACGTGAAATAATCTATCTTTTTCTAGAACCTTAAACTTTCTCGTTTTGGTGCGAAACTTATATTTTCAGAGTAGATTACTCTAAATCGATACATTTTTTTCGAGTTCTTGATCTTAGTGGATTGACATGCATTTAACTTGGCATCATCGATTTGAATAAGTTCGAGGCAAAAGAATTTTGTTTGCGGGACAGAGTAGAAAAGAAGGAGCCGAACCACCCACCAAGTATTCGATCGTGCCGATAGTCGAAGCGCTTCTCAACGTTCAAGCTTCAGTTACGCGAGCTCCTGCAATGGCACCAACACTTAGTCAGAATTCCATCTTTAACCCTTCATTTCGAAATTCGTAGAATGCATTCAAAAAATGACGTAAAAACACATTCATCAAAACCAAGCGTCGAAAGCTCCAAAAAAATCATACAACAGTCTGGTCCCGTCGAAGGGACTCTTATATAGAGCTCACTCGTTGAGACGCAGTGTGCTGCATCTAGGACTTATTCCAATAAAAGTCGTTCCATTAATTGGATCGATTCTCGTAACATTCGTCCAAATCGATTTGATCGATGCCGCAAGGTGCTATCGTTTACCAAGCTCAACGATCGAGTCAGATGGCCATCTAAGTTCCCGATCGATCTGACTCGGTACAAGCATATTACGGAGTCCGTCGCCTATCAGAAGTGGGACACTACATAATATACCACTAAGAAAAGTTTTGTCCCAAAACTTAAGAACAAAGGGTCTGACTTTAAATTAGGCAAACAATGAAGGGTACTTCTCCTTCATCTTCGCCTCCATTTTCCACGTCGACTCTTCAACTGAATGGTTCCACCAAAGCACGCAGACCAAGAACATCGATCGATTTCGTAATACCTTCTCCTTACGGTCCAAATTTTGAATAGGCTCCTCCGAGTAAGACAAGTCAGTACGTAGCTCCAACTGATCGAAGCTAACCACGTGACTTGGATCGCGTACATATTTTTGAAGTTGTGAAACGTAAAAAATATTATGCACATCAGCCAAGGCAGGAGGTAGTGCGATCCGATAAGCAACTCGCTCGATGATCTCGAAATGGCCTACAAATCTCGGGCTCAATTTTCTTTTAACGTCGAACCGCATCACGTCACGCGTGGGCGTTACTTTCAAAAACACATGGTCCTCGACCAAAAATTCTAGCGGTCGTCGACGAAGATCTGCATAGCTCTTTTGTCGACTTTGCGTGATATAGAGTCTATCTTGGATCAAGCGGACCTTTTCGACGGCTTGCTCCACCAGTTTCGCTCCGAGCACTTGTCGCTCTCCGACTTCGTCTAAGCATATTGGAGAATGACATTTCCTTCCGTAGAGTGTTTCATATAGAGCCATATGAATGCTCGACTAATAACTATTGTTATACGCAAACTCCGCAAGCGGCAAATGCGTATCCCAACTAGTCTTTAGATCGATCGTACACAGACGCAACATATCCTCTAAGATTTGATTTACCCTCTCCATCTAACCGTCTGTCTTGGGATGGTATGCAGAACTAAAATTTAGTTTGGTCCCCATCGTCGCTTGCAGGCTCGTCCAGAAATGCGATAGAAATCGCTCGTCTCTGTCCGAAATGATTATGGCTGGTATCCTGTGCAGTCGAACAATCTCATCGATATAGATTTGTGCTAACCGATCGTCTCTCCATCCTACTTTAATTGCGATTAAGTGAGCCGAATTGGTCCATCTATCAACAATGGCCCAAATCGTATCATTCTTCTACGGTGTCATTGAAAATCCTATAATAAAATCCATCGAGATGTTGTCCCACTTCCACTCAAGAATGGCGAGGTTCTGCAGCTCCCCGTCTGGCCTTTGGTGTTCTGCCTTTACTTGTTGACACGTCATGCACTGCGACACAAAAGTAGCTACATCTTTCTTCATGTCGTGCCACCAAAAGTTTGTGCGCAAGTTCTTGTACATCTTGGTGCTTCCAGGACGTAACGAGTACTTCGCATAATGCGCCTCCGTCAGAATTTCTTTTCTGAGTTCGACAGTTTCATGAATACAGAGCCTTTCTTTTAGTCGCATTGTCCCGTCTCCGTCTTCCGCAAAGTCAGTCGTCCTTCATGTTGAAATTAGCACGCGCATCTTCTTCAGGAATGAATCATCTTTCTGGGCGGTCTTTATCTTGCTAAGCAGGCTTGACCCAAGCTTTAACTGAGCTAGATACAGATGTCGGTACTCAATTTCGAATTCGATACCTATCGCTTCAAGGTCTCTCCGTATCTCATTATTTAGGGCCAACGATCCCATAAATATTTTGCTCAGTGCGTCGGTTATGTTTCCCTTGCCCGGCATATACTCGATCGTTAGCTCATAATCCTTTATGAGTTCGAGCCAACATCGCTGCCGTAAGTTGAGTTCTCATTGTGTAAATAAGTATTTAAGACTTTTATGATTTGTATAGATTCTGCAAGCCGCACCATAGAGGTAGTGCCACCAGAGTTTCAATACAAATACGATCATCGCCAATTCTAAGTCATGCGTTGGATAGTTTTTCTCGTGCTGCTTCAACTGTCGTAAAGTATAGGAGATAACTTTATCTTTCTGCATAAGTACGCACCCGAAGCCAGTTCCTAATGCATCGCTAAATATCTGAAAGCCTTCTGAACCATCTGTAAGTGCAAGGATTGGAGCTTAGATGAGCCGTTGCTTCAACTCTTGAAAGCTGGATTCACAGTCGTCACTCTTGGAGCTGAGACGAGCCATTGCTTCAACTCTTGGAGCTGAGATGAGCCTCCGAGCCCATCGTCCCTAGTGTGCGCTGCCGTAGGCGCTCGAGTCCAGGACGACCGGCGAGCCCCGCCCGACCGTCAGCGTCCGCCGTCGCGTACAGGAGCCGCCAACGTCGCGTCCTCGGGCGTCTCCATACGCAACACCGCCGGTGTCAGCGCCGAGCCCAGTCGGTGAGTCTCCTTCCGCCGCTCCCTCTCCTTCCTTCTTCCCTCGCCTCTTCTCTCCACCTTCTTCACCTCTCGCCTCTGCTCTCGTCTTCTTTTTATTCTGTAGACTAATCCCCCTCTCTCCTCTTTCCAATAATAAGAGCAGTCAGCTGCACTCTACTTTAGTTTTTGTTTGTTTTTTTTTTGTTTCATTTTTTGTTTTGTTTATTATTTGTTTCCTTTTTTTAGTATCTATTATTTTTACTTATTATTATTATATTTGTTTTTATAAAATATAAGAACAGCAACAGTAACTGTTGTTGTTTCGGTTTTCCTTAAATTTTGTTATTTATTTTATGATTTTTCTTTCATTCTATCTAAATTGTGTTAATATTTGTTTATTTGTATCTAAAGATCAATGTATACCAGTATATGTATATGGTTATGCTATAATTATGACTGGTATTTTAACTTTACTAGTATTAATTTTGCTATTAGTATATATACAATAAAATATCTCTAAAAACTATATTATTGTTTAAAATATAATTTTACGATATATATATAAGCAAAGTTGTTTTAGCCATAAAAACGATTTCTCTATATTTTTAAGTATTTAGCCTAAAAATACTGTGATCAAATCAAAAGCAGTTTCTAAATTTCATATTTACTTTCAAGTATTTATATAAAATATTTTTACTAAGGTAAGTTACAGTTTTGACCTAAAACGATTTACTACTTATAAAATATTTTGGGATAATAAAATATAGTTTTTCAAGGATTATAAATAGTTTTCTAAAAACTTATATATTTTAATTATCTAATTTTTTTTGATTATCCTCCCGTCCATAATTAATCTCCTTTTCCCTATCTCCTCGCCAATTCTGTATCTCCTCCTACTGACCCTAGCTAACTTGATCATTCTGGACCCAATGGACAGTCCATGCCATCATCAGGGATCGTCTTACGTAGTTGTATCACCGAAGCCATATGTTGTGCCACCATGAGTATCGCAGCACACCAGGCATCACTACCAGGCAAGATACCTTGCCATTAGCTGTTTATTTTACTTTAGCTCATATTCATGCAATTATTCATTATTTATTTTCTAAAAAATAAACTGTGATACATGGCATAAGTAGATAAAATTTTTACTGTTTAGTTCTATTTTCTGCTATGTACTATTTTCTTATACATTGAACTTAGAGTTAAGGGACCACCCTTTGTGTGTTACATTCATAGGCCTTGACACATTTTTACCACGGAGTTGTGAGTCGCATGTAGAACTCGGACATGCGTGACTGGCTGGCCACCTGTACGTATAAGCCGTACGATAAGAATAACCGCTAATAGAGGTTGCATGCTTAGTTTGACTTAGCGGTTAATAGAGGTTTTGTGTTGTGGATACAACATAGTAGGCATTGGGCGGGGAGGACAATACCTTAGCGTATGAGCTACTATGCACTTTACCTTTTGTAACCCGTGAGCTCCGTCGGAGACGCGGGTGAGATTACGCAGGATTACTAATGGCCACTGGCGTTCTGCGGAATATTATGCACTTATTGATTGGGCCTCTGGTGCCCCAAGAGGGGACCATGCTGATCCCATTTTATCCAGGGCCCATGCGTTGAAGGATGTTCTTAAAACTGCATTCACTTAGATTGGTTAAGCATCCTTATCAGTTAGGTATGAGTACTCTTGGTTTGGGTACTTGTATCTGACCATGGCTTAGAGCAATAACTTGTCGCGAATTAGTTCGTCACATCTTGTCCTTGTTTGGTTGTAGGTGTGGCTTACTACTCCGATAAGAAGGTATTGAACCTTGTTGGGGTACGGATAGCATATTGGATTCGTGACTTGGAAAAATATTTCACCGTGGGTTAGTGTGCCATCTCATATCCTTGTTTGGTTGGGGGGGATGGTACGTTAATTGTCACGACCCGCATCCACTGTGAGGGTACAAAAACGTAACAGCGCCCAGCCTACGCCGCAGTGTCGGCGGTAGAACGCTGTTCTAGGTCATGAACTATAACTAACATAATATGAATACTCTCCATAAGGAGGCCAACACAGAGGTACAACTCAATCATAATCTAAGATAGAATGTAGCATGATGGAAATAGATAAGAAATCCTCAACTGAGGTACAGCAGAAAGAAATAACAAAGCCTCAACATCTCTAAAATATACAACTCTGAAAGTAAGACAACAGCTAAACATGAAAAGAAATGACAGTCTAAGCTATCTACACTATACAAGGTATCATCCTGAGCAGCTGCCTGAACCTCCCCAGGGGGCCAGGTTACGAGAGTCATCTAGGCAAGCTCCAAGTAAGGGGTGCAGGGTTCCTCATCATCCTCTATAAAATTTTCAACAGGTCCAGTCAGGACGGGAGCGAGCACAGTACATCTCAACAGTTCATAGCAGGTTAAAAAATATAATCATGCAGTAAAGTAAGATATAGATACTGAAGAAAATACAGTATGTAAACAGAGAGAGAACTGTAATAGAAATATCTACTATAAGTAGAGAGCTACCAGTGACTAGTGATTCAGAGTACAAAGTCGACATGTGAACGGCTTGATTTATACATGGCTATACTAAAGAGGCGTACATGGCTATTCTACTTTGGAATTGTTCACATGGCTATTTATACTCCCCCGTACCCCCAACTAATACACAAGGATCCAACCAGGTTATGTTATGATTCTATGTAACAGCCCCCGAAGGGTGGTAAGCCCCCAAAGGGTGATAAGCCCCCGAAGGGTGGTACATAGTAGTCCCATAAATGGGGATTCTGATAGACCCAATAAATGGGATAAGGATTCAGAGAAGACTCTGTGATCATATGGGTATATGTCACAAGTGATCAAAGAACCAAAGAAGTATATGATACGCCATGTAAGTGAAACGCACAGAACATAGAGTACCCGATGCTCCCTGAAGGGATAACATCTCAAGAAGGGATCCATATAGTACTAATCCGTGTGACCAACGTGACAGTATCAAGTAAAGTAATTTAATGCAGAAAATAATTCTAAGCAGGATATGAAATGATCAGAGAATGTACTCGCCTCGTATCTGAATGTCTGTAGTAAATGTGCTATCCGAGATGAGATACCTGACTCCTAGTTAGAGCAACACAAGTCAAGATGTATACAGGAGATGATAAATGTAATCTACGATGCATCTGCATGCTGTCTAGGTCAAACTAGACTAAAGTCAACACTCGGTCAACTCTAGTCAACTAGACTAGTCAAACTAGGTCAAGTTCTAGCCCAAACAAGTCTGACAAGTCTCACTAGGCCTAACCAAGCCTAGTCTAGCAATCACACACCAATCACAGGGCTATACAAGCCACACACAAGCCATCACACCAAGGCACATTACATCTAGCTATTGATAATGAATTTATATATATATATATATATATATATATATATATATATATATATATATATATATATATATATATATATATATATATATATATATATATATGTATAGGCTTACATATATATACAACATTACATCTACATAATGTAAATTGAGAGAGGGAAGTTAGCATGCAAGGGTCTATGTGTGAACATGGTGGTGAAATGGAAAGCATAGGCTACACTATCTATATCACACATACATTATATGTCAAATATATATATAGTACACACACAAAATAGGATACATATGTGAATATACACCTCATATATATATACATGTATATATACATATATAAACATGTAGGGAAAACACTAGTGCTCAAGTGTGTGTGTGTTAGGCTAGAGAGTTATGTGCTTAGTGTGTGTGAGAGTGAACAGTGGACTAAAAGTGTGTGCCATGATTACAATGACAGAATATCCTAAGAGAGTGGCCTGTGTAGTGTCTGCATTTGTGCTGTCCATTAGGGACTGGTATGTGGGAAAAAATAAGGACTGAAATGTAGGGTGGTCAAGGACATACCAAGGTTGTTATGGTGGTGGTTAAGGGCTGAATTAATGGGGCTGCTCTAGGACTGATTTTTAGGCTGTCAACATGGGGTTAGAAAGAGGCTAAAGTGGTGTTAACATGGACTATTTTGTGGACAGATATAGGGGCTGTTAGAGGACTATATTGTGTGGTGTTTAGGACAGGTTTTATGGGCATGTTAAAGGCTATGTGGGTTAGGGGACTAACAAGACTGATGTGTAGGAACAACTTAAGGACTGGTTATGGATAGGTAATAGTACAATGTATATGTGTGTGTGTGTATTAGTTATGAGAAAGTGTGTGTGTGTGCATAGAGTGAAGTGAAAAACAGTGAATAACAAATAGTGTAACAGTGTACAGGTGTGTGTGTGTGAGACATATGGGAAAGTGTGGGTGTGTGACAAACAGTGAATAGCAACAATGTAACAGTGAGAAAACTCAGTTTTAAAATAGGAAAGCCTCCTCCTATAATCAGTTAACAGAATTTAGTTTTAATACAACCCAAAACAATGTACAACAGTCCAAACCCCACATTTCAATCTCAGATTATAGGAATCAACATCAGTTTAGACAAACTCATGGAACACACTTAAAAAGCATTTAACAGTCCTAAAAATGAATTTCCAGATTTATGAACCAAAACCTCATCCAAACAACCCAATTTTCAACACACTATTAGAACTCATATAGGTACACAAGTTAGGGATTTAATCTACACTAATTAACAGTGATATCACATTGGAAATCAGTGAATTGGTTCAACAGTGAAATCTGAAACTTAACATACAATGAAATCTGAACTTGTGTTCTATAGTTCTCAATGAAATCTGAAACTTGTGAAATCTGAAACTTAACATTCAACAGGAAATTAACATACAATGAAATCTGAACTTGTGAAATCTGAAACTTAACATTCAACAGGAATTAATCATCAATGAAATCTGAAACTAATCAATTCAAACAGTCCCCCAAAAACCCAGTTTTCAGTCCACCATTGCATTCTCAGTTTTTGAACCCAAATTTGTCCTAAATCAATCCAAAATCGACACACCCATAGGAATCATGTAGGAGTACATGTTAGGGGGTTAATTACATGCAATTAACAGTGATATCTAGGTTAAAAATCGATGACAACTTCACATTAAAATCTAGAAAAATAATGGGAAAAATTGTTACTGATACATAGGTAACAGAAAATAGGGAATTGGAAAATTAATCTATAAATTCAAATTAAAATGCTAATTTGAGGGTTGGTAACATGAAAGCATATTGTGTAAGTGTCCCACACGAGTTTGTGTCCATCCAAGTGGACACAAACGTGTCCAATCACATAGAACATGAAAACAGTGCACAAATAGGCCAATCGTCGTGCACGTGTTCACTGAGGTCGTGGACACGACACACGACTCCTCATGACACATGGTTTTGCACACGTGTAGCCCACGTGTAGGGCTACACAGTGGACCCACCACGATGTGTCCACGACGTATCTAGAGCGGACACGAACATGTGTTTGTGCGCGTGTCTGTGCGTGTATAGAGCTGCCTGCGCGCGACAGGGCGTGTCAGTGCGGGCTCGATTGCTCCCAAACCATTCAACGAGGTCCTACAAAACTTTGTAGGCCTCGTGTCAGTCATGTAGGGAGTCCTCATGTCAAATTTCGTGTGGTGAAGTGTCGTATACAGGGAGTTATACCCCCCGAATAGCAGGGCTCTGCCCGTGTCTGCTGTGAGCGTGTTCGTGTCCTGTTTGGACACGGACACGGTTCGAAAACCAACTCAGTCCAGTTGCAAACTAATGTACACATATAAATCATCAAATTTGTTCAAACACTTTTCAAAAATAACAAATAAAAATCCTTTGTGGCATATCAACAAACACTATAAAAACGACACTGATACGTGTCCAAAATGGACACGAAAGGACACAAAATTTTGGGGATTCCTATTCCTACGGTTAGGCTAGGTATAGGTCTCCCTAATGATGCAAAAATAACAGGGTTCTATGATGAGGAATTGAAATTACCTATGTGTATCAAAAGCTCCAAAAAGCTCCACAAAGAGGTGCTCCTCTTGATGGCCAAATTCCTCCAATGAGCTCCAAAGCCAAGAACACTTGGTACCAACAGAAAGTAGAGGAAATTTAGGACTCAATGCAATTTGTTTGGGTTAAAAAGGAATAAAAATGAATTTACTAGGATTTATGGAAGATGGGAAATATCTCTTTCTAAAACTTGGCAAGAAAACCTAAGGGAGGCTAGCCCTAACATTGAGAGGCATTAAATAGGGTGGGAAACCCTATGTTGGCTGCCATGGGCTGATTAGGGTTAGGGTTTGGCTACATGGTGTGGGCCTATGGGCTTTAAGTCTCAAGTCATTAATCATGACTTATGAAGTCATAAGCCATTTTAGCCTAATCAACTCCAAAACTCTCCAAACAAGTTCTAATGACTTAAACCTCACTAAATTAGGTCTAACCAAGTTTACTTAACCTAACCAAGTGGTCTTAACCTAGGTTAGTCACTAGGTTAGTCTCCTAGTCAACACTAGTCAACCCTCATCCAAACAATTCAAAAAAATAAATTTTAAAAATTCCTATAAATTCAAATAAATTATAATAAAATCAAATAACCTCAAAAATGTCTAAATACCCTAACCACATGGCTAGGCTCTAGGGTAGGCAGTCTCTACTGTTCACTAGCACAATACCAAATCATAAGTCACGATTTAAATAGTTTTAAAAATTATTAAAAATCACCAAAAATTATATTAAAATTTTAAATACTATAATTAAATAAATTAAATACAAAATTTCAAAATTACCCTCATCTGGAAAACTGGGTGTTACACTAATCCAAATGGTGAGGTATTGGACCATGTTATGATCTGATCTTACTTATTATTATTGAGCATTATTTATTCAGTTTATATGGCATGATATTATGTATCTTGTTATGTCCATCTGAGGACCTTGTTATCTCTCCATGTGTGTGTTCATATATTTCGCAGGTATTCTAGCCGAGGTCGTTGTCACGCCCCGACCCAGAATCACCCGAATCATCGTCCTCGCAGGGGGCATGATGCCGCACGAGCCTGGAGTTACGCTCGTGCAAGGCAAGATGACAAGTTCTCAAATGGTTATCTTTGAATTGATATTAACAACGAAAGAAAAACAGAGTATACAAAAATATTTTTCTTTATTCATATTGGAACTGAGATTTACAAAGACTTTCGATAGCCCAACAATATATGCCAGATTGGCTACAATATTCAGGTTCTCTCTTGCCCACAAAGGATTTCATCATTCCATACATCATGTCTTCTATATCTCGGCCGCATCAATCATGTTGCATGTCCGAGCGTCAATGCGATCGCACGCTTCAATACGCTTCGGTATTCCAAGCCTCAACGCGTTCAAGCAAAGCTTCATCGTGAGCCATCTATTCCTTGCACCCTACATGAAAGCTGGTGGAGGATCAGTACGTTCGTCCTCACATGTACTGATACAAAGATCTTCTTTCTAAACTGACATTTAGTATTTATCTTGAATCATGCAACTTAGCTTATGATCTTGCTATGTTCTCCTTAGGGTCAATTTTATGGTATATTCGAAAGCAGTAAAGCATGTTATCATGGCAAGCATGTCATTCAAATTGAATAGGCAAACAGACAAGCAATCTCATTTTTGATTCATGGCGCGACTTCTTATCAGCATGGACGCACTCGTCCTTACACCGACGCAAGGTGAATACGCCCCATTCCTTTCCTGTCATGTTATAAGTGCATCTCTAAGTAGGATCTATGTGCGAGACACATACGTGCCTGCACTTTTAACCCATCGTTCCTTAACTATATGATGGTTGTTGGCGTATTCGCGCCAAAATGAACTAAAGGCGTTTCTTTTCTTTATTTTTTTTCTTTCTTTCTTTTCTTTCTCTCTTTCTTTTCTTTCTTTTTCTTTTCCGAGGTTGGATAGCCCGGCGTTTCACGGGTTGGGTGGCTATCCCAACAACCGAAACTTACCGCGTGCCTACCATCATTTACGGCTTTTCACATCTACGACCGAGTGCTAATCGGACTTTACAGATGTGCGCCTATGAAAAATTATATCCCTCCTAGGCCGAACGGCCCCGGTGCCCCGATGCACCCGTTCGGAGGGAACATTCTGTGCATGGAAGATATCACATTTATCTCAAGTCCATTCGACCATGCAATGTCCTATTATTCAGACCAAACATAGTCTTGAGCCGAGGCTCAGACTTTATCAAACAACCAAACATAGTCTTGAGTCCGAGACTCAGACTTTATCCTCTCGTATTTCTAACATTAACTTTCTATGTTCTTACATTTCGTACTTCGTTTCAATGTTCAATGGCATTATGCCTCAACTCAATGTTCGTCAACCGAATGACCCGAAGGTCCTGAACACCTTTCAAGGCATTATGCCACATCTGACAGTTCCGTCACTTTTATGCCATAATTTATTCTTTCGCAACGAAGCCATCTTTTTATGATCTCGTGCACGTAGGCACGTTTTGACACATTTATCATCTATCCTTCGCGTCGTACACGTGCTGCACGCATCGAAGCCGTATTTCCATGTTCTATGTCTTAGTGTTCATTGTTAGTGGCTTGCGCGCTAGGGCGCTCGCCTATTGTCTTTCAATGTTCTAGCCTTCTAACTCGTGCGCGAAGGCACGTAAATGGTTCATGCACTAAGGCACTCGCCGAATACAGTTATCCCATGTTCTTGAGGCTTACATACCGAGGCGCTCGCCTTTACGATATCTAATATTCCATAGCGACTCGTGCATTTGATGCACGTTTTATTTTAATTGTTCTAACTAGTGTTCGACGCACACTACGATTTATCTCCCGATCGGACCATGCCCGTGGCGTCGATAGGTTAACTTAGCATACAATAACACAATTTGACTTAGGCATGAAGGAGTAAAATGAAGAGTCAATCCTTCCACCTTGAGTCGATACGCCTTGTCATTTTGTCGAGCCGATACATCTCGATTTACTAACTTTGTTGCATGGCCAACTCTCTTGACTTAGCCATTCGAGCACTTCGTGCTTCATTTAATTATACGTCCGATTTGGCTTACCGTGCCAACGCCTCAGTCCGTCGTAAGGCGACGATTTGATTTCGCGGACCCCTTACTGAATAAGGCAAAAATGTCGACCTCTAATACTTTCGCGTAAATGTATAGTCTGCACACGAAACCAACTAAAATCAATACTTGCATCGATTCGGACTTGCGCCTTGGTCGATTCGATTTCTTAGAATCTTCGAGCCGTCTCAACACACTTATCCTTCGGGGCAATACGGCACTTCTCATCGATTCAACTCGATGCATTCTTTAGGACAATGCAACTCTTCGCATCGACTTAGTTTCGATGCATTGCTTGGAACAACGTAACTCTTGTATCGATTCGCATCGATACATTTGATTCGGTCAACGTGACTCTTTGAGTCAACGTCTCAGCGTAATGCACCGTGCGGAGCGGGAACTTACAGAATATACCACTCAAAACAAGGTTCGTCCTTGAACCAAAACCAATTAAGTGTTTTATAGATCGTTTCACGATCTCGTCCCACCAATATTGTTCAATTTCCCACTATCTTGCAAGCTTTTCATTAGCATTTTAAGTCTTCCCTGCAGCTCGATTTAAATTTGTATACAAGTCGATTTGGACCTGTACCTATACTCAAGGCGTCCCGAAGATATATGTATTTCGACCAAGTCCAGTGGTAGCAAATTGGAACAAAGATGATAGGTAAATTTAAATCCTATGCTTGTCATCTCGTACTCTCGATTCGGACTTACCTTTAGCAAATGTTCTCGAAATTTTATCGCGTACGTATATCCGATATATACGTGATTCATTCAATAAAGTCACTGCACGCGACGCGATTTAAAATTGCATTCCTCATTTCGTATATTTCGTATGGACTATCAACTCTATGCGTCGCGTTGAGCCATTGTGCATCTGATCGCAACGATCCTTCGCAACGCCTTGCGTTCGAAGTCGCCACCCAACTATTTTCAAAGTCTGGCTATGCAACTTATCTCGATACGATTTCTTTTGTTGACTTACAAATGCATCAACATTCAGGACTACGCCCGCTAGGTTACTTACCTAGACACTGTGCTTAACTTCTTCCGATGCAACTTTAAATTGACATTGCGTAAAGGCCACAATCTATCCGACACAACAGTTTATATCGAGGCGACGGTGCTGATCAAGGCAACGATCGCCTTGACACAAAGGTCCTTACGACGCATCTTATATTCGATTCTAACGAACAGGAATTCACTAGCCAAATTTCCAACTTATCAGTCTCGCAACATTGAATATAAGTTCTATTCACGCAAGCTCAATTGCAAGGTGAATCTAAATCTAACGACATGACTCATAAGTCATTCCCTTATCGTTCTCTCTCGTGCATAGCACGATTCTCGTAATCGCCTAGACTTATCGTCAACATGCGCCACATAACATTTGTTATCGGTGCAATTTGTATACGACAACGCATAGGTCATCTTATGGGTCTTGCAACATTCGATTTCATTTGACGGTCAAGTCTTCTAGGGTCAGCTGCCCCGAAGCTACGCTCGATAATTATGGATCATTACCGAAGGACAGTTTACTACGAACCATGTTATATCTTATTTCGGAGCCAAATCACGTTCCGACGATTTCTATGCGACTATTCAAGTTTGGATAAAACCATTTCTATCGGCGCAACTGATGTGCAACTATCCTCAGAGTAAGGTCATGCACTACCGTCGATGATTCTATAATTTATGAAGCATCTACTCGTATTGAGTTTGAGTCTATCTTATTCGCGGTCGACACACGAGATGCTATACGCATTGAACAATCGTCGATGACTTATAGTCTCGCCTTGATCAATCACAAGTTCATGATCAGCCAGTTCGTTCATTCTCGTATTATTATATACAAAATTTTGATAGCACGAGGCACACTCCATTTTGTATTCTCACATCGTGCTTACGTTTCCTTACGTATCGATCTCGATACGTCGTATCAATTTTGATAGCGTAAGGGTCAACTTTGAATCCGTTTCAACGTCAACTTAACTCGCATCGCATACATCCAAGTTCATAACAAACTTTTTCGTACGCATCAACTCGTTTTTTGATTCGTCGTATTCCGCTATACTTTGATCGCATAACTGAGTTACCGATTATCCAATATCGAACCCTCAAGTCATACAATCTCGCCCTCTAAGTTTTGCGTGTTTTTCAGTCGTACTCAAATGAGTTTTGTCGTAACACAACCAACTATCTTCTTAGGCACGATTACTCGTGTCAACCAACTCTTCACCGAAGTCGCACATCATGCGAACCGATTATAATTTGCCTCGCCAAATATTTCTATCGAGATCGCAAGTCGTGCGATTCGATTCGCCTCGCCTAACATTTCTATCGAGATCGCAAGTCGTGCAATTCATCTGTAAGTTTGAGTTTTCCTTTCCCGTCGATCCGATTATTGCTTCAAGGCATAATCGTTCCGCTAGTCTCGATCGTCCGACCGACTTATAAATTTTTGTCCGACGTATCATTCATTGATACGAGTCTCGCCTTATCTCTCCAACCGATTTTCGAAGAACACTTGCATCAACATACCGTCATACAAATTTCCAATCGAGTCTCGGTACTCTCCCGTCCATTGCGGACAAACCTTTTGCAAATCTCATAATGCGTCGATGCAATTCATCGCATAAGGGGTATATCATATACCACTCTGAATCGAGTCATTCTTCGCATATGTGGTATGGCATATACCACTCGAAAATCAAGTCATTTTCCTTGTATTATACTCAGTATAAACCAACATCTCTTCCGACTTACGATTTCCACAGTGATCGTACTTGACCACAACCGTAACTTATTAAATCCGACACAACTCGGCTAATGTTTTCATTTGCCAACACAAGTTCGGTATGCAACCGAACGATTCGTTTCTATCGACTTATGATTTCAGTTCTTTCCGTTGCATCATGTGCAACGATTTATCTCCAATCTCCTTTGCGCTTCGTGCAACGATTAATTTGATATGTGTTGCACCACGTACAATAATTTTACTTCCGACACGCGTTGCATATCGTGCAACGACTTATTTTCGATATTCATTGTACCTCGTGCAACGATTTTACTCCCGACATTCAAAGTCAATGCCTAAATCCGTTCAACACATTCGATATTCACTTATCACTTTTATTTTAACGCATATTCACAATTAACTAGTTGCACTTCGTACATCATTTTATTTCTCATTCAACATATTACATTGCACAACAACATCTCGAATCACATTTCACAATTTATTGCACTTGCAGCAACTAACATTTTACGGCTCGTGCATTCAATGCGACGAACGTTTCACGACTTTCTCCGCAACATCAAGTAAATTCGAAGTACTTGCGGCAACGTTACCCGGCTTTGTATTAGACTTATTGTATGGAACATCCAGTGCGGCATCGAGTAGAGTCAAGAGTGATTTCGATTGGAGGTGGGTAACTCTTTGGAATTGAAGCAAAGCAAACGTCCGAAGGAAATTGAGCCTAGAGCTCTGATACCAATTTGTCACGCCCTGACCCGGAATCACCCGAATCATCGTCCTCGCATGGGACGTAATGCCGCACGAGCCTGGAGTTGCGCTCGTGCAAAGCAAGATGACAAGTTCTCAAATGGCTATCTTTGAATTGATATTAACAACGAAAGAAAAACAGAGTATATGAAACAATTTTTCTTTATTCATATTTGAACTGAGATTTACAAAAGCTTTCGATAGCCCAACAATATATGCCAGATTGGCTACAACACTCAGGTTCTCTCTTGCCCACAAAGGATTTCATCGTTCCATACATCATGTCTTCTATATCTCGACCGCATCAATCATGTTGCATGTCCGAGCGTCAATGCGATCGTACGCTTCAATACGCTTCGGCATTCCAAGCCTCAATGCGTTCAAGCAAAGCTTCATCGCGAGCCATCCATTCCTTGTACCTTACATGAAAGCTGGTAGGCGATCAGTACGTTCGTCCTCGCATGTACTGATGCCAAGATCTTCTTTCTAAACCGACATTTAGTATTTATGTTGAATCATGCAACTTAGCTTATGATCTTGCTATATTCTCCTTAGGGTCAATTTCGTGGCATATTCGAAAATAGTAAAGCATGTTATCATGGCAAGCATGTCATTCAAATTGAATAGGCAAACAGACAAACAATCTCGTATTTGATTCGTGGCGCGACTTCTTACCAGCATGGACGCACTCGCCCTTGCACCGACGCAAGGTGAATACGCCCCATTCATTTTCTATCATGTTATAAGTGCATCTCTAAGTAGGATATATGTGTGGGACACATACGTGCCTGCACTTTGAACCCATCGTTCCTTAACTATATGATGGTCGTTGGTGTATTTGCGCCAAAATGAACTAAATGTGTTTCTTTTCTTTATCTTTTCTTTTCTCTCTTTCTTTTTTTTCTCTCTTTATTTTCTTTCCTTTTTTTTCCTGAGTTTGGGTAGCTCGGCGTTTCACGGGTTGGGTGGCTATCCCAACAACCGAAACTTACCGCGTGCCTACCATCATTTGCGACTTTTCACATCTACGACCGAGTGCTAATCGGACTTTACAGATGTGCGCCTATCAAAGATTATATCCGTCCTAGGCCGAACGGTCCCGGTGCCCCGGTGCACCCGTTCGGAGGGAACATTCTATGCACGAAAGATATCATATTTATCTCAAGTCCATTCGACCATGCAACGCCCTATTATTCAGACCAAACATAGTCTTGAGCCGAGGCTCAGACTTTATCACACAACCAAACATAGTCTTGAGTCCGAGACTCAAACTTTATCCTCTCGCATTTTTTCCATTAACTTTCTATGTACTTACATTTCGTACTTCGTTTCAATATTCAATGGCATTATGCCTCAACTCAATATTCGTCAACCGAACAACTCGAAGGTCCCAAACACCTTTCGAGGCATCATGCCACATCTGACAGTTCCGTCACTTTCATGCCACAACTGTATTCTTTCATAATGAAGCCATCTTTTTATGATCTCATGCACGTAGGCACGTTTCGACACATTTATCATCTATCTTTTGCGTCATGCACGTGATGCACGCATCGAAGCCATATTTCCATGTTCTATGTCTTAGTGTTCATTGTTCGTGGCTTGGGCGCTAGGGCGCTCGTCTATTGTCTTTCAATGTTCTAGCCTTCTGACTCGTGCGCGAAGGCATATAAATGGTTCGTGCATTAAGGCACTCACCGAATATAGTTATCCCATGTTCTTGTGGCTTACGCACCGAGGCGCTCGCCTTTACGATATCCAATGTTCCATAGCGACTCGTGCATTTGATGCACGTTTCATTTCAATTGTTCTAACTAGTGTTCGACGCACACTACAATTTATCTTCCGATCGGACCACGCCCGTGGCGTCGATAGGTTAACTTAGCATACAATGACACAATTTGACTTAGGCATGAAGGAGTAAAATGAAGAGTCAATCCTCCCACCTTGAGTCGATACGCCTTATCGGTTTGCCGAGCCGATGCGGTTCGATTTCCTAACTTCGTTGCACGGCCAACTCTCCTGACTTAGCCATTCGAGCACTTCGTGCTTCATGGAATTATACGTCCGATTTGGCTTACCGTGCCAATGCTTCAGTCCGTCGTAAGGTGACGATTTGATTTCGCGGACCCCTTACTGAATAATGCAAAAAATGTGGACCTCTAATACTTCCGTGTAAGCGTATAGCCTGCACATGAAACCAACTAAAATCAATACTTGCATCGATTCGGACTTGCGCCATGGTCGATTCGATTTCTTAGAATCTTCGAGCCGTCTCAACGCACTTATCCTTCGGGGCAATGCGACGCTTCGTATCGATTCAACTCGATGCATTCTTTGGGACAATGCAACTCTTCGCATCGACTTAGTTTCGATGCGTTGCTCGGAACAACGTAACTCTCGTATCGATTCGCATCGATACATTTGATTCGGTCAACGTGACTCTTTGAGTCAACGCCTCAGCGTAATGAACCGTGCGGAGCGGGGCATTACCGTCGTGATCTTCTTCATTTATTCGAAGATGACATATCTTGGATCTATCTTGCTACTTTTGTCAAATCATTTTATATATCATGTACTTCTTTCCTTTTATTTGGTTGGTAGTGGATGTGTCTCCACCCAACATATTGTACCAAGACAAATCATGGTTATTATATGATATCTTTTACATTTCTATAGATAAGATTAGTTAGTTGTGGATTACTGCATTTTACAGCTTATGTATCCATACGAGGTCCATGTACTTCGTATGTATACAGCTGGCATGTCTACGTTTCTAGTCCTACGTATTTTGGGACTGGAGCGTTACATGTTTTTGTGGTGCCCCATGCAGGTCAAGATAAATTGTTTGGTTACTTTACCGTACCAAGCAAACCTGCGTATAGGATTAGAGTCTAGTATCTCATCCACATACTTGACCTCTTTCTTCGATCTACCGCTTGACTCATTGAATTGCATCTTGCTTGATTTCTTCTATCATGATTCTTATCTTCCCTTCGTGCTTGCTAGAGGTTAGAAAGATGACCCCTACTAGATATACATGTTTTTGTTTGTCCCAAAACACCATTAGTTTAACCCTTGTAAGTTGGGTAGAATACCCTACGACCTAACAATCCCTTTGTCCTTGTGACCTATATTAATAAGTTTACTTAGACTCTAGAAATTAGAGGACCCTAACCCACCTAGCCAACCAAGTCATAGACAAGGAGACCCTAGGACAACCATATGATCCGAATTTCGGGCGAGACTTAGATTTAAGGAACTTGAACTATTCTTATTTTTTGTCAATCATTACCTCTTGTGCTTATATTTTAGAATATCTTGACTAATGATGCTAATATAGCCTAGTTTTGCAAGCTCATTCCTTATCGAGCTTATTGATGACATATTTTATTGGGAGCGCTCTCACTAACATATTGTCTGATCAGAACCGGTGTATGATGATCTGATCAACCTAGTGTACTTTGGTTCGCTTTTATCTATCGTTCTACGTGGATGGGGACGTAGCTAAACTTGTCCTCTAGAGTTCCATCAGCGATAGCCTTGACATTTTTTTTGAATTACTCACTCGCCTTTGAACCACATATTGGTATTCGAAAATAACTTCTTTGGACTTATATTAGTTTTCATCTTTCACCTATTTAGACGAAGACTCATACTTGATAGATAGACCCAAAGTATCACCTTTAGTTGCCCCATCATCTATTGCCAAGATAGTTAGCCATGGACCAACCAAGGTGACTATGTCCTCGCTTTGAACTACTCGTCGATTCCATATTTATTATCGCAACCTTCTATGAAACTTGAAAATGATTCCAATCATCCTTTCATTCGTGCCCTCAACTTAGATATTTACCATGCAACATTCTTCGAAGAACCTTCTCTCCTAAGTCCCTAAGTTATTCTCTTGATCTACTCCCTTCGTATTATCATAATTTTATTGCCTTGACTAGCAACCCTCACCCATACTATATCCATGATTTATTTTCGTAGTTTTCGAAATCACGATTTCTAATGCATATTGTATTAAACGTCGTTTCCTTGCCTCGCCCAATGATTTAATTGTGCTTCCTTATCGATATACCCTTGTACCTTCACACCCCCTAATTATTCTTAATTTCGAGGACAAAATTCTTGTAAGTTGGGTAGGATGTAAAATCCCCTAATTTTTACTATAATTTTTTTCTATAAATTTTAGTTTTTGAATTTATTTGCGTATTATATGTCGCGCGCGAGTTTGCGCTTTTCGTATTTGCTCGTCGAGTGCGAATATGTGCGAGGTACATATTTTTGGAAAAATGTTTTGATTATATTATTTTATTTATATAGGACAATTTTCAAAAATAACATATGTTGATTATTTTAAAGTTGCGCGTCAAGATTTCCAAAATACTATTTATTTACTTTTTATTGTACAAATATATATAGTAATTTGGAAACTATTATTTTATGGATACTATATGTATACGAGAGACATGAAATTTATTTCATGTCTACTTTAAATTTTTTGAAGTACTAATTGTTTTATTCCATTATCAAAAAGGTATTTTTGAATAATTAAATAATTATGGTGATTTTCGAAATTATTATTATTAGTATTTTTAGAAAAAATATTTTTAATCTATTGTGGTAATTTAAACCTTGAATTGATTTTATGGATTGATTTAAATAGTTTAATTAATATCTATATTTGAAATTTGATTTATCTTATATAAGTTTGAACTAAAAGATAGAATGTAATTATATTTAAATTGATTTGGATTTGGATTTGAAATTATTGAATTGATTTAAATTACCTAACAGTAATTTAAACAAATCCAATCCTTATCCAACTAGGAGCACCACCTCCTATATAAGGAGAGGCTCCATATTCTCTTCTCCCACAATTCCACCAAACCAATTCCACCACGTGAGTGCATCGTGTACGTCCATGTCCTCTCCCGTCTATAATCTTATTCCATATTTACATATACAATATCCCTTCGTGTCGAGAACCCCGACACGATACATCACCAATTCCTAAACCTATCCCTAGTTTGCCCTGCCCCCTGGCTCTGCTCGCGCCACCTCCTCTGCCCTCATCACTTTTCGATCCCACGCCAGCCTATCGCCCGACTCCGTTTCCTGCGACCGCACGACTAGCCCAGCCACCACCATTACCTCGACCGACCACCAATGTCGACTTTCCCAAATCATCCACGTCGAACCGACCACCAGCTTGACAGAACCCGTCACCGCAATCACATCACCATCACCAACACCGCCACCACAGCCTTTCCGAGCCTGCCACCCTTGCCCATCGGCCGACCTTCCCTCTGACCAACCTCCGACAATAGCAGTACCACCACCATCGCTTCCAAAGCCTAAACCACCAGAAATTTTGGCCAAACCCCGACCCGTCCCGACACCACCTCCATCACCAGTCATCACCACCACCGCACCATCAGGAACACTTCGCCCCTACGACCACTGCTGCCGCCCACGAGACACCCCCATCACCGCCACCGACAACACCAAACTCTATCGCCAACCCCATAAGAAAATCCAACACCGGCTGTCACGACCCGTTACCTAAATTGTTGGGCCGGACCGAGCTATGTCCAGCCTACGCTTGGTTAAAGCGTAGTAAGTTGTTCTAAGAATAGACAATAAAGGATCTAAGCTGCTAACAGTTCTAAAATCACATTTAAAAGGTTTATCACAACACAGCATCTATAAGCGAAGGTAAACAAGTACAGACTTAATAATACACTTCCAAAGTATCTAACTGGAGACAAAGTCTAGTATCCAAATATAAGTACAGACCAAAGTCTAAGTCTCAAAACACATGAAAGATAACTAAACAAGGTTCCCCGATGGGGCCTCTTCTGGAGCTAAGGCCAGGTCCTCAAAATCAGTGCCATAACATGTATCACATAGCATTTCCTCCTCGGAAAGTATACCTACAACGTTATCCTGTCAGGACGGGAGCAAGTACAACCTCTACAACTAAAGTACTGAATATATAATGAAAGAGATGTACAACAAGAAACATGGTGTGATAAGTCTATAAAACAGGAAATACTGGAAACATAGCCTCATGGTACAACTGGGATCGCAGTATCATAGTAACATAGGGAACATGGCATATCTGGAATCATGGTATCTCATAATCTATCATGGCAAGGACACATATGTCATATAGACAAATGCATATGTAATGTTTAAAACTGTAGCAGGTACGTGATCGTCAATGGGTGTACAATGTGCAGGGGCACATAATAAAATATACTACCGTACAAGTGTAAAGGCGATAGATGTACATACGCACAAATACAGCTTTGAGAGTAAGGCCTACGGCGCAGTAACATATAAAATGAAACTTTACTCGATACTGTAGAGGGGGCATGATCACGTACTCAACTATTAGTTTCCCCATAACCCAGATTCTAACATGTGAGAGATACGAGAACAGTAAAAACATGTGAGAGATACGAGAACGATATAAAATATGTGAAAGATACTGGGAGCAGTATAAGAATGGTAGGTACTGATAGCAATATAAAGCATAGTGAAACATGTACTGAGAACCAGTAAGAAGCATGTGAAGATATAAGAACTGTCCTAAGCATGGCAGGTACTGAAAGTAATACAACATGTGAAGATTTAACTTGCTACCTCAAAGATCAGTATTTTAACAGGGTTAATACATATTCTAGCATTAAAAGATAGTAAATGAGTTTGCAGATGTACTTGCCTCGAGCAAAGCAAGAATACTAGTACGAAGATATAGATGTCCGGTATCCTGTCAATAATGATATACAACTCAGTTCTAAGCTATGTTCAATATTACACTAGTGGTGTGACACGACTCCTAACTGGATACTAGCCAAGTGGGGACCTAGCATAAAAGTCTAATGTGGAGTGCCACTATATCCGAACTAATTTTCTAGGGTCTTTACACTAGTGCGGGGTGAGGTCCAATACTATAATAACTCAAAACAACACAAAACTTGCAAGTCGTAACTATTCAATAAATAAATCAAACTGTACATTGTGTTCCAAAAATTTTTGAGATAGACAAAAAGCTCAAATATACATAAAATAAAGTACCAAAATGATCCTTGTTAATTATAGAAATTTATACTAATTTTTCTGGAATTTATGAACCTTCATAAATATTTATTAAAAATCAGCAAACACATGTATCCTGAAAATAAATTCTGTCTTCCTATTTTTATAAAATACCAAAAGTACTTATTAAATGCTGGAAAAATTATAATAAATTAGATAAATTAACATAGTATTTAAATAAAAATTTTCTCATATTTTTACAAAAATTAAAATATATATAAAAATTCAAAAACAGAAAGTAACAATTTCTAGAAAAATAATTAATTATAAATTAAGGATGATACATAAGCAAAATCTACAGACATCGTCGGATGATAAAATAAATATCACCAATGTGTCCAGAACGGTCAAATTAGCTAGAATAGCCTACCCATAAGTCCAATTTAGACACATGGGCAAAACGGTAATTTTGGGTCAAAATGATGTCCGTCGTTGGACACACTTTGCACTGAAAAATATGTCAGAATAGAAGTCTACAAAACCTAGCAAATTATATGTCCACGAATCCAGAATGATGATACGAACCCAACGGTATGTCCAAAATAGGATTCCGATGTGCCGATCTCAAAATGACACGTTGACGCGGACACTTGGAATCCGATTTGTACCGAAATGTGTGCCGGAGCAAATGTCTTCAAAACTCAGTAAATTATATGTCAACGAGTCCAGAATGACGATACGAACTCAACAGTATATCCGGAATTGGATTCCGATGAGCCGATCTCAAAGTGACCCGTTGACTCGAAAAGTGGGACCCGCTTTGCACCAAAATATGTGCCAGGGCCCACGTTTTTCAAATCAAGCAAATTTTATATGGAAATATGCCAAAAAGACGCAACGAGTCTACTGGTGGTGTCAAAAATTGAATTCAAAGTCCCGGGTTCAAAAATAGAATTTAACAAGTGCAAATTAAAGAATTCGGACGGCCAATTTTGGCGTCGAATTCGACCAACCAAACGTGCTTATAATGAAACGAAACTTAAAGGAGGTAGGAAGATGGTTATACCAGCTGCGCACAGGAACTGGTAGCGTGCCAACCGAAGCTGCGACGGCGGAGTTACGAGCTGACGAAGTCGGCTCCACAAAAATGTCCAAAAACAGTTCAATTTAAAACGTCAACTTGGTGGCCAGTTTTGAGGTATCAAACGACGAAATTAACGGACGAAACTTGAGGAAAATGAAGTGCTATA
Source organism: Iris pallida (assembly GCA_029216955.1). Lineage (NCBI taxonomy): Eukaryota > Viridiplantae > Streptophyta > Magnoliopsida > Asparagales > Iridaceae > Iris > Iris pallida. The sequence goes on along the minus strand of JANAVB010016191.1, from coordinate 5,323,080 downwards.
TACCGAAATTGAGACGGAGCAAGGAGTTCGCCGATCCAACGGTCGGAATGACCAGAAAATCCGTGCGAAGTCGCTGCGACAGGACACGAATTTTGAGTTCCAAACTCGCGCGCGCTGACGGAATTCCGTTCAAAACGCAGGAATAGGCTATTCGGCGCGTCGGGGAAGATGGTGGTGGCCAGGGGGGGTTCTCCGGAGGCTCGTGCGGGCGAGGGGGAGTGGCCGGTGGCCGTGTGCGACGGCGGCGGCACAAGTCGGTGGCGGCGGTGGCGGCCGTTGCTGCCGCCCAAGCTGATGTTGCTGCTGCGAGCTGCTACGCTCGCACACGGCACACGGTGGCGGCTACTGGCGGGGGGTCGCGGTGCAGCGCCGGGCACGGTGGGGGTGGCTGTGCGGGTTGATGGGGATGGTGATAGATGATGATAATGGTGGTGGTGGTTAAGTTGTGATGGTGGTAGTGGTGGTGCTTGATGATGATGATGGTGAAGATGATGAAGTAGAGGAGGAGGAGATGGGAAGAATGATGGTGAGGGTGGTGGTGATGCTCGGCTATAGGTGGGGGGGGGGCTGTCGACCGAGAGGGGGTGGGGTGGTGAGTGTGTGTTGTGTTTTTAGAGGTGAGAGAAAGAGAGTAAAATTTATGTGTGTGTGAGTATGTATGTGCGAGTGTATATAAAAATAGAAAGAGAGAGAGAGAGTGAGTTAGAATAGAGAGAGAGGAAAAGGAGGTCGATCCAAAGGGGGGGGAGTGTGCTGTTATGGGGAGTGAGGGGGTGAGGTGGTGTGTAGGTGTAAAGAGAGAGTGTTATATATATATATATATATATATATATATATATATATATATATATATATATATATATATACATATAAGAGATATTTGTAGAGTAGAAAGAGAAAATAGATATTTAAAATAGGGAAAATAGAGAAATTATGTGGGGGTGTTTGGGTAGTCATGAAAGGGCAACATGGAGCCTGGGTTTGGTTTCGGTCGAGCCGGGTCGGGTCGAAATCGGACAGGGTGAAATAATGAAACCAAATACGTATTTATGATCATGGGTAAATAAATAATATGCGGGGACTCCAATAAATGGGACACAAGCGTCATGTGGGTAGTAGGCTTCATGTGGGCCACGTCCATACTTTGGGTCGACTAGGTTCGATCAATGTCGGGTCTCGAAATTAAATTGGAAATTAAATCAGGTTTTACGGTAGATAATTATTCGACCTAAATTGACCCGAAAATTGTGCGAAGAAAATGAAGCACAAAATAGAGTGTCTGAGTGGGACACGAAGGTCATGGGTGAAGAGCGTCTCGAGTAGATCATTCATGAGGAGTTGGTTCTGAGAAAACGACTGGTCTGGTGCTCCTAAATTAAAAGTCACGGTAACGTACAAACGATGATCAAAGATAAAAGTGGGAATAATTATTCATCGATTAATTGGTCTAAGTTGACCCGAAGTTGCGCGATACAAAAAGAGCGCAAGGGAACGAGTTCAAGTGGGACATGATATATCAAAACGAATATAATCTCGTCTACTTCAAAACTCGTGAAGAGAGTTTACAGAGATTGGCATCCCTGACGCTCCAGAAGTCAAAGTCACGGAAAGGTACATTAACGATCAAAATAATTAAATAATAAAATACTTATAAAAAATAATTCATTTAGAAAATTTTAAAATAGCCCTGAAATTCAGGGGGCTTACACCGGCCAACCCCAAAATACCACACCACCATCATCAACACCAACCCCGACCACCCCTGCCAAACCCAACAATCATCACCGCCACCTACCTCCGCCTGGCTGACGAGACCAGCCCGGCGACCTCGGTTGGTGAGCGCCGCAGCTGGATGTAGCCGCCCGCTACAAAATGCCACGCCGAGATCGGATCTGGACAGCCGTCTCTGAGCCCATCGTCCCTAATGTGCGCTGCCGTGGGCGCTCGAGTCCAGGACCACCGACGAGCCCCGCTCGACCGTCAGCGTCCGTCACAGCGTACATGAGCCGCCAACGCCGCATCCTCGAGCGTCTCCCGACGCAACGCCGCCGGCGTCAGCGCCGAGCCCAGCCGGTGAGTCTCCTTCCGCCGCTCCCTCTTCCTCCTTCTTCCCTCGCCTCTTCTTCCCCACCTTCTTCACCTCTCGTCTCTGCTCTCGTCTTCTTTAAATTCTGTAGACTAATCTCCCTCTCTCCTCTTTCCAATAATAAGAGCAGTCAGCTGTACTCTACTTTAGTTATTGTTTGTTTCATTTTTTTGTTTTGTTTATTATTTGCTTCCTTTTTTGAGTATCTATTATTTTTACTTATTATTATTATATTTGTTTTTATAAAATATAAGAACAGCTACAGTAACTGTTGTTGTTTCAGTTTTTCTTAAATTTTGTTATTTATTTTATGATTTTTCTTTCACTCTATTTAAATTGTGTTAATATTTCTTTATTTGTATCTAAAGATCAATGTATACCAGTATATGTATATGGTTATGCTATAATTATGACTGGTATTTTAACTTTACTAGTATTAATTTTGCTATTAGTATATATACAGTAAAATATCTCTAAAAACTATATTATTGTTTAAAATATAATTTTATAATATATATAAAAGCAAAGTTGTTTTAGCCATAAAAATAATTTCTCTATATTTTCAAGTATTTAGCCTAAAAATACTGTGATAAAATCAAAAGCAGTTTCTAAATTTCATATTTACTTTCAAATATTTATATAAAATATTTTTACTAAGGTAAATTACAGTTTTGACCTAAAACGATTTACTACTTATAAAATATTTTGGGATAATAAAATATAGTTTTTCAAGGATTATAAATAGTTTTCTAAAAACATATATATATTTTAATTATCTAATTTCCTTCGATTATCCTTCCGTCCATAACTAATCTCTTTTTTCCTATCTCTTCGCCAATTCTGTATCTCCTTCTACCGACCCTAGCTAACTTGATCATTCTGGACCCGATGGAACAGTCCATGCCATCATCAGGGATTGTCTTACGTAGTTGTATCACCGAAGCCATATGTTGTGCCACCATGAGCATCGCAGCACACCATGCATCACTACCAGGCAAGATACCTTGTCATTAGCTGTTTATTTTATTTTAGCTCATATTCATGCAGTTATTTATTATTTATTTTTTGCAAAATAAACTGTGATACATGGCATACGTAGATAAAAAAAATTTACTGTTTAGTTCTATTTCCTGTTATGTACTATATTCTTATACATTGAACTTAGAGTTAAGGGACCACCCCTTGTGTGTTGCATTCATAGGCCTTGACACATTTTTACCACGGAGTTGCGAGTTGCATGTAGAACTCGAACATGCGTGACTGACTGGCCATCGGTACGTATAAGCCGTGCGATAGGAATAACCGCTAATAGAGGTTGCATGCTTAGTTTGACTTAGCGGTTAATAGAGATTTTGTGTTGTGGATACAACATAGTAGGCATTGGGCGGGGAGGACAATACCTTAGCGTATGGGCTACTATGCACTTTATCTTTTGTAACCCGTAAGCTACGTCGAAGACGCGGGTGAGATTACCCAGGATTACTGACGGCTACTGGCGTTCTGCGGAACGTTATGCTCTTATTGATTGGGCCTTTGGTGCCCCAAGGGGGGACCATGCCGATCCCATTTTAGCCAGGGCCCATGCGTTGAAGGATGTTCTTAAAACTGTATTCACTTAGATTGGTTAGGCACCCTTATCCGTTAGGTATGAGTACTATTGGTTTGGGTACTTGTATCTGACCGTGGCTTGGAATAATAACTTGTCGCAGATTAGTTCGACACATCTTGTCCTTGTTTGATTGTAGGTGTGGCTTACTACTCCAATGAGAAGGTATTGAACCTTGTTGTGGTCTGGATACCATATTGGATTCGTGACTTGGGAAGATATTTCACCGTGGGTTAGTGTGCCATCCCCTATCCTTGTTTGGTTGGGGGGATGGTACGCTAATCCAAATGGTGAGGTATTGGACCATGTTATGATCCGATCTTACTTATTATTATTGAGCAATATTTATTCAGTTTATATGGTATGATATTATGTATCTTGTTACGTCCCTCTTAGGACCTGGTTATCTCTCCAGGTGTGTGTTCATGTCTTCCGCAAGTATTCTAGCCAAGGTCGTGATCGTCTTCATTTATTCGAAGATGACATGTCTTGGATATATCTTGCTACTTTCATCAAATCATTTTATATATCAAGTACTTCTTTCCTTTTATTTGGTTGGTAGTGGATGTGTCTCCACCCAACATATTATACCAAGACAAATCATGGTTATTATATGATATCTTTTATATTTCTGTGGATGAGATTAGTTAGTTGTGGTTTACTGTATTTTACAGCTTATGTATCCATACGAGGCCCATGTACTTCGTATGTATACAGTTGGCATGTCTACGTTTTTAGTCCTATGTATTTTGGGACTGGGGCGTTATATGATAGTCGATGCATAGTCGCATCGATCCATCATTCTTTTTCACAAATAGTACGGGGGCTCCCCACGGAGAGACGCTAGGGCAAATAAATTCGCGGTCTAGCAACTCTTGTAATTGCACCTTCAGCTCTGCTGGAGCCATTCGGTAAGCCGCCTTTGATATCGGCCGTGTATCTGGAAAGGTGTCGATGCTGAATTCTATTTCTCGATCCGACAGCATTTCGGACATCTCATGAGGAAAAACGTCAAAAAAATTTGCCACAACATCAGTCTGCACTGTATTTGTATTATCCTTCTGTGTATCTCGAACTGATGCCAAGTATCCCACACAGCCGGAACGCAGCATACGCCTAGCCGAAATTGCCGATACCACCATGGCCGTCTTCGAGACCGTACTGCACGAATATGAGAACGCTGTCTCGCCAGGAATGTAGCTCCCCTTCCCGAAAATTTTGAAATATTTTTACTTATTAAATGGGGATTTTAGAAATTTTTTTATAAATAATTATTTAGTTAATAATTACGGTAAATGACGTTAACCATGGTAGAGTTTTGAAGTACCAAACGACTAGAAATTATGACACGGATAGTGCAGTGGAGTACCTTGACTAGTGTATTGGCCATACCAGGGAAGGTCGAGTCAAAGTGATGTCCTAACTAGAAAAACTAGGCCAAGTTGCGAGTTAATCCCTATAAATAGTTTAATTAGTTATTTATTAATATTTAGACTTTTAGGAAATTCAGTTATACCAAACTAGTCCGGACCAGACCGGACCAAGTCCAAGCCCTAGTAGTCGGGTAGTTCGTGTAGAGACGACCATATAGAGGTATGTGTATTGGCGTTTTACTTTAGTGATTTAGGAAGCAATTTGGAATCGGTGGATAAATATGTATACATATTATTGTGCTTGCTATTAAAATAGTATTTTAATTGATAATATAGTAAATAAGTTCTTTAATAAATATTTTGGTTATATATATATACTTGTATATATGTATGTGTATAGAAGAGTATTTATAATATATAAAAATTAGGCTTTTATATATATGTAACAATATAATTTTATGTTATATAAATTTTAGTATATAAAATTAGGAGTTACATATGGCCATTACTGATCATATCTAGAATATTGTATTACTCGTATTTAGAATTATGGTGTATATGCATATATATATATATATATATATATATATATATATATATATATATATATATATATATATATATATATATATATATATATATATATATATATATAACAGTTCGTAATTTTTGCAACAGATCTGTATATATGCCAAAATATGCTGCAAATTATGCATTAACCAAACAAATAGCTCAATGACAGGGTGGGACACACATGAGAACCTTGTTAGGCACTTCTCAGGTATAGGTTAGTAATCAGTAAATAAACTTATTACGCAGGCACACTTTTGCTGATGGTTTAAACCAAGCTCCTCCAAGCCATCGAAATCCCATATCTAGCATTATGCACGTAAAACCCAAGCCCCAAAGGCCCAGGCCCAGGCCCGACCACCCAGGCCCGACCTGTACTTCCCCCAGCTGAAACCGAACCTGGATTTCAAAGCCTTCAAAACCCGATATCAGAAAACCACAATAAGCGGCATATATATACAGCGAACGAAGGCCGAAACCCTAGACAAACCCTATTCTCCAAACGCCGACAGCCTCTCCGACCCTGGGCGTGCCACCCGCCGCCGGCGTCACCGCCGCTTGCGGCCACGGCCGCACGGAGGCACAGCGCGCGCACGAGGGACAGGCAGCATTAGCAGCAGCAGTAGGGTGAAGGTGCCGAGTTCGCAATGCGATCTCTCGATGATCACCCGATCGTTTTGCGATCCATCAACTCTGGTACATTCACGACATGACCCCCTTCAACTTCAATCAATTAGTTTTAATTTGGTTGCGACCGATTGCTAGGAAATACCTTGTGAAAATCAAGAAAAATCACGTTGGCACGTCAACAGTTTCCAGTTCCATGAACCCTATTAGGAAGCCAGAATTTTGTCAAACCACAGCGAATTCTTGAAACCTAATTGAACAGGCTTTTAGAGGACCTAACCGAGATGAAAAACCCACTTTTTGTTTTACTTTTAGTTGTTTATACAGTAAGATAATCAAGTTTAAAAACCAAGAAAAACTTGTTTTGAAAACTTAGAAAATTCTCTGATACCACGTCCGTCCCGCCATTCCGGGCGACGTGGTCACGAACCGAAAGCATAGAAGGGTGCGTAACGGCTTCGTGGTCATGTGAGCTTTGACGGAATTCAAATTGGTCGCGTGTGCACGACGAATTTGATGCGTATCCGTCAAAATTCACCATATCGACCACTTTGCACCAACTCCAATTACTTCGTGCACGCTCGTCAGATCGAGACGAAACTTGCACCAACAGGACCGTATCAATTTTTTGGTCCTGTATGCCAAGTTTGGTCCAATTCTGAGACAGTTGAATCGTACGTCGTTTTGCGGGCCCCACGGTCCCACTCAACGGGCGATTTTGTGCACGGCCTGCCGGAATCCAACTTTGGACATACGGTTGGGTTCGTATCGGAAAACCGGATCCGTAAACATTGTAGTTTGACGACATTAGAGACCGTGGACTCTGGCACGCTTTTCGGTGCAAAGCGGGTCCAACGGCGGACATCGTTTTTGCCAAAATTACCGTTTTGCCCCTGTGTCCAGAATTGGTCTTAAGGACAGACAATCCTAGCTAATTTGACTATTCTGAGAACATTGGTAATATTTGTTTCAGCTTTCGGAGATAGTTGTGATGACTTAGACTGTATGGCTTACCAGTCGACCATATATTTGTTGGATCTGCGTGCAACCTCCAGGCAAGTATACCTTGCCTCCCTCTACAGTTTTATTACATGCATTTTATTTTAGTTTTCAGTCTTTGGATTATTTATGGACATGTACTTTTTGTGTTATTTTCTGTGGAGTTGTTCTTGTTGCATATAGCCGTGTCCATGTTTGGCCTCGTGTTTGGAGTTGTTCTCGTCAGTACCTTATTTGAGTCATATCATAGAATGAGTACGTGTAATTGAACTGCTAAACCCTTAATATTGTTTTCTTGACACCAGAGAGTCCACACTCGGGACGAGGGTGTTTTTCTTGATCTGTTTACATCCGTGAGTCCACACTCGGGACGAGGATGTCGATTATTTGCACCAGAGAGTCCACACTCGGGACGAGGGTGTAGACTTGACTTGACTTGACTTGCACCAGAGAGTCCACGCTCGGGACGAGGGTATTTACATCAGAGAGTCAACACACGGGACGAGGATGTAGTATTTGTACCAGAGAGTCCACACTCGGGACGAGGGTGCCTTGCCGTGAACTAACCAGAGAGTCCACACTCGGGACGAGGGTTAGTATTTTGGTTCAAACCAGTGAGTCCACACTCGGGATGAGGGTTTGATTCTTCCATTGATTCGTGATTATCGTTCATCTGGCAGTTCATTTATGCGTAGTTGTTCTAGTATTTGTGTTCGTGTTTGTATTTGTGTTCGTGTTCTAGTATTTGTGTTCGTGTTCATGTTCTAGTATTTGTGTTCGTGTTCATGTTCTAGTGTTTGTGTTGATAGTCATTTGTCTTGTTCTTGTTCTTTCTTGTTTATCCTTTGCGCATGATAAAACTGTTAGATAGGCATGTATATTATGTATCTTGCTATGTCCTCTGAGGACCTGATGATCTCCTCAGGTTTAGCGATTGCATAGAGTTAGCTAGTAGTTCTGGATGGCGGAGGATTTGCGGTTCTTACGGGATTCAGTTATCGTTATCGTGTTCATTGTCCGCTCGTACTTTCATACCTTATCATGAGTTATCCCGTTTCTTGATTCAGTTTTAGACTCTTATTATTTTCTTTAGAGTCTTATCGGGCACTTATGCTAGTGGGCTGCAGACCACGACCCATAGTGTTCATTCATGTTTCATATTATTATTGTGGATTGAGATATAGATTTGTTTGCCATGATTTGGCAGTATACCATAGCCTTGACAGCGTTTACGTATTCAAGTCGGGTCGGAGTCCGCTCGATACGTAGCTGGCTTGCTCACGAGCTCGCGTCCGAAAGGCGGGTGCGGGTCGTGACAAGTTTTTTTGGTGGCCCATACAGGTCAGAGCATATCGTACCGGTTACGTAAGTGTACTGGTACGAGCCTGCGACTATGACTAAATCTTAGATATCTCAATCCATTCTGCCTTAAAAATTCTCTTAAAAAATTCTCTACGTCCTTGAAAACTACATATTTGCTCTCGATTATACTTCCTTGCTTTCCGTATCATTGATCCTCGTCCATTCCTATTTCGGGGTGACGAATGATCGTGCTGTCTGGAATTCATCAGAGATTCTTAAGTTATGTTAGAATATTGCTTGATTTTGAATATTTGGTTGTTTGATATATATTGGGGGATTAAAGATACCATATGTCCTAGATATTCCTGGTAGAATTATTAGCCACTAGTTAGAAGGTTATAATATTTTAGTGACCATATTTTGAGAAGTAGTATGACCAAAGGTGGGTAGAAGCCCTCGAGATTTCGTAAATACCAAATGACTAGAGAAGGCCATAAAATATTTTGAGAAATTAAATTTGAGGAGATTAAGGTAATAGTAGACTTTGATTTTTAAGGAATAATTATGAATTAGAATTTCAAGGACGAAATTATTTTCAAGGTGGGTAGATTTGTAGCTCCCCTTTCCGAAAATTTTGAAATATTTTTACTTATTAAATGGGGATTTTAGAATTTTTTTTATAAATAATTATTTAGTTAATAATTACGGTAGATGACGTTAACCATGGTAGAGTTTTGAAGTACCAGACGACTAGGAATCATGACACGGATAGTGCAGTAGAGTGCCTTGACTAGTGTATTGGCCAAGCCAGGGAAGGTCGAGTCATAGTGATGTCCTAACTAGGAAAACCAGGCCAAGTTGCGAGTTAATCCCTATAAATAGTTTAATTAGTTATTTATTAATATTTAGACTTTTAGGAAATTCAGTTATACCAAACTAGTCCGGATCAGACCAGACCAAGTCCAAGCCCTAGTAGTCGGGTAGTTCGTGTAGAGACGACCATATAGAGGTATGTGTATTGGCGTTTTACTTTAGTGATTTAGGAAGCAATTTGGAATCGGTGGATAAATATGTATACATATTATTGTGCTTGCTATTAAAATAGTATTTTAATTGATAATATAGTAAATAAGTTCTTTAATAAATATTTTGGTTATATATATATACTTGTATATATGTATTTGTATAGAAGAGTATTTATAATATATAAAAATTAGGCTTTTATATATATGTAACAATATAATTTTATGTTATATAAATTTTAGTATATAAATTAGGAGTTACATATGGCCATTACTGATCATATCGAGATATTGTATTACTCGTATTTAGAATTATGGTGTATATCATATATCATTATATATATATATATATATATATATATATATATATATATATATATATATATATATATATATATATATATATATATATATATATATATATATACAGTTCGTAATTTTTGCAACAGATCTGTATATATGCCAAAATATATCAAAATTTTTGCAACAGATATGTATAATTGATAATCTATATGTGTATATATATATATATATATATATATATATAATATATATATATATATATATATCTTATATATATATATATTTCCTTTTTGATTTATATTATATATATATATATATATATATATATATATATATAATATATATTATATATATATTATATATATATATACACCACACACATATATCTATATATATATATATATAT